>JARNME010000054.1:0-161714 GCA_030179655.1 Scaptomyza flava | reverse complement strand
AGGCTTCGGCCACGCACTGAGCGATTAGCGACTGAGCAACTGAGATACGCTCTCGCGAGCGATGTCAGCGAGCGATCGCTCTGGGTGAAGTGGCCACATGTCGAGCGACGTCGCTTAGGTTGTTTACTTATTAAAATGCCTTCATAAAAATTAATTATGAAAAGTTTGTGCAAGTGCCGTGTTTGCCGTTACAGGCAATTAAAATATTTGCAAAAAAGAAGATTTGGTGTTCACCCTATAAACCAATTGAGCAAGGTTGAGAGCTTTACGGATAAATTCAATGAACGGCTATCAACTGCCCGTAAATGTATTGAATGTGAGTTTGGTATGCTAAGCAAAAAATGGCGTATATTGCAAAAAGAAATTGAGACAAAACCAAGCACAGCTATAAACATAATAAAATGTGCTTGCATTTTGCATAATTATGTAAGAGAGAGGGATGGAGATTCGGATCTTGATTACATAAACATAACAACAGAAATAAATGTTGAACTAATTGCTCAAAGAAGTGTTATTGGTACTGATGAACATTCGCAATCCAATAGAAGCGGACAATTAGCAATAAATGTCAGAAATTAGTTAACTGAATATCTGTGGGATTTCAGTCATTAATTTCCATATTTGTCAATCAGTACCAATAACACTTCTTGGAGCAATTAGTTCATCATTTTTTTCTGTTTCTAGAGTTTTTTTTTTTTGTAAAAGCTGCATTTGCACAAAGGTATATTTCGTTAGTAGCTTAATAAATATATTTTAAGTGTTATTTAATAATAATATAATTTGTTGTATTTTATTATTAATACATATATATATATATATATATATATATATATATATATATATATATATATATATATATATACAAAATATATATATATAGATACAAAATAAATAAATTAGAAAATATTTCACAAAATATTAAAGCAAAGTATTTAATATTCTCTTTTCCACGCCACCATTGAGGTTGAGAATCAGGCGCGTCATTTTTTATTGTGGTTTCCCCAGTAGGCCTTATCCACTTGTTGAATTGAATTTGCAATTATTATCAATTGTTAAGAGCTTCTTTATAAACGATATTGGTTGTTTTTCCGTCAGGTGCTAATACAAATAAACTTTTTGGTGAACTGACTCTTGAGCAGGCTACATAAAATTGGCCATGAGAAAAACAATCGTGTCTTAAGTCTAGTCCGGCTAATTTAAGAGTTTGTCCCTGTGATTTATTAATTGTTAAGGCAAAGCAAACTTTTAAAGGAAATTGCAATCTTTTAAATTGAATTGGCAATTCAAAATCAGAAGGTATTAATGGAATTCTCAGTATAAAAACCGTTTCCCCTATACCATTGCCAGTAAAGATAATTGCTTCGACAACATTCGTATGAAGGACTTTAAGTTGCAATCTTGTACCATTGCACAGTTTGGGCGGCTTCAAGTTGCGAATCAACATTACGGGTGAACCAATCTTTAAAGTTAATTTATGTTGAGGCAGGCTAGCCGGATTTAATGAATTAAGAAACTCGACGGGGTAATGAACTGCATCTTCGATTTCAGTTACAGAATCAATAGAGTTATATGTCATTTCTTCACTTTGAAATGATTTTAATAAAAACTCGTTTTTTGTGCATTGTCATTTCTCGCAGTCAAAATAGCACGTTCTGAAAACCATTCGAGTGATTTTTGAGAGATATTTGTAATATCCGGAAATATTTTTAGAGTTAGTTCTTCAATACTTTTCACAACATGACACAAAGTGGATGGTAAAGTTATTTTGCCATCTTGGGTTGGAAATAATCCATTTCCTATTTGAAGAAGCATTTCTGCAAATTCACCAGCTATGCTATCACCTTTTAAGTGCACTCGCATATTCTTCGTTAATGCAATTTTCTGTATTTTGGGCCACAAAATTAAAGACTTTGAGCACGCATTTATTTCATCTGCTCTTGTTCCTCTGGGGATCACTGGAAGAGTTTGTCGAAAATCACCAGCTAAGAGAACAGTTATGCCACCCATTAAGTATTCACTATCTCGAATGTCTTTCAAAGATCGATCTACAGAACAAAAGCACCTTTTTGGGCCATAGTACACTCATCCCAAACAATAAGCTTGCAATCTTTGAGCACAGCAGCAATATTAGATTGCTTTGAAATTGAGCAATGTGGTGTTTCTAAATGAATCAAATTAAATGGAATCTTAAGTGTAGAATGCGCTGTGCGACCACCATTAAGTAAAGTGGCTGCGATACCGGAAGAAGCAACGGCCTATGCAATTTTTTTGCTTTGCCGTACCTTTGCCAGTAATAAATTTAAAAGATACGTTTTACCTGTTCCACCAGGTGCATCTAAAAAATAGATTTCTCCCTGTTCTGCTTCAACGCTATGTAGTATCTTTTCGTACTTGTTTTGGCTCAGCAGTAAGGAGTAGCTCATTATTAACAACAAAATTATCGCAATTTTCATAATATGTTTCTCTATGGTATTCAATATTTGGAACAATTTCCTCGGATCCAATTGGTAGTGGAAGTCCATAATAAGTCAAGTTTTGACCACCAATAGACAGTACAATATCTTCAATGTAAATAAGACATTTATTTAATACATTATTCACAATACTTTCATCAATATTTCTGTGTTGTGAAAAATGAAAGGCTCTTAAAATATCTTCTGAGAAACTCTCTTTCTAAGTATTCCAAAGATTAAGAGCATCTGAAATTTGACAAAATACTAACATTATTGCAAAAAGTTCTCTCAGTTTTGTATGATTTTGACATATGACAGCGTCGGCTATAGTTGAATCCCAGTGCTTATCATCTTCTAGTAATCCTAGAGCTTTACACGCCAATTGAAATGATGCGTATGCTATACCATTAACGGTTTTTAAATTTAAAAATGAAGTTGAGCCCCTTACAAAATGTAATAAAAGTCTTAAATGAAAACATTCTGTATTATTAGGATGAATAGTGTAAACTCTTCCCAAAGCTGAATCTCTGTTAACTCCAGGAAAATTTGGTATTTGGTATTTGGTATCATGCCCTCGTTTTCTTCTTTGAAATTCTTTATTGTTCCATGTAAAATACGATGGAACTTCACAATAAGTAGTAGGTGATTGCCGGTTCTACCCCAAAGGGATGCCGACAATTTATGACCCCATTAATTTGATGACCCTTTTATCGCCCCCTTGATCTTTGACCCTTTTTTTTTGACACTTTTATTACCCCCTTCCATATCATAATTTTTGACCCTTTTTCCCACGATCGTATCCCTCCTTTGGTTAGCCTAATGTGGAGAACAAAGGATTTACATTCCTAGGCCACCACTTTACCAGCAGCATCTGTGAGTAGTAGTGATCAAAGGATTTGGAGTCAAGTGCGCGCCTGTTAAACCTGCGTTGCATTATACACCTGCAAACAGGTGAACAGATTTGGCTATTTACCTAATTAGTGTTAGTGTCAATTGTGCGCCTCTTTGACGTGCGTGGCATTATAAATCTGTTTATGGTCATGAGGTGCAGTGTGCACAGGAAGAAAGGATAGATAAAAGAGAGTCGAGAGGGTGCCTGTTTGAAGTGCGTTGCATTGTTAACCTGCAAGCAGGTGATCAGAGTAACAGATTTGGCTATTTACCTAACTAGTGCTAGAGTCAATTGTGCGCCTCTTTGGCGTGCGTGGCATTGTAAATCTGTTTACGGTCATGAGGTGCAGTGTGCACAGGAAGAAAGGATAGATAAGAGAGAGTCGAGAGGGTGCCTGTTTGAAGTGCGTTGCATTGTTAACCTGAAAGCAAGCAATAAAGAATGAATGTTTATGGTCATGAGTAGCAGTGTGCAAAGGAAGGAAGGATAGAAAATAGAGAAAAGCGAACGCTTGTTCGATGTACGTTGCATTATTATGATCAACAGCATCAACAACAAGAACATACAGATTCGTGGAGTTCTGTGAACAAGGGATGCAAATTTTCCTACGCAGCAGCAGCAGCAGCGGCAGGATCAATAAGTTGATCTTTATGACTGTGTGAATGAGAGGATCAGTTTTAACTATTTAACCAATTAGTGTTAGAGTCAAGTGTGCTCCTGTTTTAAGTACGTTGCGCTGCACACGTACATTGATATTGTCAACAGCAACATCAACTACAACCTTCGTGGGGGCGTTATGTGTGCAATGATGGGAATTTTCTTTCGCAGCGGCAGCAGCAGCAAGATCAACACACTGTTTTTAAACAAGAGTATTGATACTTGTACATTTAGATTATAAAGAGTTAGAGGGAAAAGGTGTAAGAGGAGGAGTGTTAGAGGGAGAAGGTGTAAGACAGGGAAAGGATAGAGGGGAAAGTGTTAGAGGGAGAAGGTGTTAGAGGAGGAAAGAGTTAGAGGGGGTTAGTGTTAGAAGGATACTGTGTGCAAGAAAGTGTTAGAGGGAGGAAGACTTAGAGACAAGTTTGTGCATGCTTGATTGTGCTTTTTTGAAGTACGCTGGTCAAAGGGCAGTACATTCGTGGGCCGCATTGTTATGATCAAAAGCAACACCAACAGCAACAACAACTACATCCTTCGTGGGGCTCATTGAACAAGGGATGGAGCTTTTCTTACGCAGCAGCAGCAGCAGCAATGTCGATACGTTGAGCCTTATGGTTGTGATAATGACAGGATCAGTTTTTGCTATTCAACCAACTAGTGTTAGAGTCAAGTATGCTACTGTTTTAAATACATTGCTCTGCACACGTGAATTGTTATTGTCAACAGCAACAACAACATCCTTCGTGGGGGGTTATGTGTGCAAGGATGGGAATTGTCTTTCGCAGCAGCAACAGCAGCAAGATCAACACATTGTTTTTAAACAAGAGTATTGATACTTGTACATATAGATTATAAAGAGTTAGAGGGAGAAGGTGTGAGAGGGGGAGTGTTAGAGGGAGAAGGTGTAAGAGGTGGAAAGGATAGAGTGGGAAAGTGTTAGAGGGAGAAGGTGTTAGATACGAATAAGTAGATAAGAGAGAGTCGAGAGGGTGGCTGTTTGACGTGCGTTGCCTTGCACACCTGCAGGCAAAACATAAACAATGAATGTTTGTGAAAACCTGTGATCAAAGAATAAAAGGATTGAGACAAGATTGTGCTTGTTTGAAGTACGCTAGTCAAAGGGCAGTACATTCGTAGGCCGCATTGTTATGATCAAAAGCAAAACCAACAACAACAAGAACAACAACATTCGTGAGTGTTATGTAAGCAAGGGATGGGAATTTTTTCGCAGCAGCAGCAACAAGATCAACACAAGAATATTGAGACTTTCAGATTTAGTTTGAAATATTATAGGGGGAAGTTGTAAGAGGAGGAAAGTGTTAGAGGGAGAAAGAGAGAGTTAGTATTAGAGAGAGTAGGTGTTAGAGGGGGAAAGTGTTATAGGGGAAAGTGATCCTGCTTGTATTATTATATTAAAACACGCTCCGTTATGCGATTCTATACACGAGCGTCTATGAAATGCAGGTGGTATGTTTATTGATTGTCCCTCCTTCTAACGCACACCCAACTTATTCGCTACTTACGTTTCTAACGTTTATTTGCATATATCTGTTTTGATTATTGCACTGACTTCTGTTACTTTTATAGAGCTAATTAGTAAAACTTTTTAATAAACCAATGAACATTTTTTAAGTTGGTGTACTTTGTTAAGAAACTATCAAATTATGTTTTTCTTATGGGTATGTTTTAATTTTATTTCATGTATATATATATATATTTTTTTTTTTTAATTTTTTTTTTAATAGATTTTTGTAGGATGTTAAATTTAAGATTTATATTAAGCTTGTTCCGTTGAGGGATTTAGCAAACACAAACACCGAACATTAAGATTAATGACAAGCCGGTAGAACACACAAGTCATACTCCATGATTTTGTTTCGGCTTTATAAAATGCTTTTTTAAGTCAATATTATAAGCCTTAGTTCTAGTACTCACTTGAAAGCTTAACGAAGTTCGTGTAGCTGGTATAATAAATCATGTTTTAACAAACTAATTTTGATCTTAATATTTGTACTTTATCGTTTATTGAGATTATTGTTATTATTATTTTTTTAATCCCCATATATTGGATTTCGTTCTATATCAGTAATAATTTATTTTGCTTATACATTCTTTAAATTCCTTAAGGTAATCTTTTAGGCTTATCAAATAATCATTTCCTTAACTTTCCCTCTGCTCGCTTTAAGATTTTCATCAAATGACACTTTTCATATTTAAGATATCCGTCAAACTATTTCTTATACTCAACTAAAATTATTTCATCAAACTCACATATCAAATCAATTTCTAAAATAAAGAAAATGAAAACAGTAAGATGTTCTTAGCAGCTTGATTTTTTTTTTTATAAACGTGTTTTACCAACTCTTTCTCAGTATGCTACCTACGATAAAAATGTATAAAGAATGTGTTTTGTACTCATTTACTGACTTCAAAAATTCTTCTATTGACGTTGTATGATACCCTATCTTAATTTGTGTTATATTTAATCGTTTTCTTCAACTTAGTATTCTACAGATTTTTAAACATTTTATGTTATGTAGTTAGCTATTTTGACTAGGCTTTACGCTTAAAACGAGATAGATTGTATTATTGTCCTTAACAAGTTAACTTAATTTTAACAGGGAAATCGATCGGACATTGATTTTTCACTTAATAATTGATTGCTTTAATATATTTCAACTGTCAACCTATGTACATTTCTACTCTTTTAGTGATTATGTTAGATTTTTATATTTCCAAACTCATTGCTTGAACTTACAAAATTTCGTTACTAATTTCTTATAATTGATGGATGGTAATATTTTATTTCATTATACTTCCCATTTTTCTTGCATTTAATAAGGAAGTGCATTGAACTAGCTTGCTAGTTCGAGATATGAGCCTTACACTGTTTCGAAAAGTATGAATACGTTAAATGTTTTAATTTAAGGGTTAAGTATCTATTAGATGCCATGTTATTAGGGCGTATTTATTCATATAATTATTATAATTATTTCTTAAGGAGACTTATTTTCTTTAGTGCTCAAAACTTATTGTCGCTAAAGGATTTATTTTTTCATGATCTGAGTTATTTATTTAATTCGTGAAACCATTGTATTGTGATTTACTATTCTTGAACCTTTGCATTAATATTGAATTTGGATGACAAAATACGGTTGTGATGCACTAAAGCTCGAGATGACTTGAGAGTCGGTATTTTGCAAAACGGGCGGTAGAGTACTTAAAATTTTTAATTGTAGTGTGTTTTTAAAATAATGTACTTTAACTATCACCGGATTGGTTTTTCTTCCTTTGTATTAGTCGTTTTATACACCCTAGCTCTGGATCCTCTTTTTTGATTTTAGATAAGGGTTTGATTTTATTGCATACTATTTGTGGAGGAGGCTCCAAATAATAAGATTTGGTTTAATAATTGTATGATAAGATTTATTTTTCTTTTTAATGTTGGTAAAGCACTAGTTGTGTGTATGTTAAACTAATAAAAAGAGCGCAAACAAGTCATTTACAATAATTTTCACTAACTTAGGATTCATGGTCTTAAGACCGTTTAGACTTCATCGTAAGTAGTTTTGCTAGACTATATTCTATTATGATTCTTGTGGGTTTTAATTCGTACATTGAAAGAGCGAGATAAAGCTGTTCTTGCTTAGGTCCACAATCCATTTTCTTGGTCCATTTTCCTTTACATATAATACCTCAGGGAGTAAGATTTAAAAGTAGTATGTCATTCCATTCTAGTTATATTTGTATATTGTTTTTATTATTTGCTATTTAATTTTATTTTATTCTTTTATGTTATTTGACTTTATATATTGCCTTTAAATTTAAGGGTTTTGCCTCTCAATTTTTGAACCGAGACATAGTATTTTTTTTTTTTCTGTGCTGCATAAACGAAAGCACGCTTGATCCCAGATGTGTTTATTCTTAATCAATATTTAGATCAACACCGTTGGCTTTCAAGTACTATATGTCTGTCTCAATATTTTATCAGCTTTTAGGTATTGAGATTAAATTTTGCTCAGAATCTATTCGCTAACTTAAACACATGAGTGTTACAACTTTCACACTTAAGGAGCATCAGGTCTTTTCGTTCAAAGTGTTTACTATTTGACGCTTTTAAGAACAATTTGCTTGCCTGAGCTAGGTAGGCTATACATTTAAAAAAATTAGTGGAAAGACGGAACTGTCTTATAGAATTTCTTCAACATTATTAGTTGGTTCTTTCCGTTTCGCATTTTATCACGCACTTTGAGATTATTATATTACTTAATGGAATGTGCTCTATGTTCCTGATTGTTTGCTGATTATTGTTGTTAATTATTATTTTGTTTATTATTTCTTTTGCATCTCATATAGTATTTTTCCCTTATGTTTCTTTTTTATTACGCTCCACTTCTAAACTTACTTTAATAATTTTCGATGTTTCCTACAATTTATATTCAATCGTCCTTTATTGGACAAAAACTGGGCTGTTAAAAACGGAAGCCAATTAGTCTATCAAACTGATGGAAGGGAATAGTTGTGATTATTTTTCATTTAAAAATAAAAATAGGCTGTTATACGGGTACTCAAAATATTTACTTATATTAAATTAAAAGTACTGTTACTATTTACGGCAGCCTGGCATCCTAAAGAGACTCAATCGCTCACCATCATCACTTGACACCCCACCCACCCATACGACGAAGCGATCCTCACCTGGACCATCACTCGTACACACATAATTAACTTTTACCTAGATAATGTACGGTTTGCATGTAGGCGCCTTATTTGAATAGTATTTCATTGTTCTACTCTGTACCGATTTTGGATCCCCTGATTTATATTATTTCCAGCTACTTTCCAAGGCTCACACCTTTAACTTTTAACACACCAGCCCACAAAACATATAATTTGGATAAAAAAAAACATTAGACAACGACTATCAAGCACCAGGAGCTATTAAAAAAATTTATAAAGTATTCGGAGGAAATTTGATCGAACAATGTAACACCCAAAATATTTATTATGGTTTACATTAAATCGTGAAGTCATAATCGAGTCTACTACGTACTTCACATTTTTCCATGAGTTGTTCCCATCTAAAACCCCTATCAATTTATCCGTTTTTTTCTTATTATTATTTTTTCAACCAAGTAAGTGCGTACCTGTTTTTTCAATTTTATCTCTCTAGAAAATGTCTGTAAGTTCGGTAGCCTCACACTCATTCAATATGTTTGTTATAGGGATTTTGTATTGTATTTCTATTATTGTACATTTTAAGTTTTCCGGTTTGGTGAGTAGCTCTTCTCAATTAATTATTATGTTTGCTTATACACACATAATCATTTATTTAGATTTTTGTCTGACTAATAAAAATGTCTTCAAATCTTTTAAAAATTTAAGGATTTACTTTTATGTATGGAATTTTGGCTGTCCTATTATATCGCTGATTGTTCTAACTAAACAATTGATTGAACACTACCTCCATAATGTCTTTTAAACGTATCTTTGATTGAGTTTCGATAATAACTTCTTATTAATTTTTTAGATCGTACCCGAGTCACGTAAATATTGCAGGGTACGTAAAAATTAGCACGCAAACAAGATTGAGGGCAGAGACACTCCCAAAAGGCTTGAGCAAAGGGTGAAGTAGAAAAAGGTACAATAAGGTAGGAGCTAACGGACAGCGAGAGTCTTTAGATGGAAGCGAGCTGAACGAAGACATCTGATCTCAGACAAGACAAATGTTTATCGGGAGAAAGAATCCTCCTTTCACATTATAGCAGTATGCGTAGCCTTAGCAAGGAACAAATTTTATTGTCTTAGAACAACATATCAACCGTATTAAAGGCTAAGAAACCCTCAACTCATCATAAATACTTGATTTCGTACAGTTTCCATGTCCGGTGGAAGAGTCATAGAACTAGAAGGGGGGCACAACAGACCTCTCAGTTACCAAATCATTCATCGACGATTAAGGTTTATACAGGCAGGAGACATATTATTCTATTATTGATTCCCCTTTATGTTTAATTTTTTTATTAAAAAGTTGTTACTATTCTACTGACTTTTATTGATTTTTTATTAATTTTGTATTATCTTGTCGGAAATTTAATTTCCGTTTGTTTTTCTTCACAAAGTAGTTTACATCTGTCAGCAATGTCAATTTGTGATTTTTTTTCTAAAAAATTTTTGAGATTCGAATCTATTTTTTTAAAGCCAACAAAAGTACTGACGCAATACTGCTGCGTTTTGTACTATAACTTGAATTTAACATTTAAACGAAAGAACAAGTCCACAATCGTGGCGATTAAAAACCGGGACTTAAAAGTACGCTGTTGAACAGAGTAAAGTACTCCTTGCAAAGTGAGGCAGCGGTGGCCATCTGACGTTTCCAGGCAACTATTTTCTCTTTCAACTCCAATTCTAGAACTCATACAATAACCTTGAAAAGAGGTAAGCCCAAAATACATGGAACTGGTGGCAGTTTTGCTGTTAAAAACAAGTTTTTTTTTCGGTTTTAGAAACCGGTTGTTGTTTAACTGTTTAAAACAGGAAGCTGCTATTTTTTACGGTTTGAAAAACCGGGTGCTGTTTTGCGGTTATTTTTCATGTTTTTCAGAAACATGAAAATTATTGTAAATGACTTGCTTGCGCTCTTCTTATTAGTTAAACATACAACTATTGTTTTACCAACATAAAAAAAAAAAAAATAAATCTTACTATACAATTATTAAACCAAATCTTATTATTTGGAGCCTCCTCCACAAACAGTATGCAATAAAATCAAACACTCTACTAAAATCAAAAAACAGGATCAAGAGCTAGGGTGTATAAAACGACTAATACAAAGGAAGAAAAAACCGAAAATATCAATATTTAGTGGGTATAAACCATTCCGGTGATAGTTAAAGTACATTATTTTAAAAACACACACTACAAATAAAAATTTTAAGTACTCTACCGCCCGTTTTGCAAAATACCGACTCTCAAGTCATCTCGAGCTTTAGTACATCACAACCGTATTTTACCATCCAAATTCAATATTAATGCAAAGGTTCAAGAATAATAAATCACAATACAATGGTTTCACGAATTAAATAAATAACTCAGATCATGAAAAAATAAATCCTTTAGCGACAATAAGTTTTGAGCACTAAAGAAAATAAGTCTCCTTAAGAAATAATTATGATAATTATATGAATAAATACGCCCTAATAACATGGCATCTAATAGATACTTAACCCTTAAATTAAAACATTTAACGTATTTATACTTTTCGAAACAGTGTAAGGCTCATATCTCGAACTGATAAGGTAGTTCAATGTACTTCCTTATTAAATGCAAGAAAAATGGGGAGAATAATGAAATAAAATATTACTATCCATAAATTATAAGAAATTAGTAACGAAATTTTCTTAGTTTAAGCAATGAGTTTGCAAATATAAAAATCTTACATAATCACTAAAAAAAGTATAAAGGTATATAGGTTGACAGTTAAAATATATGAAAGCAATCAATTACAAAGTGAAAAATCAATGTCCGATCGATTTCCCTGTTAAAATTAAGTTAACTTGTTAAGGACAATAATACAATCTATCTCGTTTGAAGCGTAAAGCCTAGTCAAAATAGCTAACTGCATAACATAAAATGTTTAAAAATCTGTAGAATACTAAGTTGAAGAAAACGATTAAATATAACACAAATTAAGATAGGGTATCATACAACGTCAATAGAAGAATTTTTGAAGTCAGTAAATGAGTACAAAACACATTCTTTATACATTTTTATCGTAGGTAGCATACTGAGAAAGAGTTGGTAAAACACGTTTATAAAAAAAAATCAAGCTGCTAAGAACATCTTACTGTTTTCATTTTCTTTATTTTAGAAATTGATTTGATATGTGAGTTTGATGAAATAATTTTAGTTGAGTATAAGAAATAGTTTGACGGATATCTTAAATATGAAAAGTGTCATTTGATGAAAATCTTAAAGCGAGCAGAGGGAAAGTTAAGGAAATGATTATTTGATAAGCCTAAAAGATTACCTTAAGGAATTTAAAGAATGTATAAGCAAAATAAATTATTACTGACATAGAACGAAATCCAATATATGGGGATTAAAAAAATAATAATAACAATAATCTCAATAAACGATAAAGTACAAATATTAAGATCAAAATTAGTTTGTTAAAACATGATTTATTATACCAGCTACACGAACTTCGTTAAGCTTTCAAGTGAGTACTAGAACTAAGGCTTATAATATTGACTTAAAAAAGCATTTTATAAAGCCGAAACAAAATCATGGAGTATGACTTGTGTGTTCTACCGGCTTGTCATTAATCTTAATGTTCGGTGTTTGTGTTTGCTAAATCCCTCAACGGAACAAGCTTAATATAAATCTTAAATTTAACATACTACAAAAATCTATTAAAAAAAAAAAAAAAAAATATATATATATACATGAAATAAAATTAAAACATACCCATAAGAAAAACATAATTTGATAGTTTCTTAACAAAGTACACCAACTTAAAAAATGTTCATTGGTTTATTAAAAAGTTTTACTAATTAGCTCTATAAAAGTAACAGAAGTCAGTGCAATAATCAAAACAGATATATGCAAATAAACGTTAGAAACGTAAGTAGCGAATAAGTTGGGTGTGCGTTAGAAGGAGGGACAATCAATAAACATACCACCTGCATTTCATAGACGCTCGTGTATAGAATCGCATAACGGAGCGTGTTTTAATATAATAATACAAGCAGGATCACTTTCCCCTATAACACTTTCCCCCTCTAACACCTACTCTCTCTAATACTAACTCTCTCTTTCTCCCTCTAACACTTTCCTCCTCTTACAACTTCCCCCTATAATATTTCAAACTAAATCTGAAAGTCTCAATATTCTTGTGTTGATCTTGTTGCTGCTGCTGCGAAAAAATTCCCATCCCTTGCTTGCATAACACTCACGAATGTTGTTGTTCTTGTTGTTGTTGGTTTTGCTTTGATCATAACAATGCGGCCTACGAATGTACTGCCCTTTGACTAGCGTACTTCAAACAAGCACAATCTTGTCTCAATCCTTTTATTCTTTGATCACAGGTTTTCACAAACATTCATTGTTTATGTTTTGCCTGCAGGTGTGCAAGGCAACGCACGTCAAACAGCCACCCTCTCGACTCTCTCTTATCTACTTATTCGTATCTAACACCTTCTCCCTCTAACACTTTCCCACTCTATCCTTTCCACCTCTTACACCTTCTCCCTCTAACACTCCCCCTCTCACACCTTCTCCCTCTAACTCTTTATAATCTATATGTACAAGTATCAATACTCTTGTTTAAAAACAATGTGTTGATCTTGCTGCTGTTGCTGCTGCGAAAGACAATTCCCATCCTTGCACACATAACCCCCCACGAAGGATGTTGTTGTTGCTGTTGACAATAACAATTCACGTGTGCAGAGCAATGTATTTAAAACAGTAGCATACTTGACTCTAACACTAGTTGGTTGAATAGCAAAAACTGATCCTGTCATTATCACAACCATAAGGCTCAACGTATCGACATTGCTGCTGCTGCTGCTGCGTAAGAAAAGTTCCATCCCTTGTTCAATGAGCCCCACGAAGGATGTAGTTGTTGTTGCTGTTGGTGTTGCTTTGATCATAACAATGCGGCCCACGAATGTACTGCCCTTTGACCAGCGTACTTCAAAAAAGCACAATCAAGCATGCACAAACTTGTCTCTAAGTCTTCCTCCCTCTAACACTTTCTTGCACACAGTATCCTTCTAACACTAACCCCCTCTAACTCTTTCCTCCTCTAACACCTTCTCCCTCTAACACTTTCCCCTCTATCCTTTCCCTGTCTTACACCTTCTCCCTCTAACACTCCTCCTCTTACACCTTTTCCCTCTAACTCTTTATAATCTAAATGTACAAGTATCAATACTCTTGTTTAAAAACAGTGTGTTGATCTTGCTGCTGCTGCCGCTGCGAAAGAAAATTCCCATCATTGCACACATAACGCCCCCACGAAGGTTGTAGTTGATGTTGCTGTTGACAATATCAATGTACGTGTGCAGCGCAACGTACTTAAAACAGGAGCACACTTGACTCTAACACTAATTGGTTAAATAGTTAAAACTGATCCTCTCATTCACACAGTCATAAAGATCAACGTATTGATCCTGCCGCTGCTGCTGCTGCTGCGTAGGAAAATTTGCATCCCTTGTTCACAGAACTCCACGAATCTGTATGTTTTTGTTGTTGATGCTGTTGATCATAATAATGCAACGTACATCGAACAAGCGTTCGCTTTTCTCTATTTTCTATCCTTCCTTCCTTTGCACACTGCTACTCATGACCATAAACATTCATTCTTTATTGCTTGCTTTCAGGTTAACAATGCAACGCACTTCAAACAGGCACCCTCTCGACTCTCTCTTATCTATCCTTTCTTCCTGTGCACACTGCACCTCATGACCGTAAACAGATTTACAATGCCACGCACGCCAAAGAGGCGCACAATTGACTCTAACACTAGTTAGGTAAATAGCCAAATCTGTTACTCTGATCACCTGCTTGCAGGTTAACAATGCAACGCACTTCAAACAGGCACCCTCTCGACTCTCTTTTATCTATCCTTTCTTCCTGTGCACACTGCACCTCATGACCATAAACAGATTTATAATGCCACGCACGTCAAAGAGGCGCACAATTGACACTAACACTAATTAGGTAAATAGCCAAATCTGTTCACCTGTTTGCAGGTGTATAATGCAACGCAGGTTTAACAGGCGCGCACTTGACTCCAAATCCTTTGATCACTACTACTCACAGATGCTGCTGGTAAAGTGGTGGCCTAGGAATGTAAATCCTTTGTTCTCCACATTAGGCTAATCAAAGGAGGGATACGATCGTGGGAAAAACGGTCATAAATTATGATATGGAAGGGGGTAATAAAAGTGTCAAAAAAAAAGGGTCAAAGATCAAGGGGGCGATAAAAGGGTCATAAAATTAATGGGGTCATCAATTGTCGGCATCCCTTTGGGGTAGAACCGGCAATCACCTACTACTACAATATAGAAGCGTTCTTGCAAACTCATCACGTGTGCATAGCTCAAAGAAGGCTAGCAAAGTGGTTTTGGGTGTAATGCTTAATTTGTCAAGTAATTGTTGCGGAGTATTGGGGTTAAAATATATCCGTTGACCATTTTCTAAATGAACAGCTAAGTGTGTAATAGCCGGAAAACGTTCATGTATGGGAAATGCAAGGATTCTCCATACCGCTTCTGAGCTACTTATATAACGGCCACTTTCGTACATATTAATTTCATTACGTTGGTCTTCAAGAGTAAATGATGCTTGATCACTGCCCTTGTTAACATATTTAAAAATGTATTTAATAGACTTTACAGAACTACAATACTCAACATTTATGTGAGCTTCAAATGTTCTCAATAGTACACAGTTATAAGGCACAACCCAACGATTATCTATGCAATTACCATTTATATTAATTGCATTACCACCATCTTCTATCGCTCTTCTACGATATAGAGGGTAACTATCTTTTCCAGTCACAGTTTATATAAGTAATTGTCGAGGAAAACTTTTGGTACACTTTCCATTTTTCATGCATGGCGATTTATTATTAAATGCACCGCAAAGACCATGAATCATATTTGACTTAACAATGTTAAATAACAAAGGATCCTCATCTGCGTTTGGTATTTCGGCACAGATAATTTTATCAATTTTATCTGGTCTTATTTTATTTTCTGACCAAAGTAGAATATGTATATGTGGTAAGCCCCGCTTTTGCCATTCTACAGAGTACATGAAACATTGCATGCTTCCAAACAAAGAACCTTTTATCAATAGTGACATTAAAGCTTTAACTTTTAAATGAAAAACTCGAGCTATAATATCGTGACGATCATGCGATTTTTGACCCGGTAATAAAACACTTTTGATGTCATTCCATTGTGGATTGCATGTGAATGTTATGAAAAGATCTGGTCGCCCATAATGGCGAACATATGTCATAGCATCTTGAGTCTTTTCATGCATATATCGTGCAGAGCTTGTAAAAGAAGATGGTAAAATTACCATCTGATCAAGTTGAGCTGCGACAACATCTTGTTGGCCTATTGCATCTTGTAGATGTATATAGCAATCTGCTCTGAGTTTCGACAATAAATTAAATGATTTATTTCAGATTGACGAATCATTATTATACCCTTAACCCATAAAATGGGTAATTAAGGGTATAATGGTTTTGTGCAAAAGTATGTAACAGGCAGAAGGAAGCATCTCCGACCCTATAAAGTATATATATTCTTGATCAGCATCAACAGCCGAGACGATATAGCCATGTCCGTCTGTCCGTCTGTCTGTCCGTCTGTATGAACGCGTGGATCTCAGAGACTACAAGAGCTAGAGACTTCTGATTTTGTATTTAAGTTCTCCTATACCATGAGCAGAACAAGTTTGCTTCAAATTATCGATAACTATTCTGGTTTCCGATATACACATAATATCGATAACAATAAAATATCGAATTTGGAAAATCTAAAAATGAGGGTTGAAGTAATGGATAATGATAGAACTTTTCTGAAAATTTCGTCCAAATCGGTTGAGAAACACCGGAGATATTGAACTTAATCGATGGAAGCTAAGCCAGTATACCAAAGTCTTATATAAATTAAATATATTTATTGCAACTGGGTTCAGGGTATCTTCTAGTCGGGCTCTCCCGACTAGAGCCTTCTTACTTGTTTAATAATGGATTCCATTGTGATATATCCACTGAATAGCCATCTTCGCCATAAGAAAATAGCAAAGGGTACTGTAAGGCATCGTATGATCGATGCACCCCACTTATACGATGTAATTTATTATTATGGCTTTCAATAATAATATCGCGCTTTTCAAATTACTGACCAACAATAACTAAAGCTACTTCGCTTGTTTGAGGTGCATTGTAAAGCCCTTTGTGAGCACCAGTAGAACTTCGATCAGCATGTATAATCAATTTATAGTCTTTAGTACTTGTTGGTATTTTATTGAGAGCCATTTTTAGATCTTTTACATAACGATTATGATGATGAAACATGCATTGAAGATCCTTTACTACGCTTAAATCAACATTTGGAATATTTTTGCAACGTAGTTGAGCTTGCTTTTCATCATCACCAACAAAATAAATTTGAAGAAACTGCATTTCTTCATTTGGCAAAGGTCGGACACTACCAATTAGGTGATACACTTGTCCTTGGACTTTAAAGGTTGACCAACTTTCATTTATAATTTTTGTACTTCCAAAAGAAGTCATTTGAAAGCAGCTGTTATACTTTCTATACGATCAATGAAATGATCATGCTTTGGATGTTCACCAATTATAAAGCTTTTAAGTGGATCAGGCAAACTTTCATTTTGCCTTGCAACAGATACCCAAAGGCTCATTTTTCCAATGTTTGCATAACAAATTCATACTACCAAGTTGAGTAATTTTATCTGACTTGTAAGCTATTTCAAAATCATAGTTTAAGCCAGACATGGTTTTTACACTCCATGCACGCAAACGCCTTTTTTGACGTGCATTAGGATTATTAGCCTGATGTCTTCTCACTGCAACTCTATGAGCTTCAGGATTATTAGCCTGATCTCTTCTTTAACCTGAAATCTTTTTGATGCTTCTATGCGCTTACCCCTACTGATATCACTATTTTTTTCTAATGAACGTTTTTTTACCTTTTTTTCTGTTTTGCCGGTGAACCGACTACGTCTTTTAACAGGATTTTTAATATTTTCAGTTATACATTCACTTGACGTATCAGAATCTTGAGTTAATACTTCCTCTAAAGGAATATAAACATCAAAATGTCAATTCGTTAATGGACCGGTAAAACGCAATCTTTTTACAGGATGCATATTATTTCCGAATGCTTGTAATAAATTTCCATTCTGAAAAACTTGGAAATTTACAGCAAAATTTCTGCTGCTGCTTGAAGCTCACATGCAGTACCATAAGTATTTGAATTTGACATAGCGCACTCATATTGTTCAGAAGAGCTATAACACTCTACATTTAAGTTTATGCTGAAGCAAGCAAAAGTTTGCCAGTTGGTTACAACATGTTCAACAATATTTTGGCGTATGGTGCCATGGAAGCCTTGCCTACCAAATAAAAGGTAGGAAATAGATCTAAAAAGACAGGCTCCATCACTAATTATGGCAACAACTTGATGCGGCACCAAAACACCACTAATATCTAAAGCTTCAATAGACATATTTTAATTTGGCTGTGAGTCAATTGACTTCACTGTAAAACGATTGTTACAACGTTACAGTGTCTATACGCAAGTATAGAATTCAATTAAATTGAATATACCAACTTATATTATTATTATTATTATTATTATTATTTAATTGGAACTTAAAATTAATTCTAAGTTACAATTTTGTGTTTATAGCCAGAGCAACGGGGGCCTTCAGGCTGTTATTTTTGCATATTTTTTAGAGCTTATTATTAAATTTGGAAGTGAGTTTTTCAAAGTCTTTGATATTTTCAAGATTAACTTCAGAAAGTAGATATTTTGGATTACGGATTTTCAAGTAAGTGCATTGGTTGATTACAAATTGGCATTGGTTGATGAAATGGTCTATGGTAAGAGTGGTTTCATTGCAATAAGGACAGATTGGAGGTGATGTTTTGTTTAGTAAGTATTCGTGTGTGAGTTTTGTATGACCCATTCGAAAGCTGATGTAGATTGATGCATGATTTCTATTTATTGTTATTGGTATTTCTATTGGCTCTCTGGATGGATTTATTGTCTTGTAATGGTGAGTGTATTTGTCCCAAATTTTGCTTAAAGCTAATTTACTTGTTTTATTTATGAGATTGTTTATGTCCTTTTTATTGAAGGTGTTGTGGAGAATAAGCGGGGCTATAGTGGCGGCTTTTGCAGCCGTGTCCGCCAGCACATTTCCTTTTATTCCTGCATGTCCTGGTGTCCACATTAGTTTTATTTTGTTTTGGTTTGCGGAGATAATGTCTCTGATTTTACTTATGGTGGGTATGTTGTTATTGACGTTTCAGACAGCAAAAAGTGTTGAAAGGGAGTCAGAGCAAATGCATTTGCCATCTCCACAGCAGCTAGGATTGCCTCTGCTTCGGCTGTAAAAATGGACGTATAGGAAGGTGTTATAGCCAATTTTAGTGTTATGTTGTCCTCAGTGACAACGCTGAGAGCTGTCGCATTTTCAGTTTTGGAAGCGTCGGTGAAGAGAAATTTCCATGTGGGGAGGTTGGAACGAACGCTGTTGAAAATTGTTGTGTATATGTCTTTAGAGGTACTATCCTTTTTATGGTTTGCGAGTTGTAATATGATTGAGCTGTTCTTAAAATTCCAGTGAGGAACCTTTTGCTTGTAGTTTTGTAGGGTGGATATCGTGATGTCGAGCTTAGCAGCTTTATTAATGATGAGTTGAAGGGTTGATGGGATTCGAAGTTCTCTCTTGCGTTTGAGTTGATTTATAGGCGTTGTATGCAAAGTAGAGCCGCTTATATTGAATAGTCGGTTTATTTGTCTACCGATGCTCGATTCAAACCTTGTGCTCAGGTCAGGGAGTCCTGCCTCTGCTAGAATGTTGGCGATGGGAGTGGTTCTGAAAGCACCTAGGGATTGTCTGATGGCGGTGTGGTAAGGAGTGGCTACTTTGTTTATATTGGTTTTGCTTGTTTTGCCGTATAGACAGAGACCGTAGTCTATTTTTGACAATATTATTTCTTTTGAGATCATAATGAGAGAGTTTGTATTACATTTAAGACATTTACTACTTAAGCATTTTAGGATATTTAATCTATTGTTTAGTGATTTTATTAATGTTTTAACATGTTCATTCCAATTTAGTTTCTTGTCAAACGTTAGCCCTAATATTTTAAGATATTCTGTTTTTGGTATGATTGTATTGTTAATTTTAATGTCTGTGTTAGCACATTTATGCTTTCTGCATATATGTAAGTGTGATGATTTTTCGTTTGATATTTTTGTGCCACTATAAATGCACCATTCATTTATTTTGTCGAACAAATTTTCAATTTGCATGTTAAAGCCTTCTTTAGGGTTAAAGAAAAGACAGAGATCATCTGCGTACATTGTATGAGTAAAGAATTTGTTTTGGTTTATTATAAGGCTTAGTTTGTTGAAAGCTATCAGGAAGAGAGTTACCGACAGTGGGGACCCTTGCGGGATACCATTGTGAAGTTTCTCTTCTTCTGAAAATGTGTTATTAACTTTAACTTTAAATCTTCTATTGCTTAGATAGCACCGGATATAATTTAATATTTTTGGTCCTAATTTCCAATCATATAGTTGTTGCAAAATGCAGTGTAATCCTACTCTATCAAATGCTTTTTCCATATCTATGGATAGAGCTGATACATTGTTTTTTGTTGCGAGTTTATTACAAATATAATTGTCTATTATTAGCAACGGGTCTATGGTGCATCGATTTGGTTTATATGCGTATTGGTTTTGTGATAACAAGTTTTCCTGGTTGAGGAACCACATAATTATTTTTGATACTATCTTTTCTAGTGTTTTTGATATGCAGGAAATTAATGAGATTGGGCGGTAGCCGTTTACTGCATTTTTTGGTTTATTTGGTTTGCTGATCGGGATAATGGTTGCTATTTTCCACTGTTGGGGTATGATGCTTGTATCAAATACTTTGTTATATAAATCCAACAGTTTACTTAAGCCAGCTGGCGGTAGTCTCTTTAAAATTTCGTAGGGGACATTATCAAAACCTGGCGTGGATCCCTTTAGGCTGTGGAGGCAGAAGTGAAGTTCTGTTGGCGTGATGGGTGCTTCAATTAGTTTGGCTCTAGTTTTTGGGGTGTATGTTAATGGTAATTGATCTAAATGTAACTGTTTTTTTTTTTTTTGGACAAAATTGTCAGAGAAATTTGAGTCATCTGAGTAATTTGACCAGGCTTTGCTAAATGCATTTGCAATCTCTCTTGGGTTACAGGTGTTTCCAGTCGCGGTTTCGATTGTATGTATGTGCGTATTCTTTCGAACTCCTGTAATAATATGAACTTTATCCCAAAGGGTTTTTATGCTATTGCTTGGGTTAAGATCTTTCGTAAAGTTAGCAAACGATGTTTTTTGTGCTCTTTTAGCTTCATACTCAAATTTTGCATTTGCCTTTTTGTATTTTAACATGTTTTCTGTGCTTAAAAGTTTCCTTAGATTGTTTAAACACTTTACCTTTTCTCTTTTTAACTCCTCTAGGTCCCTGTTCCACCAGTAAATTTTCTTTTTTGTAAGTCTTGTAGGGTTAGTAGTTGGTATGGAGTCGCTTGCAGATGCCTTAATTAATTTGAGAAATTTAGCTGCAGTTTGGTTTGTGTTATTATACCCTTAACCCATAAAATGGGTAAATAAGGGTATAATGGTTTTGTGCAAAAGTATGTAACAGGCAGAAGGAAGCATCTCCGACCCTATAAAGTATATATATTCTTGATCAGCATCAACAGCCGAGACGATATAGCCTTGTCCATCTGTCCGTCTGTCTGTCCGTCTGTCCGTCTGACCGTCTGTCCGTCTGTATGAACGCGTGGATCTCAGAGACTACAAGAGCTAGAGACTTCTGATTTTGTATTTAAGTTCTCCTATACCATGAGCAGAACAAGTTTGCTTCAAATTATCGATAACTATTCTGGTTTCCGATATACACATAATATCGATAACAATAAAATATCGAATTTGGAAAATCTAAAAATGAGGGTTGAAGTAATGGATAATGATAGAACTTTTCTGAAAATTTCGTCCAAATCGGTTGAGAAACACCGGAGATATTGAACTTAATCGATGGAAGCTAAGCCAGTATACCAAAGTCTTACATAAATTTAATTTATTTATTGCAACTGGGTTCTGGGTATCTTCTAGTCGGGCTCTCCCGACTAGAGCCTTCTTACTTGTTTTTAATGTAACAGCTGTCGGACAGTTCGTTAACGTTTTTTTTGGAATTTATCCCAGTTTGCTGAGTTTAGTTTGTATCTATGTGTTTTGCAAGCTATATCAGTAGGTCCTCCTAGAAATAGTTTTATATGTATTGGAAAGTGATCACTTTCGTTTAGGTCTTCGTAAATACACCAGGAAGAATTTAGATTGAGTGGTGGCGAGCAGAGGGAGAGATCTACGTTTGTGAAGGTGTTATGTGTAGTGTAATGAGTGTGTTGCCCATTGTTCAGTAAAATTAAGCCGCTATTTTGTATAAAATTTGCAACTACATTACCGCGCTGGTTGTTAGAAGTAGATCCCCAAAACATGTGCCAGGCGTTAAAGTCTCCCAGCATGAGTACTGGCTTATTACACGAAAAGTTGTTGATAAGGTCGTGCAGATCCTGTTCAACAATCTTTTCAGCTGGCGAAATGTAAATATTTATAATTGCAAAAGGTATTTCCGATTGGATTTCTGCAGCAATTGCAAGAATGTTGGAATGAATATTAATAATTTTGTGTTCAATTGAATTTGATATTAGGAGTGCGACTCCTCTACTCGCCTTTGTGTGAAGTGTATCTATGTAATTTTTTTGATAAAGTGAAAATTGTTTTGGTGTTTTGGTTTTATCGTGGTGGACGAGTACTATAAATACTTCAAAATAAGTCAAAAATTGACGTCACTGTACAACGTTAAAGCGTCTATACAAAGTATAGAATTCAATAAAATTGAATATACCAACTTATATTATTTTAATAGAATATTCAGACTGCTAAGTTTTATTTGATTTTTAAATGCACTAAAGCACCGTCTATATAACTATTATATAATATGCAAAATAAAAGACAACTATATATAATGTTGCTTCAATTATTAAGTCTAAAATCGACTTATTAATTTTGTTAAAAAAAAAACAACAAAACAAATTAACAACTTAATTTAAAGTAAGTATTATAAATAAATAAATACTTCAAAATAAGTCAAAAATTGACTTCACTGTACAACGTTACAGCGTCTATACGTAAGTACAGAATTCAATAAAATTGAATATACCAACTTATATTAATTTAATAGAATATTCAGACTGCTTAGTTTTATTATACCCTTAACCCATAAAATGGGTAAATAAGGGTATAATGGTTTTGTGCAAAAGTATGTAACAGGCAGAAGGAAGCATCTCCGACCCTATAAAGTATATATATTCTTGATCAGCATCAACAGCCGAGACGATATAGCCATGTCCGTCTGTCCGTCTGTCTGTCCGTCTGTCCGTCTGACCGTCTGTCCGTCTGTCCGTCTGTATGAACGCGTGGATCTCAGAGACTACAAGAGCTAGAGACTTCTGATTTTGTATTTAAGTTCTCCTATACCATGAGCAGAACAAGTTTGCTTCAAATTATCGATAACTATTCTGGTTTCCGATATACACATAATATCGATAACAATAAAATATCGAATTTGGAAAATCTAAAAATGAGGGTTGAAGTAATGAATAATGATAGAACTTTTCTGAAAATTTCGTCCAAATCGGTTGAGAAACACCGGAGATATTGAACTTAATCGATGGAAGCTAAGCCAGTATACCAAAGTCTTATATAAATTAAATATATTTATTGCAACTGGGTTCAGGGTATCTTCTAGTCGGGCTCTCCCGACTAGAGCCTTCTTACTTGTTTGATTTTTAAATGCACTAAAGCACCGTCTATATAACTATTATATAATATGCACAATAGAAGACAACTATATATAATGTTGCTTCAATTATTAAGTCTAAAATCGACTTAATTTTCTTGTGTTTAAAAAACAACAAAAGAAATTAAAATACCTTGATCGTTATTTAAATATTTCAATAATAGCAATTCAATTTTATTATAACTTATCATAAAATACGTATTTTAAATGAACTTATCAGAATATTGAAAAACTCACTGATTCAAAAAGTAACTTTCAATTTTATTATTATCCTTAATATAAACAATATTAAAAAATTCACTGAAACGAAAATTAACTTTCTTTGTTCACATTAAATATGAACTAAAATGCAAAACCAATTCTCTAACCATTGTATGCAAAAACATAATGTTGGAAAGAGCATCACAGTTATTCCTCTAAGCAACAGACACCGAGCTCTAACATACAACGCTTGCACTTAAGAGCTAGGCATGGGTGGTGCAAATTAGGCAATGCCATTCCCTTAACTGCAGCCTCTTAGTTATGGCAAGCTTAGCTTAGTGAGTGCGGAGGAGATAGGGATATTAAAATTTATGTTTCACATGCAGAGCGCGCGCATAAACAAAAGTGTGAGCGTAAATAACAAAAAAGACGCATGATTGCATTCAAATTATTTTATATCTAGCGGCAGTCATAAGAGCGACGCGCGCGCTGATTAAGCTTTAAGCCGCTCTTTGTGATGCAGACATGCATATATTCCCTCAGCTGTGCAAGCTGCTTGCAGTGAGTACCATAAACAGTCATATTTCTTCTTCTTTGTTCTTCTCTCTGTTCTCTTACTGTGGCTACAAAATATAAGCAAACTTTGTTTTGAAAGCAATCGATGCGTAAAATATTAAATTTTTTTATACCCTGAACCATGAAATGGATAAAAAGAAAGGGTACAATTGTTTTGAGCAGGCAGAAAGAAGCATCTCCAACCCCATATAATATATATATTCTTGATCAGCATCAACAGCCATGTCGATATAGCCATGACCTTCTGTCCTTCTGTCCGTCAGTCCGTCCGTTCGTCCGTATGTATGAACGCGTCAATCTCAAAGACTAAAAGACCTAGAGACTTCAAATTTGGAACATAACTTCTCCTAAGCGATAGGCGATAACTATTCTTGCTTTCGATACACATATGGAATCGATAACGAAAAAATCTCGAATTAAGAAAATTTAAAAATAGATGTTGAAACTATGGATAACTTTATAAATTCCATGAAAATTTGATCCAAATCGGTTAAGAAACACTGGAGATATTTTAAATTAAAGTTAAAGTCAAGAAAAACTCACTTCTGCAAGTCATTTAATACACGGGTTCAGGGTATCTTTTAGTCGGGATTTCTCGACTAAAACCTTCTTACTTGTTTTCAGATTCGCTCGCGCATCGCTCTTCATGTTCGGCGCTAGATGACAAATTATTTTTAAATCGCGCCTTCGTTGTTGGCTATTTCGGCTAATTCTCTTATCTATGCGCGCGCTCTGCAAGTCAAACAAAGAGCGTAGTATCGCTACCTTCTTCACACGCACTGAATCAATGCAAAACATATCTAAGAGGCTGCAGTTAAGTGAATTGTATATTGCCTTTAGCTTTAATTTAGAGTGTGTGCGGAGGAGCTAGGGTTATTAAACTTTATGATTGACATGCAAAGCGCGCACATAAAATAGAGAGTGAACGTAAATGAGCAACAACAAAGGCGCATGATCGGAGTGAGATTTCAAATTATCTGATTATCATAAGAGCATATTATTGATATTGTATATCAATAATTTTAGTGTGTTACGTTTTGTCTAAGTTATATAAGCAGCAAGTAGGCGAATCCACCCCCATAACATATTCTGGTGTGTGAAATTTTTCTAGATGCACCAAGTTTTGTTATGTTGTTGTTGTTTTTTTTAAATCAATCACACCAACAAAAAGTAGCAGTGCGGGCCCAACAACAACACTTACAACAACAACAAACGCTGCTTGGGTCGTAAATCAATTGTCAAAGGCACACAAATTTGAAAAAAAAAAGAATATGCACTGTGCGAAGTGATACATGTACATAAAATTCTGAAAATTATTTTCAAGCGCATTGTTCAACTAATTGTGTATGCACATATTCATTAAGAAGCAGAAATCCGTTTCGTTTTTGCAAGTGTCGAACCTTTTCTTATGACTTTGCTTGTGCAACGCGAAGGCGTCACTGCGCATTTGTTTTGTTTTTGTATTCTCGCTCGCGATCAAACCCTCAGCTTGTGCGACAATCAGGCGACAGTAGTGGAATGGGTACTTGTTGTAATTGTAATTTGTTTTTTAAAATGGGTAAAAAGTGCTCCAAATCGTATGGGAGGTACTTAAAGGAGTTGTCCAAAAATTCCCTACTTACTGCTCACTTACTACCTGCATGGAAAATTGTGTGAAAATTTCAGCCTTCTAGCTCTTTTCGTTTAGGCTGTGGCTCTTCCATTGTCATCAGGACAAACTCTTTTATATATAGAGATATAATTCATACCTTTTCTTAATACACCTTAAAAAATAAACTTTCCTGAACAATCACATATTACGCCTACTTATTCCATTCCTTATCAGAAATTTTTTTGTTTTTGTAGTCTTTATTTGTGTCATTCCATAAAACACAGCGGCCTTGAACAGCCGAAATTAAGCTTTCAGCACAGATTTTCTGCATTGCGTTCGTATAATCGCTCAGCGACGCACTAAAAATAAGAACCGATTCTAGCGCTGAGCGACGTCGCTCAACAGCTACGTGGCCGCTCGTATGGAGTTTCATATGTTTTAATTTTTAACGTCGCTCGAGAGAGCGTCGCTCAGTCGCTCATTCGCTAATCGCCCAGTGCGTGGCCGAAGACTTATAATTACGTACCTTTTTTAAGGCCCAATTTTCCCCTCCTTAAATGTTACTGCGCTAAATTAATTATAATTAATAATTCCTTCGTGGTAACAATTTGTAATATTACAAAAATCTGTTGTGGGGGAGCTAGTTTTGCTCCTTCACAATACCTTCGTGGTAACAATTTGTAATAATGTTAAAAACCGGTTGAGGGGGAGCTAGTTTTGCTCCTTCACACTTCCTCCTTACTTCGGGGTGAGTTAGTGAATCGTGACATGGCGCGACCTGTTAATACCGTACCGGAACGTGTGTTTTCTTCAGTACCTATTCTACCCCATGACTTAGCCCTGCGGTGTGGTGGATTACAATTCTTGATCTTATTAACTAACTTCTGGTTTTTTTTTCTTCATTGTGTGGTGTTATACTGGCTCACCAATAAAAGGGGTCCCAGTAACTTTGCTGTTGTCGGCTAGTTGTCTCTGGTGTCGTTATTGCTAGTGTCGTTGTTACAAGTGTCGTTGTCATCCGCGTTGAATTCCTTGAGGTCGGCCAGGCTTGCCGTTTTCCGTTGTCGTCCGTTCAAACTTTGAAGCCGCACAATGTTTGGTGAGATTAACTTTATTACCTTGTATGGTCCGTCGAACTTTGCGGCCAGCTTTGCTGCGAACCCGTCTGTAGCTTTGGAAAGGTGATGCTGCCGTATTAATACTCTCGCGCCGAGTGCGGGTCTCCATTCCCTTCTTCTAAGGTTGTAGCTTTTACTCTGCTCCTGTGATGCCCGTTGTACGTTCTGGTGTACGACTTGGAAGATGTCTTGGAGTCTCTCTGCCTTTGCGTTCGGATCTTCTGTGTGCTCTGCTAGTCCTTGCGTGACTTCTTCGTAGAGGTTTCCTTGTAGCCTGGGTTCCCGGCCCTTAATCAAGTATGCGGGGCTAAATCCTGTGGCGTCTGAAGTACTACTGTTGATGGCTTAGCTTAGTTCCGGCAGATGTTCGTCCCAGGTACTTTGGTCTCCATCGATGTACTGGGCTACCATTGTTTTTATAGTCCTGTTTGCCCTCTCTGTAGGGTTCTGTTGCGGAGTGTACGGGGCTGTGTATTCCAGTTCCATTCCTGCTGTCTTGCAAAAGTTCCTGAACGACCGACTTGTGAATTGTGAACCATTATCGCACATAAACTTCCGCGGTACACCAAATCGACAAAGTATTCTCTCCTTGAACGACTTTTCCAATTGTGCGGTGGTGGCCTTCCGTAAGGGTACCAGTTCCACCAATTTGGAGAACACATCAAAGAAGACAAGGAGGCTTGTGTAACCGTGTTTGGACCTCGGGAGGGGGCCCATGAAATCTGCGCAGAGGATGTCGAACGGACCCTGAGCTTGTCTCGCGTGCATATGCCCTGCTGGCTTGGTTTGGCTCACATTAAACTGCTGACACAGGGTGCACCTCCTGATGTGCCTTGTCACGTCCCGAAAGATGCCCGGCCAATAGTATCGTTGTGTTATCCTGGTCGCTGTCTTTCGAATTCCCAAATGTCCCGTTGTTGGAAGGTCATGGCACTCTTCCAATACCCGTTGTCGTTTGTCGCTAGCTACACAAAGTTCCTATGTCACATGTTCCTCCTTGGGAGGCCGTTGGCCTGTTTGCCGGTAGATCTGCCCGTTTTCGTGTATGTATTCTGCGAACTTCTCTGGCTGCTGTTCCATCCTGTTGCGCAAATGTAGTAACCAAGGGCACGTTGGGACTTCTTCCTGTGCGAGATGCAGCGTTTCCATTGGTTGCCTGGGAAGGGCGTCTGCGACCACGTTGTATCGGCCCCGTCTGTATGTTATGTCGAACTGGTACTGCTGTAATTCCAACGCCCAGCTTGGGATTCTTCCCGTTGGATTGTCAATCGAATTGAGCCATTTCAGAGCGAGGTGGTCTGTGACAACTTCGAAATGATAGCCCTCCAGATAACAACGCAACTGCCTTATCGCCCAGACAATTGCTAAGCACTCCTTCTCCGTGGCTGAGTAGTTCTCCTCGGCTCTGAGAAGGCGTCGACTTGCGTAGGCTATTACTCGTTCTCCTCCCTCCAAGCTTTGTGTGAGCACAGCTCCTAGTCCATAATCACTGGCATCCGTTTGAAGCGTAAATTTCTCCGTAAAATCGAGGCATGCCAAGACCGGTGCTTTTTTGAGTTTGTCCTTCAACTACTCAAACGCTGCTTGCTGTTCCTCGCCCCAAATCCACTTCTTGTCCTTTCGCAGGAGACTCGTCATTGGCTGCACGATGGTGGCGAAGTTAGGGATGAAACGGCGATACCAAGTTGCCATCCCTATACAGCGTCGTAGCTCTTTGGGTGTTGTTGGCGGTGCTAAGCGCTGCACTGCTGCGGTTTTGCCTGGGTCCGTATGTATGCTGGTTTCGCTTATCATGTGCCCTAAGTACACCAGCTTCCGTTGAAAGAATCTGCACTTCTTCTGGTATAACTTCAAGTTCGCCGGCAGCAGTCGTTGGAATACCTTGGAATCCAATGACAATAATGTCGTCCAATTAAGCGAAAGCGTATGGTTCCATTTCCGGGCCGATGAAGCTGTCCAATGCGCGTTAGAATGTCACTGGGGCTGAGCATAGACCGAACGGCATAACCTCCCACTGATAAAGGCCTCTTCCCGGAACCGTAAATGCGGTGTACTCCCGGCTTTCCTTGGCCAACGGGATTTACCAGTACCCGCTCTTACGGTCCAGCGTAGATATGTGCTTTGCGCTGCGTAAGCGTTCCAGTATGTGGTTGATCGCGCATTAAGCTGCCAAAAATCCACGCACCTACGTATCTCGCCCGTCTTCTTACCAACCAGCACAATGGGCGCGCTGTGTGGGCTCTTGGATGGCTCGATATGGTCATTCCTCAGCAGCTCGTCGACCTGGTCGTTTATTATCTTCTGCATTGCTAGGTTCTTGGGGAAGTATCGTTGCTTCACCGGTTTGTCATCCTTCATGATGATTGAATGCTGGGCGATGTGAGACACTCCTGTCAGTTTCGCAAACTTGCTAAGCTCCCTTTCCAAGAAGGCACAGATCCAAGTGGGCAATTCGGGGTCCGTTGCGTTTGCTTCTGCTGGTGGCACCTCGCCTCCTGGTTAAGTTGTGACTGCAGCTAGGCTAATGGGAGCCTCTCATTGATAAGTTTCCTGTTCTTCCATAATGTCCGGTAGTGTACGGGGTCGTTTCCGAAACGGGTTCGGTCTTCGGGCTTTGCAAGCGTCTTCCAATGGTTCGAAAGTTTAACCTTTGTAAGTACTAGGCTGCCCGATCTGGTTCTTTTCCTGACTGGCGTGCTCTGTTAAAAGTTCCATGTCCGGTGTATTCTGCGTTGTCAATTCACTAGCCTGCGCTGTTTCTACGAAGTCGGCTGGCTCAGCGTTGCGTGCGTCCTGCGTTGGTGCAACACTAGCCTGCGCTGCTTCTACGAAGTCGGCTGGCTCAGCATTGCGTGCATCCTGCGTTGTCGTGTCACTAGCCTGCGCTGGCTCTTCGAAGTCGGCTGGCTCAAAGTCGCGTGCATCCTGCGTTGGTGCAACACTAGCCTGCGCTGTCTCTACGAGTTCGGCTGGCTCAGTGTCATGTGCGTCCTGCGGGGTGGTCGTCGTCGTTGGTTGGAACGGGGTCATCAGCATCGGGCACGCTCGAGGATCGGACGTCTGTGCCAGTTGCAGGAAGGTTCGACCACACTGAATTTTTGCGCGAATCCCACACAAAATATCAATGCCCAAGATAACGTCGTCCAGGATCGTTGGCAAAACCAGTAGAGGCACAGCTGTTTCCTGTTCATCGAGTTTTATCGCCGCCATTACTGCTCGAGTTATTTCCTTTAGTGAGCCATCTGCAAGAATTATCCGTACCCGAACGTCACGAATATTATTCTTCGTCCCGACGATCCTTGCTAACCGCCCACTGATAAATGATCGTGTGGCTCCTGTGTCCAGTGTTGCTGCTATCGGGGTTTTCCCTATGGTCACGAAAGCTGCGATCGTAACGGGTGAATTACTGCTGAGGGCCGTTTCCCGACCTGGCGACGCGGCAGCATCCGACGGTGCGAGTCCCTCGTCGGCCACATTCCCAGCAGAATAACAACCGAGCGTTTAGGCATTCCTTAGCGAAATGCCCGACTTCCAAACAATTGCGCCATGTTCGCTTCGCATCCACTGCTCCACCCGGGTCTTGCGATGTCATCCTGGTCGCCGTGTCTGTGTTTCGTGTCATCCCCACCTGGTTGTCGCCGCCTTGTCCGTGGTCTCTGCCACTGTGGGCGTGGCCGAGTGTAACTTTCGGCTTGCTTGTCTGCGAAAATATGCCACATCCCTTCGGATCCCGGTCCCGAGCAGTCTCGTAATTCATCACCAGTTGGTCAATGCGGCCAAGGTATTGCATTCATATCGTCATGTGAACAATTGATACTCCGGTAGTAGGTTCTCATAGATCCTCTCTAGCTCCTGTTCTGGCGAGTACTGGGCACGTTGCATCATCAACCGGAGCTCGATTAAGTAATCCTTGAAGGGTTCGTCCAGCTGCTGGAAACGAGTTTGGATAGTACTTTCCAAGCGTTGAAAGTACCGCGGGGGTAGAAAAAAGTCTAAAAATTCCCCCTTTAGTGCATCCCATGGCTCATCCTGCATCCTATATGTCCGGAACCATCCTTCAGCACGGCCAGTGAAAATACCGGATATTGCTCGCGGCAGCTGGTTAACACTCACCCGGCGACTCGCTCTTCCAGTTTCTCAATGAAACTAAGTGGGTCAGAGATACCGTCAAATACGATGCCCCAGTTGCGCAGCTTATCCGCCAGCATTGAGCACGATATTTCTTCCCGGCCTGCTCTTTTGGTTGTGACACTGGTACCAGCGAATTCGAGATTCTCCTGTGTAAAGATCGGCGGATCTGGCACTGGCACCTTACGATGGTGTCTATCCTCCTTAAACTCTCGGCTTTCTGGACCCGGGGACCTGGCTGGCGAGCGGGAATCCCTAGGGCTTGCTGTATCTCTATAGCTTGCTTCCAGCTCACCCAGGCGATCTAGCATCGCTTCCGAATGCTCCTTTAGAGACGAAAGCTGCAATCCTGCCCCGTAACTCCTACACAGTGCCGGAAGTTCCCAACCCGAACTTCTGGGCCAGCTGCTGTAGCTCGTCTTTGCGACGGAAGGATATCCACTTTACACCCATGCTAGGTACTGCTACGGGCTCTAATGTGAGTACTGCTTAAGGATTTCTGTTGGTCCTGCGGCGTGTCCTGTTGTTGATCCTGTGGCGTGTCCTTTTCTTTGTGCAAGGATTCCCTTGTTCAGGATGCTCAGTTGTTTTATTTTTATTCTTTACTGCGTAAGAATTGTTATCTACTGTCGTAGGATTATTTTCACTGTTGTAGGATTGTTGTTTCCTAGTTGACTCCGTGTCGTTGACTCCGTGTCGTTGACTCCGTGTCGTTGACTCCCTACTGTGGTCCCCGTGTCTGCTTTATATACGCAGAGTGATCGCGCCGCCTTCGGGATTTCGGTGATGCGGACGGCTGCGTTGCGATGTGCCTCTGTCGCCGTGCTGTTGCTCTTCGGCTCGGTGAGCGGGCCGCCCTAGGCTCGGCTATGTCACGACGCGGCTGCTGCGTTAGCGACTGAGACGTGGTTGCAGTTTTTAGCGACTGAGACGAGGTGGCGGTGTTCGGCTGCGGTAGGGCTCGGGCGTCGGCTTTCGTGTGCTGCTCTCTCGCAAATAAAAAAATATTTGAGAACCGGCAAAAAAAAATGGTTAAGAGGAAGCTGTGCCCTACTGTACTCCGGAGAGTTAATGTTTGGGATAGTTTCTCTTGTGCGGCTGGTTTTTGGTTTTTTTTTTCGGAATGCGCTTTGCTAACCTCTGCAGTGCCCGAGCAATGCCGGACAGCCCCCAAACATGTGCAGAGAAACGCTCGGAGCACGTGTTTGTGAGCTGAGCGACACGCCGCTACTAAGGAGAGGGGGGAGGGGAACACTCTTGTGACACGCACTTCAATGAAATGCACCTGGGTTTTTCTTCACTTTTTTTCTTTAATATTTCTCAAACTTATTTAACACCCTAACCACACCGCAACATAAAAAAAACTTCAATCCCGCCCATTCAATGCCCGCAGACTTAAGGCCAGCTTACCCCGACTCCATGTTTTGCTGCTGCTGTACGTTGTTTTCGTCGTTTGCTTCCGCTGCTGTGTGCCGGTGTACTGTTTTTCGCGTGTTATTTTTCTATACGTTTTTCTCCGCACTGATTACTGAGCTAACCGTCGCGTTTCGCACCACGATTCTTACTAATTGTCGCGCCGCTTTCGATCTTTGCGGTCGCGATCGCTGCCACGACCTCTGCCCTTAAGCCTGGGCTGAGGCGCGTGCCAGCCTCGGCTGCAGAGACCTCTGCCTTAGCATGGCGCGTGCTATCCTCGGCTGCAGAGACCTCTGCCGAGGCTTCGGCCGTAGCCGCTCTTGCTAGGGTGTGTATTCCTCTCGCTCTGGTGCTTTGCGCCGTTGTCTGTTATTATGCGTGGTCCCTTTCTGTTGGTGCGCTCTTAAGTGCGAGAGCGCACACGATCCCGTTAGAATCCAGTGCTACGCCCTGTTGTCAGTGATGCCCACTGCCATCAGTGATGCCCACTGCCGTCAGTGATGCCCGCTGCCGTCAGTGATGCGCGTTACTGGCTTATAATTACGTACCTATTTTAGGGCCCAATTTTCCCCTCCTTAAATGTAACTGCGCTAAATTAATTATAATTAATAATTCCTTCGTGGTAACAATTTGTAGTAATATAAAAATCTGTTGTGGGGGAGCTAGTTTTGCTCCTTCACAATACCTTCGTGGTAACAATTTGCAATAATACTAAAAACCGGTTGAGGGGGAGCTAGTTTTGCTCCTTCACACTTCCTCCTTACTTCGGGGTGAGTAAGTGAATCGTGACATGGCGCGACCTGTTAATACCGTACCGGAACGTGTGTTTTCTTCACTACCTATTCTACCCCATGACTTAGCCCTGCGGTGTGGTGGATTACAATTCTTGATCTTATTAACTAACTTCTGGTTTTTTTTTTTTTTTTTTCTTCATTGTGTGGTGTTATACTGGCTCACCAATAAAAGGGGTCCCAGTAACTTTGCTGTTGTCGGCTAGTTGTCTCTGGTGTCGTTATTGCTAGTGTCGTTGTTACTGGTGTCGTTGTCATCCGCGTTGAATTCCTTGAGGTCGGCCAGGCTTGCCGTTTTCCGTTGTCGTCCGTTCAAACTGCGATCACGTTGTATCGGCCCCGTCTGTACGTTATGTCGAACTGGTACTGCTGTAACTCCAACGCCCAGCTTGGGATTCTTCCAGTTGATTTGTCAATCGAGTTGAGCCATTTCAGAGCGAGGTGGTCTGTGATAACTTCGAAATGATAGCCCTCCAGATAACAGCGTAACTGCCTTATCGCCCAGACAATTGCTAAGCACTCCTTCTCCGTGGCTGAGTAGTTCTCCTCGGCTCTGAGGAGGCGTCGACTTGCGTAGGCTATTACTCGTTCTCCTCCCTCCAAGCTTTGTGTGAGCACAGCTCCTAGTCCATAATCACTGGCATCCGTTTGAAGCGTAAATTTCTCCGTAAAGTCGGGGCATGTCAAGACCGGTGCTTTTGTGAGTTTGTCCTTCAAATCCTCAAACGCTGCTTGCTGTTCCTCGCCCCAAATCCACTTCTTGTCCTTCCGCAGGAGACTCGTCATTGGCTGCACGATGGTGGCGAAGTTAGGGATGAAACGGCGATACCAAGTTGCCATCCCTATACAGCGTCGTAGCTCTTTGGGTGTTGTTGGCGGTGCTAAGCGCTGCACTGCTGCGATTTTGCCTGGGTCCGTATGTATGCTGGTTTCGCTTATCATTTGCCCTAGGTACACCAGCTTCCGTTGAAAGAAGCTGCACTTCTTCTGGTATAACTTCAGGTTCGCCTTCAGCAGTCGTTGGAATACCTCGCGCAAGTGTTCCACGTATTCCTCCAATGTAGATCCAATGGCAATAATGTCGTCCAAGTAAGCGAATGCGTATGGTTCCATTTCCGGGCCGATGACGCTGTCCAATGCGCGTTAGAATGTCACTGGGGCTGAGCATAGACCGAACGGCATAACCTTCCACTGATAAAGGCCTCTTCCCGGAACCGTAAATGCGGTGTACTCCCGGCTTTCCTTGGCCAACGGGATTTGCCAGTACCCGCTCTTACGGTCCAGCGTAGATATGTACTTTGCGTTGCGTAAGCGTTCCAGTATGTGGTTGATACGCGGCAGAGGGTACGCATCGGGCACGGATCGCGCACTTAGTTGCCGGAAATCCACGCACATACGTATCTCGCCCGTCTTCTTAACAACTAGCACAATGGGCGCGCTGTGTGGGCTCTTGGATGGCTCGATCTGGCCATTCCTCAGCAGCTCGTCGACCTGGTCGTTTAATATCTTCTGCATTGCTAGGTTCTTGGGGAAGTATCGTTGCTTCACCGGTTTGTCATCCTTCATGATGATGGAATGCTGGGCGATGTGAGACACTCCTGTCAGTTTCGCAAACTTGCTAAGCTCCCTTTCCAAGAAGGCACAGATCCAAGTGGGCAATTCGGGGTCCGTTGCGTTTGCTTCTGCTGGTGGCACCTCGCCTCCTGGGTCAGTTGTGACTGCAGCTAGGCTGATGGGAGCCTCTCATTGATAAGTTTCCTGTTCTTCCATAATGTCCGGTAGTGTACGGGGTCGTTTCCGAAACGGGTTCGTTCTCCGGGCTTTGCAAGCGTCTTCCAATGGTTCGAAAGTGTAACCTTTGTAAGTACTAGGCTGCCCGATCTGGTTCTGTTCCTGACTGGCGTGCTCTGTTAATAGTTCCATGTCCGGTGTATCCTGCGTTGTCAATTCACTAGCCTGCGCTGTTTCTACGAAGTCGGCTGGCTCAGTGTCTTGTGCGTCCTGCGTTGCCGTGTCACTAGCCTGCGCTGTTTCTTCGAAGTCGGCTGGCTCAGCGTTGCGTGCATCCTGCGTTGGTGCAACACTAGCCTGCGCTGTCTCTACGAGTTCGGCTGGCTCAATGTCATGTGCGTCCTGCGTTGCTGTGTCACTAGCCTGCGCTGTTTCTACGAAGTCGGCTGGCTCAGCGTTGCGCGAATCCCACACAAAAAATCAATGCCCAAGATAACGTCGTCCAGGATCGTCGGCATGACCAGTAGAGGCACCACTGCTTCCTGTTCATCGAGCTTTATCGCCACCATTACTGCTCGAGTTATTTCCTTTAGTGAGCCATCTGCAAGGATTTTCCGTACCTGAACGTCACGAATATTATCCTTTGTCCCGACGCTCCTTGCTAGCCGCGCACTGATAAACGATCGCGTGGCTCCTGTTCCTAGTTTTGCTGCTACCGGGGTGTCCCTTATGGTCACGAGAGCTGCGATCCTCCCCTCCTCCAAGCATAACGGGTGGATTACTGCTGAGGGTCCCAACTTTCACTCTCCGCCTTGTCCTCTGTCAGACGGAGACGCTGGCCATTTCCCGACCTAGCTACGCGGCAGCATCCGATGGTGCGAGTCCCTCGTCGGTGACATTCCCAGCAGAATAACAACCGAGCGTTTAGGCTTTCCTTAGCGAAATGCCCGACTTCCCCACAGTTGCGGCATGTTCGCTTCGCATCCACTGCTCGGTCGGTGTCTTGTGATGCCATCCTGGTCGTCGTGTCTGTGTTTCGTGTCATCCCCACCTGGTTGTCGCCGCCTTGTCCGTGGTCTCTGCCACTGTGGGCGTGGCCGAGCGTAGCTTTCGGCTTGCTGGTCTGCCAAAAGGTGCCATATCCCTTCGGATCCCGGTCCCGGGCAGTCTCGTAATTCGTCACCAGTTGGGTCAAAGCGGCCAAGGTATTGCATTCGTTTCGTCGCGTGAACAATTGATACTCCGGTAGTAGGTTCTCATAGATCCTCTCTAGCTCCTGTTCTGGCGAGTACTGGGCACGTTGCATTATCAACCGGAGTTCGATTAAATAATCCTTTAAAGGTTCGTCCAGCCGCTGGAAACGAGTTTGGATGGTAATTTCAAAGCGTTGAAAGTACCGCGGGGGTAGGAAGAAGTCTAAAAACTCCTTCTTTAGTGCATCCCAAGGCATCCTGCATCCTATATGTCCGGAACCATCCTTCAGCACGGCCAGTGAAAAGACCGGATATTGCTCGCGGCAGCTGGTCAACACTCACCCGGTACGCTGCGACTCGCTCTTCCAGTTTCTCAATGAAACTGAGCGGGTCCGAGATACCGTCAAATACGATGCCCCAGTTGCGCAGCTTATCCGCCAGCATTGAGCACGATATTTCTTCCCGGCCTGCTCTTTTGGTTGTGACACTGGTACCAGCGAATTCGAGATTCTCCTGCGTAAAGATCGGCGGCGCTGGCACTGGCACCTTAAGATGGTGTCTATCCTCGTTATACTCTCGGCTTTCTGGATCCGGGGACCTGGCTGGCTAGAGGGAATCCCGAGGGCTTGCTGTATCTCTATAGCTTGCTTCCAGCTCACCCAGGCGATCTAGCATCGCTTCCGAATGCTCCTTTAGAGACGAAAGCCGCAATCCTGCCCCGTAACTCCTCCACAGTGCCGGAAGTTCCCAACCCGAACTTCTGGGCCAGCTGCTGTAGCTCGTCTTTGCGACGGAAGGATATCCACTTTACACCTATGCTAGGAACTGCTACGGGCTCTAATGTGAGTACTGCTTAAGGATTTCTGTTGGTCCTGCGGCGTGTCCTGTTGTTGATCCTGTGGCATGTCCTTTTCTTTATGCAAGGATTCCCTTGTTCAGGATGCTCAGTTGTTTTATTTTTATTCTTTACTGCGTAAGAATTGTTATCTACTGTCGATTATTTTCACTGTTGTAGGATTGTTGTTTCCTAGTTGACTCCGTGTTGTTGACTCCGTACTGTGGTCCCCGTGTCTGCTTTATATACGCAGAGTGATCGCGCCGCCTTCGGGATTTCGGTGATGCGGACGGCTGCGTTGCGATGTGCCTCTGTCGCCGTGCTGTTGCTCTTAGGCTCGGTGAGCGGGCCGCCCTAGGCTCGGCTATGTCACGACGCGGCTGCTGCGTTAGCGACTGAGACGTGGTGGCGGTGTTCGGCTGCGGTAGGGCTCGGGCGTCGGCTTTCATGTGCTGCTTTCTCGCAAATAAAATATATTTGACAACCGGCAAAAATAATGGTTAAGAGGAAGCTGTGCCCTACTGTACTCCGGAGAGTTAAGTGTTTGGGATAGTTTCTCTTGTGCGGCTGGTTAGTAAAAAAAAACAAACAAAAAGAAAAAAATACCCGACTCGCGTGGCGTGATTTAACGTCAGAATATCCCACGTGTCGCTGGCCGCGTGGTTCCATATAACCAACGCAAATGATTAAAACAATAATCTCTTTTTTTCGTTTTAATATATTCTTGAAGAGAAAAAAAAATGCGCAACTCCATCAATAGCCTAAAAATAATTATATACACAAAAATGTTCTCCCTTTTCAATTTATTTATTCTCCAGTTTAAGCTTTGTTCCTTTTAAATGCGGGTTATATAAAAAATATATACACGTGTATTTATATATATTTGTATTGTGTATTTATATATATATATAGATATATATATATATATATATATATATATATATACTATATACTATATACTATATATATATATACTATTTTATTTATTTATTTTTTTTTTTTTCTTTTATGTGTCCCAAAGTTTAAAAAGGGGGTGAGACGCTGCTCCTACTGACCTAAGAAGTGAAAAGGTGTGCTCAAAATGCCTAAGTCTCAGAGTCCCTGCTCGGCCGCCAACTGTAAAAAAGTGATCTATGGCTGGGGTAGAAACTCAGTCCCGTCCAGAGTCATTTTACAATAAAATTTATAAAATACCGAGACTCAGAGAGTATTTTGGCAAACCCTACTAAAATAGGCCCAAGAACATCGAGAAACGCTCGAGATGTGCAAAAAAAAAGTGAGGCGGTAGGGCGCCCACAAGACTTGTCAATAACGCGCCGAGAAAACCCTCGGAACGCGTTATGCTGACTCTTGTTGTGCCCGGGCGATGCCGGATAGCCACAGAACGTGCAGAGAACGCTTGGAACACGTTCTATGGCCGTTCGGCACGCCTTTGACCGACCTTAGGGAAAGAATACCACTGAAAGAATCTCAAGACACGTGCAAGATTTACCAAAACGCACAGAGAAACCATCGAAATGCGCTTTGTTAACCCCTGCAGTGCCCGAGCAATGCCGGACAGCCCCCAAACATGTGCAGAGAAACGCTCGGAGCACTTGTTTGTGAGCTGAGTAACACGCCGCTACTAAGGAGAGGGGGGAGGGGAACACTCTTGTGACACGCACTTCAATGAAAGGCACCTGGGTTTTTCTTCACTTTTTTTCTTTAATATTTCTCAAACTTATTTAACACCCTAACCACACCGCAATGCCCGCAGACTTAAGGCCAGCTTACCCCGAATCCATGTTTTGCAGCTGCTGTACGTTGTTTTCGTCGTTTGCTTCCGCTGCTGTGTGCCGGTGTACTGTTTTTCGCGTGTTATTTTGCTATACGTTTTTCTCCGCACTGATTACTGAGCTAACCGTCGCGTTTCGCACCACGATTCTTACTAATTGTCACGCCGCTTTCGATCTTTGCGGTCGCGATCGCTGTCGCGACCTCTGCCCTTAAGCCTGGGCTGAGGCGCGTGCCAGCCTCGGCTGCAGAGACCTCTGCCTTAGCACGGCGCGTGCTATCCTCAGCTGCAGAGACCTCTGACGAGGCTTCGGCCGTAGTCGCTCTTGTTAGGGTGTGTATTCCTCTCGCTCTGGTGCTTTGCGCCGTTGTCTGTTATTATGCGTGGTCCCTTTCTGTTGGTGCGCTCTTAAATGCGAGAGCGCACACGATCCCGTTAGAATCCAGTGCTACGCCCTGTTGTCAGTGATGCCCACTGCCATCAGTGATGCCCGCTGCCGTCAGTGATGCGCGTTACTGGCTTATAATTACGTACCTATTTTAGGGCCCAATATTCCCCTCCTTAAATGTAATTGCGCTAAATTAATTATAATTAATAATTCCTAAGTGGTAACAATTTGTAGTAATACAAAAATCTGTTGTGGGGGAGCTAGTTTTGCTCCTTCACAATACCTTCGTGGTAACAATTTGTGATAATGTTAAAAACCGGTTGAGGGGAGCTAGTTTTGCTCCTTCACAGCACTTAATGGGTTAAGAAGAGTATTGTATCATTCAAACGGATGCTGTTGATGCTGATCGAGAGAATGTATAATGTATGGGGTCGGAGATGTTTCTTTCTGCCTGTTACATACTATAGAACAAATTAATTATACCCTTTTTTACCTATTTTATGGTTTCAGGTGTATTTTACAAATGGATTGCTTGCAAAACAAAGTTTTCTTATATTGTGTAGCCGCAGTAAGACAACAGAGAGAAGAACAAAGAAGAAGAAATATAACTGTAAATGGTACTCAATGCAAGCAGCATGCTCAGCTGAGCGAATATATGCTGAAACACAAAGAGCGGCTTTAAGCTTGATCAGCGCGCGCGTCGCTCTTATAACTGCCGCTAGATATAACATAATTTGAATGCAATCATGCGTCTTTGTTGTTGCCCATTTACGCTCACTCTTTTGTTTATGCGCGCTTTGCATGTCTTAATTGCAGCGCCTAATTTGCACCACCAATACCTAGCTCTTAATTGCAAGCGTTGTATGTATGAGCTCGGGATCTGCTGCTTGGAGGAATAACTGTAATGCTCTTTCCAACATTATATTTAAACATACAATGGTAAGGGAATTGGTTATGCATGTTAGTTTATAAATAATGTGAACATAGAAAGTTACTTTTCGTTTCAGTGAATTTGTTAATATTGTTTATATTAAGGATAAGGATAATAACAACGAAAGTTTATTTTTGGATCAGTGAGTTTTTTATTATTCTGGTTTTCGTATTATATATATATATACACTCATTTGAAATACTTATGTATATACGTTCATTTAAAATTCGTATTTAATGATAAGTCAAAAAAAAATTTTTAATTACTATTATTTAAATAACGATCAACGTATTTTAATTTCTTTTGTTGTTTTTTAAACAAGTGTTTTTAGTTTACATATAAAACTTAGCAATATTTCAGAAACTAATAAAGTTTATATTTTAAATGTGATATATTATAAAACAAATTGGCGTTTAAACATTTTTTGTTTTCCCTCTAGTTTAAATATATAGCACCTTAAACTTTTTATTTGACACTACATCATTTAAGCTGTGAGTCACTGTATATAATATATATGTATGTTGTTATAAATTCGCTTATAAATTTGCTGGTGCTAGGTCGACGCAATAAGATAAGCAATAAAATAAGCGCACATAAGGAATACAAGGAAAAACAAGTAAGAAGGCTCTAGTCGGGAGAGCCCGACTAGAAGATACCCTGAACCCAGTTGCAATAAATATATTTAATTTATGTAAGACTTCGGTATACTGACTTAGCTTCAATCTATTAAATTCGATATCTCCGGTGTTTCTTAACCGATTTGGACGAAATTTTCAGAAAAGTTCTATCATTACCCATTACTTCAACCCTTATTTTTAGATTTTCCAAATTCGATATTTTTTTGCTATCGATATTATGTGTATATCGGAAACCAGAATAGTTATCGATAATTTAAAGCAAACTTGTTCTGCTCATGGTATAGGAGAACTTAAATACAAAATCAGAAGTCTCTAGCTCTTGTAGTCTCTGAGATCCACGCGTTCATACAGACGGACAGACAGACAGACGGACATGGCTATATCGTCTCGGCTATTGATGCTGATCAAGAATATATATACTTTATGAGGTCGGAGATGCTTCCTTCTGCCTGTTACATACTTTTGCACAAAACCATTATACCCTTATTTACCCATTTTATGGGTTAAGGGTATAATTAAATCGAATAAGACTGTGTTTAAAGCAAGGATTTCATGTTTTTTTTTTCATGTTTTGAAAAGCTGAGAAATAGGGGTGTGTACTTTTTTACAATATCTATAGAAATAGGCTAATTACGTTCTTTTTTTAGAAACCACGCGTACAATGATTTCTCCACATTATCATTTTCGCAAGCATGTAAAAACAAGTAAGAAGGCTCTAGTAGGGAGAGCCCGACTAGAAGATACCCTGAACCCGGTTGCAATAAATTTATTGTAAGACTTTGGTATACTGACTTAACTTCAATCGATTAAATTCGATATCTCCGGTGTTTCTTAACCGATTTGGACGAAATTTTCAGAAAAGTTTTATCGTTACCCATTACTTCAACCCTCATTTTTACATTTTCCAAATTCGATATTTTTTGTTATCGATTCATTGTGTTTATCGGATACCAGAATAGTTATCGATAATTTGAAGCAAACTTGTTCTGCTTATGGTATAGGAGAACTTAAATACCAATTCTGAAGTTTCTAGCTCTTGTAGTCTCTGAGATCCACGCGTTCATACAGACAGACAGACGGACATGGCTATATCGTCTCGGCTATTGATGCTGATCAAGAATATATTTACTTTATGGGGTCGGAGATGCTTCCTTCTGCCTGTTACATACTTTTGCACAAAACCATTATACCCATATTTACCCATTTTATGGGTTAAGGGTATAAAAAATGGGGGCACAGCAATCGAACAAGACACTGCGCGCTAGAAAATCGCAGGCTAGCGGCGCATACACACAATATGGTTGGCTGGTTGTGCAATCAACAAATATGTATGTATGTTGTAGCAAAGTAAACAAGCGAAGTGGCTGGCGAACGTCACACGAAGCACGAGAGAAACACGAAATGCGCTCTCAGAGCCAACAAGAATAGAACTTATGTATATATAGAGTCGTCATGAGGCCAAATTCTGACTGCCAGTTAGAATAGGCAATCGCGGCGACACCTCTCTCACAAAGCGCTGCTGCTGCTTTTTTTTCTGCCAGCGCATTTCGTGCCCGATTATCAAGCCACTCGGCTTGGCGACTGTTATACGCTTCTTTTCCCTCATAGCACAGCCAGCCAACCATGCTCTGAGTATATGCCCATAGCCAGCGATTTTGCAGTGCGCAGTCGCTTCTTCGCTTGCTGTTCGCCCTTGTTTTCCTTGTATAAACATATGAGCGTGTCTACATCACACGTATTCTCATTTTTTATCATTTTTGCGACGTTGCCTTAGTGAAGCTATGCATTATACCCACATTCATATATATTTATATATGTTTGCTGTTTTGCTAGGATTTCTACTGATTTTTATACTCGATACCGAAGGTAAAGAGTATATTGGTTTTGTGCAATGTCCGTCATGGTGTCTGTCCGTCTGTCCGTCCGTATGGTTGCAAGTTTTTTCCACACCCTTCAAGCTAGAGACTTGAAACTTTCCAATTCTCTTTATCTATGGGATAGTAAATTAAAGTGTCAAGATGGGGGTTCTACGATAACTGGGGGGCTGGCAAATCGATAAATTCGATAACTCAAAACCGATAAGTCCACATATTTCGCACATCCTTACAGCTAGAACTACCAAATTTGGTAAGAAGATAGCTACTAGCAACCCCCAAAAAAATGCATCAATTTTGGAGCCACGCCCCCCATTCCGCCCTCAGCCCCACGGCATTTTAAAGTCAAAAACGCCTATATCTCCCACAGTTTTTGAGCTGGAGCCACCAAATTTGGTGCCAAGATAGGTGATGAGGACCCCCCAAAAACTGCATCAAAAGTTTGGATGCCACGCCCACCAATACTGCCCTAGCCGCCCCATCCACCCCAACGCTTCGTCAAAAACGGGAATGCGTGTATCTTCCAGAATTGTGGAGCTAGAGCCTCCAAATTTGGTGGGAAGATAGCTGGTAACGACCCCCAAAAATCTGCATCAAAGTTTTGAAGCCACGCCCACCCATTTCGCCCCCCTTTCCACACTTTTTACAAACTTTTAGCTAGAGTCACCAAATTTAGTATGAAGGTAGCAATTGACATTCCACATGGATCTGCAGCAAAAATTTGGATGCCACGCCCACCCATACCACCCCCAGCCCCCCTTTCCCCACTTTATACAAACTTCGAGCTAGAGTCACCAAATTTGGTATGAAGAGAGCAATTGACATCCCACATGGATCGGCAGTAAAATTTGAACGCCATGCCCACCCATACCGCCCCAAGCCCCATAGCCCCCTTTCACCACCTTTTACATGCTTCGAGCTAGAGTCACCAAATTTGGTATGAAGGTAGCATTTGACATTCCACAAGGATCTGCAGCAAAAATTTGGATGCCACGCCCAACCATACCGCCCCCAGCCCCATAGCCCCCCTCTCCCCACCTTATACAAACTTTGAGCTAGAGTCACCAAATTTGGTATGAAGGTAGCATTTGACATTCCACAAGGATCTGCAGCAAAAATTTGGATGCCACGCCCAACCATACCGCCCCCAGCCCCCCTTTCCCCACTTTATACAAACTTTGAGCTAGAGTCACCAAGTTTGGTATGAAGGTAGCATTTGACATTCCACAAGGATCTGCAGCAAAAATTTGGATGCCACGCCCAACCATACCGCCCCCAGCTCCCCTTTCCGCACTTTATACAAACTTCGAGCTAGAGTCACCAAATTTGGTATTGTAAAGTATTTATTTTGTGCAACATTTATATATAATTTCTATCGATTGTTTATGCTATGTTATGCTCGTGTATACCGATATATTGTAAGCTAGTATTAAGGTATCGATGTTAGTATTAAGATTTATGAGAAAGTGTGGTTCGGCCACACTGATCTTGCCTCTGTCTCTTTTCCGGTGAACCTTATGCGAAGCGCGCGCAATTATATATACCAGAAAAGTATCTTCCGAAATAAAAGCCATCCAACGTTTTTTAATGAATATATAGCAGTTTTATAGCTCAGAAGTGGGATACGCCCAACGCTCAACCTATATTTAACGCCCAATCAACAAAGATGGGCTTGAATAAGGAAGAGATGTTAAATTTGCTGAAGGCAAATAACGTTACAGTGCCGCCGCTAGCGAACCTTGTGCAGATACGCAAATTAGTATCAGAGGTGACAAAATCTGCTGCCGCCTCGCCACCTGCTGTCCCAGCGCCCCCTGCGCCTGCTGCTGCCGCAAAATCTGCTGCTCAAGTGTCAACGCTGCCGTCGACGAATTCCGCTGCCGCCCAGTTGACTGCCGTTTCAGCAACAATTCTGCCATCAACCTCTTCCACTGCCGCCCCATTGTCTGCTGTGCCATCAGCAACACCGCCGTCTTCTGTTTCAGCGCCAAATCTGCCGTCCACCGCTCTTTCTGCCGCCCCGCTGTCTGCTGTTTCAGCAACAATTCTGCCGTCAACCGATCCTGCTGCCGCCCTGCTGTCTGCTGTTTCAGCAACAATTCTGCCGTCAACCGATCCTGCTGCCGCCCCGCTGTCTGCTGTTTCAGCATCAATTCTGCCGTCAACCGATCCTGCTGCCGCCCCGCTGTCTGCCGTTTTAGCGCCAATTCCGCCGTCGACTTCTTCCGTTGCTGCACTTGTGTCTGCTGCGCCACCAGCAACCCTGCCGTCGACCGTTCTTGCTGCCGCCCCGCTGTGTGCTGTTTCCGAAACAATTCTGCCGTCAACCGATTCTGCTGCCGCCCCGCTGTCTGCCGTTTTAGCGCCAATTCTGCCGTCGACTTCTTCCGCTGCTGCACTTGTGTCTGCTGCGCCACCAGCAACCCTGCCGTCAACCGTTCTTGCTGCCGCCCCGCTGTCTGCCGTTTTCGAAACAATTCTGACGTCAACCGCTGCTGCTGCCGCCTCACTGTCTGCTGTTGCCGAACCACTTTTGCTGTCAACTGTTCCGGCTGCCGCCATGCTGCCTGCTGTCCAAGCGGTAACCCCGCTGCCCACTGCGCCTGTTGCTGGCCCGCTGTCTGCTCCAGTGTCAACCTTGCAGTCAACTGCTTCTGCTGATGCCTCGCTGTTTGCTGTTCTAGCGTCATCTCTGCCGCCAACCGCTTCTGATGACGCCTCGCTGTCTGCTGTTCCAGTGTCAACCTTGCAGTCAACTGCTTCTGCTGTTCCAACGTTAACGCCGCCGTCAACTGCTTCTGCTGATGACCCGCCGTCTGCTGTTCCAACGTTAGCCCCGCCGTCAACTGCTTCTGCTTATGTCTGCTGTTCCAACGTGAACCCCGCTGTTAACTGCTCCCGCTGCCGCCTTGTTGTCTGCTGACTAAGTGCTAAGCTTACCATCAACTGTTCAAGCTGCTGCCCCGCCGTCTGCTGTTCTAGCGATAACCCAGCTTCCAGTGTCGTTGAATTTAGACAAACAAGTGGCTGCCGTGAACCAGCCTCTGCCTCGACAACCTGCCGCTACAAGTGTTTCCCTTCCGTCCACGAATGCCTTCCCTGCTGTAAGGATGTGCGGTGCTTTAATTGTTTAGGATCTGGACACTATAAGTCCCAGTGCCCGAGGCTTACGAGACCAGCGAATTCGTGTTTCCCGTGCGGGAAAACGGATCATGTGTATAGGAACTGCCGCCCAAGATTGGAAATGCCGTCGCCGCCAACACCCGCCGTTTGGTTAGCTTTAAGCCCTCTATGATCTAGAGTAGGTGGAATCGAGGTCGATTCCCTGTCAGGACGGCCGAGTTGTAAAGTATTTATTTTGTGCAACATTTATATATAATTTCTATCGATTGTTTATGCTATGTTATGCTCGTGTATACCGATATATTGTAAGCTAGTATTAAGGTATCGATGTTAGTATTAAGATTTATGAGAAAGTGTGGTTCGGCCACACTGATCTTGCCTCTGTCTCTTTTCCGGTGAACCTTATGCGAAGCGCGCGCAATTATATATACCAGAAAAGTATATTCCGAAATAAAAGCCATCCAACGTTTTTTAATGAATATATAGGAGTTTTATAGGTATGAAGATAGCAATTGACATCCCACATAGATCTGCACCAAAAATTTGAATGCCACGCCCAACCATACCGCCCCCAGCCCCCCTTTCCACACTTTTACAAACTTTGAGCTAGAGTCACCAAATTTGTTATGAAGATAGCAATTGACATTCCACAAAGATCTGCATCAAAAATTTGGATGCAATTCCACTCATACCGCCCCCAGCCCCCCTTTCCCAACTTTATACAAACCTCGAGCTAGAGTCACCAAATTTGGTATGAAGATAGCAAGTGACATCCCACATGGATGGGCATCAAAATTTTTAATACTGGTATCGAGTATACCGCAGTCGGTTGCGTCCGACTGCAACGTTTCCACTTGTTGTTATTTTGTTTGGGCTGGCTAGTGTTAGTGTGTTAGTGGTTTTGTATTTCTACATGACATATTTAATGGTATGCGTAGCATTTGCCATGGCATTCATTGAACTTTCTCTACAATTCAATTCAATTTGATGCAGAATTTGTATTTTGCCTACAAAAACCTAAAAAGCAAACTTCCAAGGCAGCCAAATATCATATTTTGTGCTGATCGACCATTTGCAGTATCAGGCAAACAGCAAAATAAACAAGCGTCAAACAAAATTTGATTGCTGATCAGCAGCAAAATGTATGTATGTAAATAGACACTAAGTCTAGGTTTTTGGTGAACATTGGCGATAAGCAGCAAAATGATATGAGTGTATGCAGCAAAATGTATACATATATGACTATGTGAATGTATGTGAAACATTGGGCGACCCTTTATTTTAGTTCTTAGTTTATTTTCTTTCATTCTTTATTTTCTTATATTCCGAGTTTTCGGCAAATGAAATCGACATATTCACAACTAAATGCACTTTCGCAGTTTGTGAGCATCGCTGCATAAGCGTATGGTAGTTGCGATGGCAAAATTGCTGAAAATGGTCATAGAGCTGAAAACATGAAAGAGTATACATATATGACCAGCAATGCAAAACTGATATTTGTCTGCCTATTTTACTAGACGCTTGTTTATTTTGCTGTTTGCCTGATACTGCAAATGGTCGATCAGCACAAAATATGATATTTGGCTGCCTTGGAAGTTTGCTTTTTAGGTTTTTGTAGGCAAAATAAAAATTCTGCACCAAATTGAATTGAATTGTAAAGAAAGGTCAATAAATGCCATGGCAAATGCTACGCATACAATTAAATATGTCATGTAGAAATACAAAACCACTAACACACTAATGCCATGTTCACACTATGAAAAATTAATCTCGTGATTACGATAATCTACCAGCGATAATCTTATGCGTTCACACAACAATCAGCTGATTCGCATAAGATTAAGTTTGACGTTTGTTTGTTTACATTTATAAATGAACAAAATTAAATAACAAACAGCAGAAAAAATTTAAATTAACCATTGGTGAAAAAATATTAACCAATAGTGAATAAAAATGCCGCCAAATATTATTAAAATTATTTTTGTTATGATAAAAATGATGGATATGGCGAAAATAATGGAGGATCTATTCAATACTTCAAGAGCACAAAGAAATCTTGTGCTAATGAAATATGAAATGCACCTCACGTTATTTTTTTTTTTTTTTTTTTATTTATTTGATTAACATCCTAGTGCTACAAGTTCCAAGAAACTTAAATTTAAGGCACTAGTCACTAAAACAAAATTATTAATTAATTAATTAAAAGTAACAAAGCAGAGAAAAGAAAAAGAAGAAAATAGAGAGAAGTAATTTAAATTATTCAAATAATTTAAATAATACAAATAATTTAAATTATACAAAACAAGAAAAGAAGAAAATTGGAAGAACAGTCTTCCTCTTAAGAAGATTAGCATTAGTAAGCTTAGTTTTATATATATTAGAATTGTTTCAGTTAGATATTATTTTGTAAATGCAGCAGAAGGCTGCTTTTAAATTGTGGTGCGCTTCTAATTATCTTTAGGTCGTGTGGTAGGTTGTTCCACAGGCGAACAGTGTGTAAATAGTACTGGTGTTCAGAGACAGATAATCGATGACGTACAGTTGCTAAATTATTTGTCCGACGTGAAGTTAAAAAAACCAATCTATTATAAAGATAACTGGGCTCTTTTGTATTTATAATTTTGTGTAACAATATTAATGCTCTAAGTTGAATCCAGTTTTTCAAGCTAAGGTTATATATTTTGAATGCATATGGTGTAACATGATCTCTTCTTCCTAAATTAAACACATAACGCGTAATACTATTGAACACAACATTGAGCCTGTGCTTACTAGCAGCGTCAGGGTTTGAAAAAATTTCTACTCCATAAAAGAGAGTTGGTATAAGGTAGGTCTTAGCAACAATGAGTTTAATATTAATTGGCAGGAGATGCTGTGTCAGGTATAGAGTTCTTAAGGCTGCATAAGTTCTACCTATGGATTTAATTATGTGGTCAATCCAAGTCAGTGTCTTATTAAACGTTATGCCTAGGTTAGCTACCCTGTCTACGTAGTCAATAGAATTATGGTCAATTTTAATTTTTCCCAAGTTTAGGGTGTCTATGGACTTTTTGTATATTACTATACACTTAGTTTTGGACGTGTTTATACCAAGGCCATTACTTCGTGACCACTCGCTCACCTTGACCAGTTCTCTATTAGTTACACTTACACATTCATCAATTCTGGACAATGGACTACAGAAAACAACTGCACATCATCAGCATACATATGGACATTACATTCAGAAAAGACATTGGGCAAATCATTAACATAACACGAGTATAGTAACGGCCCAAGAATCGATCCTTGTGGCACTCCACGGCTCAGAGACAGAAATGACGACGAACTTGACGGTGTGACAACAGATTGAAGACGGTTTACTAGGTATGAGCGTAATAATGAATCGGCTGTGGCTGTAAAACTATACAGCTTCTTCATTTTGGTGCATAGTATGTCATGGTTGACAGTATCAAAAGCTTTGCTATAGTCAAGCAGTGTCAAGAACGTTACATTGCCATCATCCATGCTTCTACGTATATCAACAATATTAAGGATTGCTGTAGTGCAGCTTCTGTTTTTCCTAAAGCCGGATTGGTCATTGCCGAGAAGACTGTTGGTAACCATATATTCATTTATTTGGTTTGCTAGTAAATTTTCAAACACTTTGGATAGAAAAGGTAGAACTGAGATTGGTCTGAAATCTCCATTACCCTTAGGGACAGGGATAATCTTAGCAAGTTTCCATTTTTCTGGAAATACGGAAGTAGTGATTGCTGTATTCATAATATGTGTAACCTGATTTAAGATTGACGGAATTATAATTTTGACAAATTTAGGATTTATATCATCCAGTCCAACTGCATTTGATTTGACATTTAACATAGATTCAAGGACTTCATAATTTCTGACACACCTAAAACTAAAGCTAATATCACAGTTAGGAGGATCACAGTTAAGGTATTCATTGGCTGGGGCCTCAGGTACAGCGCAGTTGACGAACTTTTGGTTAAGCTCTTCAGCATTAACTTCGACACTGGTTCTAACATTTTGCTTTCCCACTCCAATTTCATTTATAATTCTCCATTTATCTCTTGACGAGATGGATTGTTGCAATTTCTGGGAATAGAATCGCTTCTTACCATTATTAATCAATTTAACAACTGCACGTCGTAAACTTTTGAAGGTATCATACAAAAAGTCAGTCTTAAATCTCTTCCATTTGTTGTAGGCTTCATTTCTTTTTAGTATAGCTCTTTTAACAAAATGTGTTAGCCAGGGCTTCTCACGAGGCTGGGGAAGTTTAGATTTTGATGGGACACAAGTATTATACAGATCTATTATTTTACCCTGCAGGTATTCAACCTGTTCGTCAGCTGTGGTCATGTTGTATATTAAGGTCCAGTCATATTTATTAAATTCGTCAGATAAAAAGTTCATACCTATATTTCTAAAGTCTCTATATGTATATGTCAGGTCCAACTTATTAATACAAACATCGCACGACACAAAGACAAGATCATGTTTGGAGAAGCAAGGGACAGAAATTTGGTCATACATAAGAGCTTTTAATGAATTACTAACAAAGATCAAATCCAAGAGTGTACTGCAAGTAGAAGTAAAATGGGTTGGATTAGTTGCATTGACTAAGTGCAATCCAAGTGATTCCATATTGTTGGTGAGATCATTGTGGTACAACACATTGCTATTAAAATCTCCGAGGATCGCAATGTCAATATATGAAACAGTTAACATAGAAATCGACGAAATTATATTAGAGTATGACGCTGCACGATTCGGACGATAAACACAACCAATAAGCATTTTACGAAAATACTGTGGACAGCTTATTTCAACAAATATGAACTCCGTTGTACTTCCTTCTTCATGCTTACACATCAGCTTGGATCGCAGCTTGTTATTAACAAAAATTGCCACGCCCCCTCCATGTCCAACACGATCTGCACTAAAAGGGGTAAAACCTTCATATGAAACTAACAGATCACACATTTGAGTCATAAACCATGTCTCCGATAAACACACTACATCAACATTTGACTTAACAAACATATATCATATATCATCCATCTTTCTGACTAAACTTTGAGCATTAATATGGCAAATATTAAGCCCACGGTGTTGCTTAGCTAGAATTCTAAGCATAACTTTACTGTTCGCCATTGGATCGATCATATTATCCAACATATAAGATGAGACCTAATTTTAGAAACGCACCAAAGAGAATTAAAGCTAATACCTAACTCACTAAAATGTAAATGTTGACAAATAAGAGTTTTTGGGATACAAAAATAATTAAAAATACAGACTTGTGCATGTTTATTGGGAACGAAATAAGTTCCCCACAGATGAAGAGGCCAGATCTGAAGATTGTCCACCACGCCGGTATTAGAAAGAGATAAAAGCTCTTCCATGCTCTTAATGCAAATGCACTCGCTGCCTCCGCCTTGCCTGACGTACACCTGAGCGGAGCGCGTAAAGACCGCTGAGAAAGCTTTATGCTTTTTAAGCTTAAGCGCCTCTTTAAAAATTTGATAGTTGAGCTTTGACAGCTGCTCATTAATGTAAAAGGGCGCTTGAGAGTTGAGTCCCAAGAGATTTAGAGTCAGTGGCATCTTAGAGCTCCGTCGGTGTGCTCCCGCGGCGCGTAGTAGTGCCATTTTATCTCGGAAGCTGACAAACGTTACGATCACAATCGGATCTAAAACGGTATGTGTCGGGCCACGCGTTTTTATTCTAAACACCTCACTTATTCTCGGCGGCGGGGAAGTGAGATTGAGTGAGAAGAATAGGTTGTGCATGATGGTTTTCAGGTTTTCATTCTCACTCATTGGGATACCATGAATGCGAATATCGTTTGCAATTTTGGCATTCTCCTCTGCCAACTGCCGAGCTCCCAGTTTTGCTTCAAGATCCGACACCCTTTCCCGCAGTGCCTGAATGTTTTCATCCTCAAGATGCTGGACTCTCTTGGCTAGAAGCTCAAGCTCACCTGCAATGCCATTAAGCTTGGTGTCGAGCTCCTTCAAAATTCTCCCCTTAGCTTCACGAATGTTCATACTGATGAGCTTCGGCTGTTCAGAGAATCGTGCATTGATCAGCTCAACCAGCAGTGGAGAAAGTGCATCAGAGGTGCGGCCAGCAATATCAGCGGTCGACTCGCTTCGCGGCTGTTTTCGACATTGCGTTCTCACTCACTCGCGATTATTATTTGTGCTTATGCTTATGCAGTTTTTTTTGTTGTATGTGTTTTGTGTTTCGAGTGTTTCGGCTTACAGCTTATAAGAGTAACTCTCACAGATTGTTATTGTTGTTTTGATGTTAACTTTTGCCGCGCTAAGCCAGGAAAGAAGTTTTTATACTTTTTCGTATTATTTATTTAAATATATGGAACAGATATGCTGCCACTTTGTGAACCAATATGAAAAGTTTTTTATTAGGGCTCGTTAACCAATTTATATACGTAAAATTAGTCGGGATAAGTGAAAATAACGCAGCGCACTAACAAAAACGTCTATTCGCTTCAAACGCTTGATGATATTCTATGTACAGCCATATCTGAGGCATTTGTGATGAAAAAGTGCTGGAAAAAAATATGTATTAACTTATAATTATGTGTATATATGTATGTATATAAAAGTGTTTTTCTTTTAGGAACGTTCAGATGCTTTCATTAAAAGCAATTTGCGCATGAATCGCAAATCTTTCAACAAGCTTTGTGAGCTGGTAAAAAATATAGAAAAAAAAGATACCACATATAGAAAGGCAAGTCCTCTACAAAAACGTTTTGCAATAGCAATGTACGCGCTAGGTTCATCAGCTGAGTACTTGACCATAGCAAACATGCTCGGAGTTGGAAAGTCGACAGTGTGCACAATAGTGTTGGACTTTTGTAGAGAGACTTGAAATCAATTACAACCTCTGCATCTTCAAAATTTTCCATTGACAGCTGGAAAAGTTGAAGAGTGCGTACGTGGATTTGAAGGTATGGGATTTCCGCAATGCCTTGGCGCTATTGGTAAGATTTTTTTTCAATACTTTTAAATTTGTATAATATCACTCCACATTTTCAGATGGATGTCATATATTATATTATATATATATATTATATTATATATATAATATTATATTATATATATAATATTATATTATATATACCCAAAATACTGTCTTCCACAATTACTTCAGTGTCAATACTTTTGCACCCATTCAATATTTGGTGCACAGCAGCATAGGGCTTCCACAAAGATGGCGCACCCCCAGACGGGCCAATTTTTGTCTTCTTTTGTGAATACAATTTTCAATAAATTTATCATATTTATAAGTGTTTTTAAATATAAAAAATTGTACATACCTGTATCTATTTGTAAAATTGTGCACTTTAACTTTTATTTCTGCGCCCTTGAAGTGAAAGACAAAGTTCCGCATCTCTACCGCCATTTCCTCATAGATATGCGACTTTTTCCTAGCAGATCGCAGTTGTTGCAATCTGCTCTGCCAGCCCAAACAAAATAACAAAAATCAGTAGAAATCCTAGCAAAACAGCAAACATATATAAATATATATGAATGTGGGTATAATGCATAGCTTCACTAAGGCAACGTCGCAAAAATGATAAAAAATGATAATACGTGTGACGTAGACACGCTCATATGTTTATACAAGGAAAACAAGGGCAAACAGCAAGCGAAAAAGCGACTGCGCACTGCAAAATCGCTGGCTATGGGTATATGCTCAGAGCATGGTTGGCTGGCTGTGCTATGAGGGAAAAGAAGCGTATAACAGTCGCCAAGCCGAGTGGCTTGATAATCGGGCACGAAATGCGCTGGCAGAGAAAAAAGCAGCAGCAGCGCTTTGTGAGAGAGGTGTCGCCACGATTGCCTATTCCAACTGGCAGTCAGAATTTGGCCTCATGACGACTCTATATAAGTTCTATTCTTGTTGCTCATGACGGCTCTATATAAGTTCTATCAACAAGAATTCACTAAATAGAGCTGCCAAACAGCAAAATTCCATTATTCAATTGGAAGTCGTAACGTAACTAAGCGTAGCTACCACTCGCTCTGAGAGCGCACTTCGGGCTTCTCTCGTGCTTCGTGTGTCATTCGCCAGCCATTTCGCTTCCTAACTTTTCTACAACATTTTTGTTGATAGCACAACCAGCCAGCCATACTGTGTGTATGCGCCGCTAGCCTGCGATTTTCTAGCGCGCAGTGGCTTCTTCAATTGCTGTACCCCCATTTTTTTCCTTGTATTCCTTATGTGCGCTTATTTTATTGCTTATCTTACTGCGTCGACCTAGCACCAGCAAAGCAAATGAGCGAATTAATAAAAACATACATATATAATATATATGTATGTATGCAGTTTTGGTGGTAGCGAGGCATTGATTTTTGATTTTTGCTAGCCGAAAGGCTAGCTACCATAAGCATGTGTGTGTCCCTATCTCTATGCATGTCCATATTTTAATGTATGCGTAACATTTGCCATTGACCTTCCTCAACTAATATGAATTTCGGCAAACGCTAAACAGCCAAATTTTATATTAAATTTGTATTATTTGCCTACAAAAAACCCAAGAAAAACCAGAAGAACAATACTTCCAAGGCAGTTTTGGTGCTCATCGAACATTTGCTGATCAGGCGAACAGCAAAATTAACAAACGTCTAGTAAAATAAGCAGGCAATTATCAGTTTTGCATTGCTGGTCATACATACTCTTTCATGTTTTCAGCTCTATGACTCTTTCCCAATCATTTTGTCATCGCAACCACCATACAGCTATGCTGCGATGCCTACAAATTGCGAAAGTGTATTCCAATCGTCCATTTGCCCAAGTCATTTGCCTAAATTCTAAAGCAGAAGCAACACAAGAAAACGCTCGGCATAGCAAGTGCAAAAGAGGTTCAAGAAAACGGCCACGCACTGCACTGCAAATGTATGTATGTAATTCTTGTTGCTTAAATTTAATTAAGTTTCTCAAAATCAGTGCGATTGATCTCTCTAGATTTTAATGCCATAGCTTCCTGAAACATGCGGCTTCAACTTGGTAGAGAGTGCATATTATCTCAGAGTTGAGATATTTAACATATGCTGAAAATGTTATGTTTTAATCGATTGTTTAACCCATTTGAAAGCTGAAATATGCCAAGCGATGCATGAAAATAATAAACAATTCTTTTTTTTAAAACATATCTGCATCAACGTTTATTTGATTCCATTCTGAAAACTATATAAAAGCACTAAAGTTCATTTTTGGTTCCGAGTCATGAAAAAAGTTCAGAAATTCGGTGCTGGCGGAACCGTTGCTAACTTGACGCAAATCGGTAAAGGCCTATTTACTCTTGACTTAACTTAACGTAAGAGTCAGCTGACTCAATCTGCCTTATGGCTGTCAATGTTAGCGTTTACTCTCAACTTAACGTAACTTAACTTAATTGTGAACCTGCAGGTTGCAGATTCTTACGTTAAGTTCCTAAGTTGAACAGTGTTGATTAACGTGAATATCAAACAGCTGATCAAAAACTATGTCGCAAAACGTTAAGCGCTGTTTACAAATTCAAATATTGGAATGGATGAGCATAATTTTATAAATTTAATTGAAAATCATAGTTTAATTTATGATAAAAAGTCAATAGACTTTAAAAATAACGTTAAAAAAAGATCAGTATGGACTGCAACTGCCAAAGAACTTGGTTGCAACGTTGTATTCAAAATGCGCCAACGAGCGGTCAATATATTGTTTTTTGTTTAACAGCACTGCTTAAATAATTGTACAGAACCGACACAATGATTTTTTACGTTAAGTTAAGTTGAGAGTTAACGCATACATTCCTTAAGTTAAGTTACGTTAAGTGAAGTTAAGTCAAGTCAAGAGTATATAGGCCTTAAGCACTGCTCACTTTAGTGAACATGTTCACTTGCTCTTATATACACTGCTTGCGTCGCTTTTTCTCTACGCAATTGCTGTTAAAATACGCGAAGAAATCCACAGAGCCGTTTTATTACTCGTCGGTACCAGCGAAGAGGTATATATGTATGCATATGTGTTGGGTAGACACTGCTCACTTTGGTGAAAATGTTCACATGAGGTCTGTTCGATAGCTGCACTAGTGTACCCTAGTGTACTAGGCTACACTTTCTTACACTAAACTGTTCTGCCCTGTGTTTTTTAGTGTGCCCTGACTTACACTTTTCTGCACTTTTCTACACCACCAAAAATCAAGAGCAGAAAAGTGTAGAGCAACAAAACAGCTGTTTTGCGTCAGTTACGGTTTTGAGCTCTTCAAATCAGTTTAACATTGCAAGTTTTAAAAATAATTAAAAATGTCAAATGAGTTTATTTTATAACTTTTTATACAATATGCAGAGCCTGAAGTATATTCAGAGTAGGATGCAGAAGCTGCCGCACCCAATGAAAATAAAGAAAATGCTATTTAGGTGAATTCAACCACAAAATTCCTCTTGTAGCTGGTAAATGCGTTTGAAATTCTTTATCCGTGTAGGTTGGAAAAGTTTGTCTCAAATTGTCCATCACAAAATTTATTTTTCCTATCGGGAAATCTTCCAATTGCACCATTAAAAATCCTCTTCATCGCCACTTGGATAAGTGGAGCTTGCAATAATTTCATCACCACTGTCGTCATCAATTAATTCACTTATAGTGAAATTTTCATTGTTATTCAAACTCATGTTAGTCATGTGAGTCAGCTGTTGCTTCATTTGCTCTAACTTACACCTTTTTTGTTCGATAGTAGCTCTACACTTTTTTACACTTAAAATTTTCAGGACTGTATTTTTCGTGTTCTGATCTGCCCTGCACTACCCTATACTTTCCACTATCAAATAGATCTATGCTCTCTATGTACTAAAGATTAAATTCGCTCACATGGCCCACGCTCCAAATTAAATTGTTCACTTGCTCATTTTTTAAGTCAGGTTGCTTAATCACTTTTTACATGTTCTGTCAATTTGCTCTGAACAGCTGTTTTTCATATGTTTTAACCCGACCATTGTTCTCTCTCATTTTAAGATATATGTGTTAATTTAACCACCAAAACAATATTATTAGATGAAAAGTTAACAATAGAAATTTAGTTTCTCTAATAGATGCTTACTTTAAACAGATAACAAATTAACACATAAAAATAATAATAATATAACAAAAATACTCTATATATATTTTCTCTTCGAAGAGTTACAATAATATCACACATTGAAGAAATTATGTCAAGATAAATATATATAAATATATATTATTTAGTGTTACCACAAGAAATATCATTAATTATAATATAAATTCTGCAAAAACATAAACATAAATATAGCGTGCACCTTTTGCGAATTAATTCGCCATCACTTGACAACGGTGAGCAAGAGAACCTCTGTGAACGTAATAACTGATATGCACGAAGAAACGTTGAACACCGACAACAACTTAGCTAAAGGAAGCAAAAGAGAGCAACTGAATAATAAGAGCAAGCAAGTGTTCATTTGGGTGAACAACTCTTTTTTGCTCACTCACTCACTCATGAGTAGAGCTGGTATTTTAATTTCAATTTGCTGATAGAGTTAAATAGTTCATTTTTCAGCTGTGAGCTAAGTCAGTCATTCTCAGTGTTGCCAATTTCGCTATTTTTCCGTCAGATCTGCCTTTTAAAACGTGAGGGCGGGAAAAATTTTCAGATATTGTATGGGACAGCTTGTTTCTGTATGAGTCATTTGTAAGTAAATAGCTATTTATGCTTTATTTTTTCGCTTATCTAGCTTTATTTGCTCATTTCATTTTTGAATCCAATAAATTCGTTAGGTAACTTTTGAGCCAATCAAATAAATTTTCAAATTTAAGTTAGATTGATAACAAGTTTTCAACTTTTCTACCAGTTGGGTGTCGCCTGATAATATTTGTAATCATTTGTTGAGCAGCGTCTAGAAGACTTGACTCAGCCTCAATTGCTGGTGCTGGCTCAGCTTCAGAAGTTTCCTGAATTTTACATTCGGTGCCCACAGTAACTGTTGGATGCTTCAGGTTTAAGTGGTGCGTCAAATTGCTTTGAGACGCGCCAGCCATGCTCAGCACTGCAGGCGTTATTGCACTTTTTTATTTAAGTCATTTTTAGTTGTTTTACATTTATTACCATTTTAAAAAATTATTTTATTTTTTTTTTATCAAAATACATAACACCTATTAAATTAAATGTTTAATATTAAACTAGGTTTGTAGGTCGTGGCACGTCTACGATTACTCCGGCGTCAAGGTCTGAAGATTGATTCTTTTAGAACTCGAAAAATATTTGCGATTATTTAAAATATTTTTCTAAGCAATTACGTCGGTAGAAAAAGAGTGCCAATGTTGTTGAACAAGCTTTTGTGAGTTCCGACAAATAATTTGTTTTTTTAACAACTTGTTTTGATTCTCGAAATCATTAATGGTGTATTCCGAGAATTTGTGTGTAGGGAAAATATGGGCGCGCAAAAGACTTAGGCGAGGTATAAAAAAAGCGCCGCAGGCAAAATTTTGTTAACAATCGCGCGTTTTTTGTTTAAAAAAATTTTTGCCCGCGACATTTTAAATGATTTGTATTACTAATAATTTTTATTATTAAAAGCAACAAAATTGTTAATAACGATATTTCAGTTTATTTTATTTTTTTTTATATAAACATGAATCATTGACAAAAAAATAAATTTTTGACATTCCAAATGCTTAATACATATATTATTTTTTTTTAAATAATTTTTTCGTATATGTGATTTTTTGCCGACAGTACGGACAAAGAGCGGGTGAATTATTTTTTTTTCCTCATGGTGCAGGTGGTATTTCGGGGGCGTGCAATAACGCCTAGTGCAATAACGCCTGCAGGCGTTATTGCACTAGGCGTTATTGCATGCCCCCGATAAATACACTTGCCGGTCTTTCCTTCCTCAATCCCAATAATATGGTTCCATACCTCACTACGTTTCTTATTAGAAATTTTTTTTTAATGAAAATTCAACAATAATTATTTTTAACCAATTTCAGATTTCCGCCAAAAGAAAAAATTAACGATATCGTTCACGAACAACTGAGTTAGTTCATTCGTTCATTTCGATGACCCGTTCATATGAACTTATTCTGCACGAAATGACACAACTCTACTCATGAGCATCCCAACACTACTGAGCCTCTAATATTAGTACATAAAATATCATTGAAAATATTTATATATAATTATTTAAGGAAATGTTTAAGCAAGCTTTCAAGCGTTATAAAAGAAAAACATCAGATGACCTTCAACAAGTTATTGATTTTGACCATTATGAAGCAACACGATCCCACAGCGGTTGTCATAACGTAAGTAGCCGCTTATCTCATTGGCCGGAAAGCGATATGATCATATGCACATATGAACGTGTTTGCATTTACTCAGAAAATCACATTAACATAAACAAATTTTCATATATATGTCCATACAAACGTATGTGTGTTTTGTATGCGAATGTCTCTAGCTACAATTGGTAATGCCGGTGAAAATCTCCGAAGAACATATTAATCTAAGTCAACTGGTGCCGGTTGGGTTGCAAACACCACATGAGTGGCGGTCTTATGCTCTACAAAATCATCCTGGGCTTTTGATCATACGCAACCCATTTACACTAATGGGCCAACGTTATTGGGTAGCTCGAAGTCTTCGTGACTACCCGCGTGCACCGAACCATGTCAACTTGGATGTAAAACAGTTTTCAGTCGCTGCCATATCAGATTGGTGGAGAGAGCTGCATCAGGTCTGCCACAAAACTTCTAAACAGCGTCTTAAGACTGCAATGCGTTGGACAACATTGGGATTTCATCACAACTGGGACACCAAAGTATACGATGAGGCAAACCACACTATATTTCCAAGTGACTTGAGTAATCTTTGCAAATATTTTGCTCTCATTTTTGGATACCAACACTTTACCCCACAAGCTGCTATTATTAATTATTATCCGATTGGCACTTCTTTATCTGGTCACACGGATCATTCGGAGTTAAACCATCAAGCACCACTTTTTTCATTTAGGTACCAGAAATTTTATAAACATAATCCACTCTTTAAACTACAGTAGAACTTTCATAAACCGATCCTCCGTATACCAAAGTTTTCTTTATAACGACATAAATCCAGAACCCTTTAATTTGGTTCAACTTAAACCGCATTCTACATTACGGACTTACTCTATAATAAAGTTATTTCTTGACCGCTTGGGATTTGTTGCATGGAAGTTCGACTGTTATTTAAAATGTGTGATTATAGACTTTACCAGTGTACCAAGTAGCACCGTTTCGACTTTTTTTTACCGACTCAAAAATATGAATCTTGTTTTGCTGTTTTTCTAGTGAGTATATTCTGTATAATTCTTAAAATTTTACGTTAGCCGGGAGCGTTTGTGATGCCTCAATGAATCCGAGGTCTGTTTAACACCATTAGATAAAAATTTTAACGTTACATTAAAAAACTAATGCGGCGGACACAGTCCACAGTAACCCCAAAAATCTAATATCCGTTTCTTCCTTTCACTTTTCCTGTGGCCGCAACACAATGAATAACAGCTTCGAAAGTAGAGATGGTCGCGTGACATGTTTTTTGCCGTGACACGGCATGATCACGCATGTGCGTGAGTTTTTTTGATTTCATAATCACTCAACATGATTCACGTGAGTTGTAGTCAAATCACGCACATCACGTGAAATCCGGTATTACAAAAAGTAGTAGACAAAAATTGCGCAAAAAATATTGATATAAAGAATTAAAAAATATTTTCCTTAAATATCGATACAACATAAGAAAAATATTACTCATTTGATGCATCGATATTTCATAAGCATGCCTACTTTGTACCACGATCTGTTATTAAAGTGCGTGCAAAATTAACCAGGAACGCAAATATGAAATTAAAGAAGAAATAAAACAGATGAACGCTATAAATTTATAGTACCAGCAAATAGTAAAAGTGAAGTGTGGAAGCATTTTAAATAAGTAGAATTTGAAGGGAAAGTTGATAAATGTTCTGAGTTGTTAATGTACCATTCGCGCAAGGGCACCGGAAGCTTACTTATTAGAAAAGAGAAGTACCTGGATGTCACCAAAAAATCTTGACACAGTTTTATTTTTACTTTGTTTATCTTATTTCAATACCGAAGGAAAAGACTATATACATACATATCGAGCCTTATTTGCGTAAATAACGTATGCGCCAAAATGCAATTTTACAGGAGAGAGTTTTTTGTGATTAGTTTAGAATATGTTGAGTGCATTTACTTGAAATAAAAAAGGTAGCCTACTTAAGGTCACATACAAATGGTATATACGTTTCAAGGTTTTATTTCCGCAAATAACTATTTTTTTTGGCGCTTACGTTATTTTCGCGGCTAGACTTTACGACAAATTAGTTTAAAAATGTCGTTTACGTTACAATTTTATTGTTTTTTTTTTTTTTAAATGTTATTTTAAAAATTCATTTAAATCAATTTTTCATAACATGGCTTAAAATTAATTATATATGGGTTTTCACAGACTGAAGAAATTAAAGTTATTTTTTCTAATCATCTTCGTCGCTTTCGTTTAATGTATCTTTGACTTTTTTTGAGGTCTTAAGGCTAAAATATTCCTGATGATATTAAATAGGAATGCTTTTCTTTTCACAAAGTGATTTTAAATCATTAGACTTATTTAAAGATACAGTGAAAGCTCCCTTAGCCGGACAGCCACGGTTCCAGGACTTTTGTCCGCCCAAGGGAGATGTCCGCCTTAGAGAGATGCGAAAGAAATTTAGAATTTTTATAGCAATTGATGTTACCTAACTAAATTAATATTTAGACAAAATTAATATGTTTTTTAAATTCATTTATTTTTTCTTATATCTTAGACTGTTTAGAATTCTCTTGTTTATGCTTAAGATGTAAGTGTTCGATGCGACTTTTAAAATTGTTGAAGGATTGATAAGATATTAAATCAAGGCTCGCTAATTCCTTAAACCTCTCCATTTGTACCAATGCCTCATCATACGATTTCATTGAGTCAATTGGCTGTACAATAATCTCATCATCTGAATCGCTTAAATATTAATTTCAATATTGTCGTCTTCTATTGTGTACATTAAAAAAATCTTCAAGATTGTCTTTCCCAAATTTTGAAATAAAAGTTTTGTTCAAAAATGTGGATAGTGGTAGATCATCCTCAGTACAAAAATCTTCAGCAGCTATAGAAATTTTTTCAAAAATAAAAGTCCCGTTTTAAATATTTTTCATATTAAAAATCCAACGCATAACAGTATTCAGCAGCAGTGTTTGGATTTGTTGCTACATAGCAGCAATTTTAATTAAAATATTGCTCTAATTTTGAACGGCTCTGTAGTATAGCAGAGAGCACAAAAACAAAACCGTTCCTCTTCTGCTCTGCTCCATAGCACAGATCGTCGGAGTACAGAGCATTTTCAATCACATAGCATTTCAGCGACATTTACACTCAGCACAACAATTATTCGTACACACACTTATTGCGACGCTGCAAAACGAACAACGGCGCCAATAGCATCGTCGTCGTTGTTCATTTTGCAGCGTCGCGACAAAGCGTTGTCCGCCTGAGAGAGACGGTTTGTATAAAAATGTAAAAAAAATAGTGTCCGCGTCCGGCCAAGGGAGCGTCCGCCCAAGAGAACGGATTTTGTATGAAAATCGTGCTAAATAACGTGGGACTATAAAAATCGTCCGGCTAAGGAAGCTGTCCGCCTGAGGGAGCTGTCCGCTAGTAGAGCTTTCACTGTATTTCTAATTCTTTTGTATACAAACGATTTTTTTTTTTAAATATCCGTATTTTAATTCAATGCACTCTTTTTTAAAAATTGCTGACCGCAGCAAGCTTGTATTTAATGTATTAAATAAAGTTTATTCGAATATAATTTCCAATTAAAAAAATCGGAGTTTTCTAGAAGTATGCACTTCTAATAATTGTATGCCACTCAGTAGAAGCCCAAACTGTTCTATTTCGAGTAAACAATTTTTTTGTGCTATGAACCGAGTCAACTGGCATCATTGTATGACCTGGCAACAAATATGTAATCTTAACAGATTCAACAAACATCGATGAATTTATAAAATAAGAAATCATGGTTAACATAGCCTTATTTCGATTTTGTCCAGCGCAACTATCGCAATACAAACTTATTTCCTCGGCAGTTTTCATTCCATCTAAAATTGAAAGGTATTCATACATGGCTGTGCAAATTTCGTTGCATCCACGTCGCTCATCTTTTTCTCCCCATAGAAAGCAATATCCATTCTGGTGACGTTTTCGTAAATACTCAAATTGTAATATGCACATTTTCTGGCATAAAAAAGTGTAATATTTTTGCTATGTGGAGTATTTAATAATTTTTGAAGATCAAAACTGGCACAAAGAAGAAAATTATTTCCCGATATTTTTTTTTTATCTTTCAAGAAAATGCTCTTGATTTCATTTTTGTCTCTTGAATTCTTCCGACTCAATAACAGTCTACTTAGCTAGATCGCATTGACTGCATCTGTCCTTTTTTGGCAAATGAAATCCAATGTGGAAATCATTGTTGAAAATTTTTCGAAACAATTGTAAAGACAGTGAGGAGTCCAATAGTTCTCTTTCTTTCAAATGTTCAATATAACATTTATATAAATTAGAAACATTGCGGAACTCCTTGGGCATATATAATTTATTGCTCTTATTGCGGCAATAGTGCGATGGTACAGCTGGTAATGCTTCGATATAATTCTTTATAATCGCAACTTTTATTTCATCTAATTTGTTATGCGTTATTTTCTTTAGCATATTAATATTTTTGATTGTCTTCACATCCAGAACAATGCTTCTTATCATTTGTTGTGAAATATTTAAGGTTTTCAAAATAAATTGTTGGCAAACTTTGTAATCAATTTTGCCAATATGTATGGAGTACTCATAAGTTATCTTGCGTCTACTGCACTGCACTCTACTTCTTTTCACGTTCTTTTTAACAATACATGAGGCCAACCAAGACTTTTATTTAATTTTACTCATTCCCTAAAAGTGCTCATTGAGGGATTGCCGATCTTCTTTACTAAACTTAGAGAAACAGTTATTACCGCATTTTTTGTTATAACAGGTATTCATTTGGGCACATGTAGCAATTTGAATTGGTGGAATTCCGTTGCCCTTCTTCAGATTTTTGTAGCCACGCTTGCCAATGCAAGTCTCTTCTTCAATTGAAACGATATCTGTGTTCGACTCGCTTTCACTATCGCTGTAAGGCACAAGTGACATTGCGATAACCTTGAGCAAAATACGTTGAAAAAACAAGTGGAAACGTTGCAGTCGGACGCAACCGACTGCGGTATACTCGATACCAGTATTAAAAATTTTGATGCCCATCCATGTGGGATGTCAATTGCTATCTTCATACCAAATTTGGTGACTCTAGCTCGAAGTTTGTATAAAGTGGGGAAAGGGGCGCTGGGGGCGGTATGGGTGGAATATCATCCAAATTTTTGATGCAGATCTTTGTGGAATGTCAATTGCTACCTTCATACCAAATTTGATGACTCTAGCTCAAAGTTTGTAAAAGTGGGGAAAGGGGGGCTGGGGGCGGTATGGTTGTGCGTGGCATCCAAATTTTTGCTGCAGATCCTTGTGGAATGTCAAATGCTACCTTCATACCAAATTTGGTGACTCTAGTTCGAAGCATGTAAAAGGTGGTGACAGGGGGGCTATGGGGCTTGGGGCGGTATGGGTGGGCGTGGCATCCAAATTTTTGCTGCAGATCCTTGTGGAATGTCAAATGCTACCTTCATACCAAATTTGGTGACTCTAGTTCGAAGCATGTAAAAGGTGGTGACAGGGGGGCTATGGGGCTTGGGGCGGTATGGGTGGGCGTGGCATTCAAATTTTTGCTGCCGATCCATGTGGGATGTCAATTGCTACCTTCATACCAAATTTGGTGACTCTAGCTCGAAGTTTGTATAAAGTGGGGAAAGGGGGGCTGGGGGCGGTATGGTTGGGCGTGGCATCCAAATTTTTGCTGCAGATCCTTGTGGAATGTCAAATGCTACCTTCATACCAAATTTGGTGACTCTAGCTCAAAGTTTGTATAAGGTGGGGAAAGGGGGGCGGAATGGATGGTCTAGGCTCCAAAACTTTGATGCAGATTGTTGGGGGTCGTTGCCAGCTATCTTCCTACCAAATTTGGTGGCTCTAGCTCCACTACTCTGGAATATACACGCATTCCCGTTTTTGACGAAGCGTTGGGGCAGATGGGGGTGGCTAGGGCGGTATTGGTGGGCGTCGCATCCAAACTTTTGATGCAGTTTTTGGGGGGTCATCATCATCTATCTTGGCACCAATTTGGTGACTCTAGCTAAAAAACTGTGGGAGATATAGGCTTTTCTGATTTCTAAATGCGGGGGGGCTGGGGGCGGGATGGGTGGGCGTGGCTCCAAAACTTTGATGCAGTTCTTTTGGGGTCGTTACCAGCTATCTTCCTACCAAATTTGGTGGCTCTAGCTCCACTACTCTGGAAGATACACGCATTCCCGTTTTTTACGAAGCGTTGGGGCATCTGGGGGCGGCTAGGGCGGTATTGGTGGGCGTGGCATCCAAACTTTTGGTGCAGTTTTTGGGGGGTCATCATCAGCTAAATTGGCACCAAATTTGGTGGCTCTAGCTCAAAAACTGTGGGAGATATAGGCTTTTTTGACTTTAAAATGCGGGGGGTCTGGGGGCGGAATGGGGGGCGTGGCTCCAAAATTTTTGATGCAGTTTTTTGGGGGTTGCTAGTAGCTATCTTCTTACCAAATTTGGTAGTTCTAGCTGTAAGGGTGTGTGAAATATGCGGATTTATCGTTTTTGAGTTATCGAATTTATCGATTTGCCAGCCCCCCAGTAATCGGAGAACCCCAATCTTGACACTTTAATTTATTATGCCATAGATAAAGAGAATTGGAAAGTTTCAAGTCTCTAGCTTGAAGGGTGTGGAAAAAACTTGCACACATACGGACGGACAGACGGACAGACACCATGACGGACATTGCACAAAACCAATATACTCTTTACCTTCGGTATCGAGTATAATTAGCAACTGAAAACTTGCTTGATAACATACAACACTGAACAGACCACATTTTTCTAAGGCAGAGAACTAACACAAACAATTTTTATGATTATTCAATCATTAATTGTTATTTAACAATTAACAATTTTTACTTTAATGCTTTAAGTTCAAAATATGAGTGTATGTACTATATACTGTATTTAACTTTTACTTCAAACTCTGTAACTACACAAAATCAAAAATTTGCAAAGATTCTACTAAGAGATAAGATGAACGGTACTTTTTCGTTCTCCTTTCATATCTAATTCGATTTCTCTTAATCTTGGTTTGAACCGTTCTCTTCGATGCACATGCATACACAGTTCTCTTCGATGCATTTCCATACATACATATTTGGTTTTATGTCGCTTACGTTATTTTCGCGGACACCAAAAAAACCGAGTGTCGCTTACGTTATAATTGACAGGCCAATATCTCCGTAAGCATGTACAATAAAAATGTAATATTTTGTGGAGATGCGGAGGGTATTTATAAACAAATTTGCATTAAAAAAAATTTCGGAAAATGGCGCATACGTTATTTTCGCAATATATATATATATATATATATATATATATAATATATATATATATATATATATTTTTTTTTTTTGCAGTGAGTGTCATGTGATAAACGCAACTTTTTCCGACACCCTTAAGACCTGAAATTTTGCAAATATCTTAGTGTAATACATATGTATTTTGAAATCGGCAATGCATATGTACAGTGGCAGCATAGCATAATCGGACACTTGCTTCCTCAGTATAAACGTGCTCAAAAAGTATAACGAAATGCGATAAAATTGTTGTTCTTTCACATTTATTATAACTTTATAGTATTGGCTATCTAAATCACAAAAAAAAACTCATATTTTCTAAAGAGAACAGTTAGTTTACAGCGAAAAACGAAAAAAAAGTCAATTTTTGAGGCTCAACGAATAATCGGACACCTCCAAAAATTGTATGAAAAAATTAACTAATTAAGTAATTAATGTTCGGTTTCGTATCATTTTGTTTTTAAAACAGCCGGCAAGTGATTTGGAATGGACTGCACCAAATTCAGGCATACCTGGGGCTCTATAGAGTTCCATAATACTCCTAAAGCCTCTTTAAGTGAATTTAGCGTGTTAAATTAGTTTTTGATACACCTGCCTGGCTTTTTCTTCCCAAAAATTTTCAATAACATTAAAATCTGGGCTCTGTGCAGGCGTTTGCACAAGTTTCGGGCAGTAATGGATTAACCAAAGCTTTGCAACGCCTGTAGTCTGCTTTCGGTCTTTGCTTGATAGAATGCAAAGTTGCTTGCGATACCCAATTTCTCTGCACTTTGCTTTATGTTCTTCATCAAAATATCCAAATAACCAAATTTATTCATTATTCCATCTATAAAATGTAAGTTTCCTACTCCAGCACTGGACATACAGCCCCAAACCATCATAGAACCTCCGCAATGCTTCACCGTGGCCTTTGTATTTTTTTTGATCAAATTCGGCATTTGGTTTTCGCCACTCAAACATCTTTCCATCGGACCCAAGCAAGTTAAATTTACTTAATTTAAAGGTTCTATTTACGGATGAAAGTAAATTTAACTTACATACCAATAACGGCACGCTTTATGTCTGCAAAGGCATACACAACGTGTATTTTGCTTTTGCTTTAATCAACTAAGCTGGTGAAGACACGCATACGGTTCTAAAATCAACATCGACCTTCCCATATTTTACGACCATTTTCGTTTTTTATATATTTCATAAATCATATTGTAGTAAACAAAATTGCTTTCTAACTAACAAAACACAAACTTAACTGTTAAGGGCAAAAAAGTAAAAATTAATGTTCCTTTTATTTCAATATAATTTAATTTTAACGTCTTCCTTTTGTGCATCCTCAGTATTTCTTTTCTACTTCCAACCTTAACACTACGATTTTCATACAACCTTAACACTACGATTTTACTCAAAAGTTCGACTTGAAAGGCTCATCATTAAATGCACACATCGCTTGGTAAATAATTTAATTTAATGTCAATGAATGTATAACAAAGTTACATAATTAATTATTCGCAACACTGGATTGAGATAAATTTGTTTATTTCTGCTGATACAAATTTTCTATCTTAAGCTTAGTACGCAGGAACTGTAAATATTTCTAGCTGTGTCAAACTCCATATAAAAACATAGTGGCGCATAGTTAATTTTGGCTATGCCAAGACTATGATACCCTTCACACAGCCAAATCAATACTCCCCCCTCTTATGTTTCTGTGCAGTTGTTGGTAATTTTTCGCTAATATTTTTACTCTTGAGCGTCATTTACTTGTTCGTTTTCGACAAAAACAACATATTGACATGTAGGTACTTGAAAGTGCACGACAGAGACAACAATTGATAGTACGATATGGTAAGCAACATGATCTAAGCAATCTGTGAAAGTTTCATCAAGATCGGTTAAGCAGTTTGGCCGGAAATCGTGTTGATATGGTAAATTTATATGGTGGCTATATCGTAGAATGCTCCGATCGGGATGAAATTTCATAGTGAACAAACCCGACATGATCTAAGCAATCTGTGAAAGTTTCATCAAGATCGGTTCAGCAGTTTGGCCGGAAATCGTGTTGATATGGTAAATTTATATGGTGGCTATATCGTAGAATGCTCCGATCGGGATGAAATTTCATAGTGAACAAACCCGACATGATCTAAGCAATCTGTGAAAGTTTCATCAAGATCGGTTCAGCAGTTTGGCCGGAAATCGTGTTGAAACAGACAGACGGACAGACGGACAGACGGACAGACGGACAGACGGACAGACGGACGGACGGACGGAAATCAATTCCTGAGCTCGTCCTGATCATTTTGATATATAGTTTATGGGGTCTCCCATCATTCCTTTAAGGCGTTACAGATTCATGACAAACTCAATATACCCTGATTCACATGTGAAGGGTATAAAAAAAACGCTGAAATAATTTCTGGACATAAGCTTAGTACGCAGGAACTAGAAATATTTCTAGGTTTGTCAAATTCCATATAAAAAAACGCTAGAAATAATTTCTGGACATAATTTCTAGAGACATTTCTAATGAGTATATGCAGCAGCTAGAAATGTATACTCAAAAAATGTTGAGAGTTGCCACATCGATTACATTGAAGTGGATCGTGTGGATGGCATTGAACAGCTGAATTTCTGCTAGAAAAAATGATCAGCACATTATTTCTAGGCACAAGTGTGCCCGTATTACTCTTTTACCTTTTTGTTTTGCCATTTTTTTGCGTTTTTGGGATTTTTCCGGTATTTTTAAGGGGCACAAAGGGTCTTAGGATACTCATTAGAAATAATGTGTAAATTTCTATCAGAAATAATTCTAGTTCCTGCGTACTAAGCTTAAGTATAAGATTTATTATTTCAAAGATTTCTAAACAGTTTTTTTTAAGCTTCCATACTTTTTCAAAATATAAATAGAGGATTAATTTAAAATCAATCTTTTAAATCTCAATTAAAAACTGTCTATAATTTTGGTATAAATGGGCAAGACAACGAAAATTTTTGAAAATGTTTTTATATATAAAATTAAATGTGAAAAAATGTAAAATATTTTGTTGATTTTTATATGTTCATAGGAACTGTAACTGTAACTGTTCTCCAACAAGAAGTTAACATAAAAACCACATTAATCAAGGGTATACAAAATTTGGTCAATGCTCTGAAAATCTTTTAGATTATTGTTTTGTTTTTATTGGAATCAATTAAGTGACCATGAGATATGCATAAGCTATAATAGCGTACATAAAGAAGTGTAATAAAGGGTTTCAAATGGTATACTGGTATACTTTGGTATACTGAATTAACTTCAATCGATTAAATTCGATATCTCCAGTGTTTCTTAACCGATTTGGACGAAATTTTCAGAAAAGTTCTATTATTACCCATTACTTCAACCCTCATTTTTAGATTTTCCAAATTCGATATTATTTTGTTATCGATTCATTGTGTTTATCGGAAACCAGAATAGTTATCGATAATTTGAAGCAAACTTGTTCTGCTTATGGTATAGGAGAACTTAAATACAAAATCTGAAGTCTCTAGCTCTTGTAGTCTCTGAGATCCACGCGTTCATACAGACAGACAGACGGACGGACAGACGGACATGGCTATATCGTCTCGGCTGTTGATGCTGATCAAGAATATATATACTTTATGGGGTCGGAGATGCTTCCTTCTGCCTGTTACATACTTTTGCACACAACCATTGTACCCTTATTTACCCATTTTATGGGTTAAGGGTATAAAAAGAGAAGGAAAGAAAAGTGGTAAAAACGAACTCAAACATACGATTTCCTTTAGAAGTTGCGTTAAATTATGTAATTATACCCTTCACAGGGTATATTGACTTTGTCATGAATCTGTTACGCCTTAAAGGAATGATGGGAGACCCCATAAACTATATATCAAAATGATCAGGACGAGCTCAGGAATTGATTTCCGTCTGTCCGTCCGTCCGTTCGTCTGTCCGTCTGTCTGTTTCAACACGATTTCCGGCCAAACTGCTGAACCGATCTTGATGAAACTTTCACAGATTGCTTAGATCATGTCGGGTTTGTTCACTATGAAATTTCATCCCGATCGGAGCATTCTACGACATAGCCACCATACAAATTTACCATATCAACACGATTTCCGGCCAAACTGCTGAACCGATCTTGATGAAACTTTCACAGATTGCTTAGATCATGTCGGGTCTGTTCACTATGAAATTTCATTTCGATCGGAGCATTCTACGACATATCGACAATCGTTGTCTCTGTCGTGCACTTTCAAGTACCTATATGTCAATATGTTGTTTTTGTCGCACACAAACAAGTAAATGACGCTCAAGAGTAAAAATATTAGCGAAAAATTACCAACAACTGCACAGAAACATAAGAGGGGGGAGTATTGATTTGGCTGTGTGAAGGGTATCATAGTCTTGGCATAGCCAAAATTAACTATGCGCCACTATGTTTTTCTCTTTAAAGTTGCTTTAACAGAGTCAACAATGTTCAGAATTGGGTTTTGCAATAATCGAGGAGTTGCGTATAACGAGGGTTGCATTAACCGAGGTGGTACTGTATTTGTTTTTTGCTTTTAATTAATTTATTTTCAGTAGAATCCGCCGCATAAATAAAATACGCGTAGAGGAAACACTAAGCCTTTTATACAAACAATTTACATGTTAAAATTGCATAATAACAAAGTTTATTTTGTTTCGATAAAAAAAAAAGTTCCCTAGTGGTGCTACATTATTTTTATTATCTGTTTTTTTTTTAGCAACTGTACATTTCTACAAACAATTCTCACTAACATTGTTAATGCAGTTTTGGACAAACTGCAATTTTTCTTATAGGTGGCATGACACTAGAAGAGCGGCCGACTGCATTGTATCTTCGTAGTGGAGATGTTTTAATCATGTCGAACGAATCGCGGCTTTGTTATCATGCAGTACCACGTGTTATGCATACTCATAAAGAGCCGTGGAATAGGTCATATACCGTAATGCATGAAGGCCCATTTAGCACATCAGTAAATTTAGAATTATACAGTCATGTTAAAGACGAACGCTTTTGGATACCTTTTGACACTTATCTAAAAGATTCCCGTATAAATATAAATGTGCGCCAAGTTCTTCCGTCAGGTGTCTCCGAGTGATACTCAAATAATTACTTTAAATGTTATATAACATATTTAATTTTTTTAATTGCTGGGCTTATTTATTGAATCTTTTCTAGTAAAAATAATAAATATACAAATCCTTTTAATAAATCTTAGCTAACAGTTCATTTTTTTTCCACTGTATTCTGAGTGCGCGTCCCATAAAATCATCGATGGGTTGGTAAGTCGTTACGACGAAGAAGGGATCGGCTGCGCAGCCTCGTGAGACCTCTCGCGAAATGATTAGTGTGCGATGAGAGCTTGCTTAAATGTTTTACTTTTTGTTCCGCTATTTCCTCCTGGACTGTTAAGATGTTTAAGTCTTTATGAATGTTTTCGTTCCGAACATACCGAGGTGCCACGGTGATGGTTCTGAAGATTTTCGAGTGGGCTCTCTGGTTAATGTCAATGCTGCTGTTTCCCCATAACTGGGAACAATAGGTCCAGATTGTTTTTAGAACAGTGTTGTAAAGCAGGACCTTGCAGTCAAAACTAAGGGAAGAGCGAGCGTTGATGAGCCAATGGCTCTCAGTTTTAGATGTGTTCTTTTAGCTTCAATTTGTCGCCGCCATGAAAGTCTTCTCTCTAAGTGTACGCCCATATACGTTACATCGTTTGCTTTTGGAAGTGTGGTGTTGTTTAACGTGAGCGGTGGGCAATCTTGCCTGTTGAGGGTGAAAGTTACTTGCTTACATTTTTGTTCGTTTACCTTAATTCGCCAATCTGATAACCATTTTTCCACGTTGACCAGATGAAGGGCTAGTTGCGCTGTTGCTTGTATTGGGCAGCTGGAGCGGCTGAGAATAGCTGTATCATCAGCAATGATAGATGTTGTCAATCGCCAACTTATTGGGATGTCTGCTGTGAATAGCACGTACAGTGTTGGTCCAAGTGCACTGCCCTGTAAAACACCAGATTCAATACTGTGTACGTCAGACAGTGCAGTGTTACATCTTACTGCGACTTCCTGTCGTAGAGTAACGACTTAAGCAGCTTATGCATCAGACCTTCCAACCAAACTTTGTCGAATGCCTGAGAAACATTCAGAAATAATGCAGTGCAGTATTCTCTATTTTCGAACGCGCTTCGTATCTCTGATGTTATTCTGTTAACCTGCTCAATTGTTCCGTGCTTTTCACGAAAGCCAAATTGGTGTGACGGGATTATGTTATGAAGATTCAGGAATGGATTTATCCGGGACAGCAAACAATTTTCAAAAAGTTTTGATAGACACGGTAATAAGCTTATAGGTCTATACGACGTGGGAACTGTGTGATCTTTTCCAGGCTTCGGTATCATAATGATAATTGACTTTTTCCATCTGTCTGGATAGTGGCCAAGTTTGGTGATAGTATTGAAGAGCTGGGCAATTATGCAGATCGCACAATAAGGAAGCTCAATAACCATCTTTGGGGTTATTTGGTCACCTCCTGGAGATTTTTTTGGGTTCAGTTGCTTTTTAACGATTCTAACGATTCCATTCGGGCGAAACTTGATTGGATCATGTTGAAGATGATAGCCGTTTGAAGCAGTCGGTAGTGCAAACGTATTTGTTGCAGGGTTAGATTGGAACACTTTTTGGAGATGAGTAGCAAATGTGTTAGCTCTTTCTTCATCGCTGCGAGCCCAGCCGCCTGCGAAGTTTCTTATAGGCATTACTGTTTCTGTTGGTGAGCTTAGAGTTGGGTGAGCTCTCCACAATGAGTTTTTCGTACTGGTGGTTGATAATTGCTCGATGTAACGGCGCACAGTGGGGCCTTTTCTCGGATAGCTTATCAAAAATCATTTTTTTCATGAACGCGTTTGGCAAAAGTGAAATATGTAATCGATAGAGAATACTTCAAAGATTATGGATCCAAAAGATTTTTTAAATCGGTTAATAATTATGGGTGGTAGAGCTCCTCAAAGTTGAGAAATTTTACGTGAGTACGAAAAAATTACAATTTTTACAGAAAATTACCACTTTCGAACTGAATATTGGGCGACGTACACAACCGATCTTCGATCTTTTTTATTTATCTGAAAAGTATGTTCAATCTCAGTGTTTTTCTGTATACAGTTTAAATATAGCTGAAATACTTATTAACTTAGAATCGTTTAAAAAATACACTAAATTTTGCCATTTTTTGAACTTTCGTGGACTATAACAAAAAAGTATCTCTCAGAGTCACGGTGGGACCACATGCATTTGAAAGCTATAATATATACCTTTCATATGTATATAGTCACAATCTGCGAAAATCTGCATTTTGGGAACGCGAGCCAAAAAACTAGGGATACCTCGAGTTAAAGACACGCGGCAGGTATAAGGAAGAAAAAGAGCGCATACAAATTTGGCTGTAGCGTGTGTGCTGTTTATTGACAACATTTCTAAATGTTGTATTATAAGTACTACCTGTCTATATATATCCCTTCTAATCCTTTTTTCCTTGCTATCCTTTCTAATAACCTGAATGGAAAAGGTCTGAGGAGACAGGTAAATATAATTGTAGTTGGTGGAAAGTTGCGGTACTACAGGTTATTTTTTTTTAATTTCTGTATTTCCCCGTTTACCAATTTTTAATGTAAATCAATACCTTAGGTATATATTGTTTTTTACCTAGCTAATTGGAAAAGGGTTATACCAATTTTGCTTGCTTACCTAGCTAACTCAAAAATATGGTATAAAGTGCAAAATATGTCACTTGATGGCAACAGTTATTTCATAACTTCATAAGAGGAAACACTTGTTGTTTATTGCTGCGAACAATAAGAAATTTTCAGATTGAATAGTATTTTTCAATATAATTCACGAAATTTTGATAAATAAGCGCAATAATGGATTTAACAAATTCAAATATTTTTGAACTTTTTCGTGCTTCTGAAAATATTAACGATTTTCAAGTGACATTGCTTAAAGAGATTGGCGTACTCGAAAACGCTAGTTGTGCGCTTCAGACACAAATTAAATTCATTCACGCTAACTTGAAGCGAAAATGGAACTTGGTCCATAGAACCATGTCGGCTTTCATAAAAAAGCAGGAAAATTGGTTGGAGGAATGTACAACATTCGGATATTCAGAACAGGAAGAAGTTTACCCATCGACTAGCCGAAGAAGAGGAAGGCCGCAAAAAAGTATGGAGGAGTGTTCATGTGTTACAAGGAAACGTAAGCTTGAGGATGCTACGGATAGCTTAACAGCTGAAAATCTGTCGGAAGCACTTTCATCCAAGTATATGAAGGAACAAGAGAGGACAAGAGCGACAATTACGAAAGCTGTGCAGGTCGCCAGTCCTTTACGGCTGTATAGGATTAAGGAAAGTATTCCCACGCCTCCAAACTCAGTCGGAATTAAGTACACTCACGAAGAAGTGTTTTCCCTATTTATGGACTTGGGACTTACTAAGGAGAAATATGATATTTTACGCAGCTCCTTAAAAAAAAATAACGTCAAAGTTCTTCCCGGATATAAAAAAATGGTATTTGCCAAAAAGGAAGCAGTGCCACCTAATACAATAATAACAGAGACATCTGTAGAAGTAAAACTCCAGGATTTAATGGATCACACTGCTAGGCGTATAGTTGAAAGTTTGCCTGATGGAGAGGTCGAGCTTCTTCCTGAAAATCTGACTCTACTCATTAAGTGGGGATGTGATGGATCTTCTGGACAAAGCATATACAAACAAATTATACAGACAGATGACGAAACTATTTCTGATGAGAATATGTTTATGGCTTCTGTAGTTCCCTTACGCCTTAGGAGTGAAACTTCTGAACATTGGAAAAATCGCCGACCATCATCGATTCATTATTGTCGCCCTATTTTCTTCAAATATGCGAAGGAGTCGTCTGAATTGATTAAATCAACTGTAACCGACATACAAAATCAAATTAGCCAACTGAAGCCTACTGTTTTTCAAACCAAGAGTGGAAAAACATTCACGGTGAAGTTTGATTTCTTCCTGACAATGATTGATGGAAAAGTCTTAAATGAAATTACAAACACCTCCTCAACATTGAGGTGTCCCATTTGTAAAAAAAACTCAAAAAGACTTTCACAGTTTAGACGACTCAACGGGTGAGGAGAACTGCTACGAATATGGAATAAAGTGTATGGAATTTATTCTGAAGCTCGCGTACACACTTCCTCGGCCAGGAGAAACAAAAACGGATAAGCCTCGTGAGGATATACAGAGAAGAAAGGAAGTTATACAAGCTGAGTTCTCTCGGAAGCTAGGAATAAAAGTTGACTGTCCAAAGCACGGATACGGGAATACGAATGATGGAAATACTTCGAGGAGATTTTTTGAAAATGATCAAATAACAACTTTGATAACAGGTGTTCATAATGAGATCATTAAAAGGTTTGCTGTTATCCTAAATGTTATAAACTGCAAAGAAATGATAGATGGTGCAAAATTTGGCGAATACGCATCAAAAACAGCTCAACTTTTGACTGGATTGTATCCTCAGAAAAAACTAACCCCCACAGTACATAGGATTTTGGCTCATGGAAAGGACTTAATAGAATATCAGTGCTTACCTATTGGAGAGCTGTCCGAAGAAGCACAGGAATGTAAAAACAAGGACTACAAGAGGTTCAGATACACTAATACGTGCAAAATTTCTCGGGTGCGACAAAATGGAGACCTTTTCAACATGCTGGCAGCCTCATCGGATCCACTCCTTGCATCGCTGAGACATGTGCGATCACGAAAGGATTTGGAAGATAGCAACTATAGTTCCGAAATGTTGAGTTTATTAGATGTTAACCTTACTAGCATTAATGTTGATGATTATTTGGTTGGAAATCAGCCATCGATAGCAAATATTAAAAATTAACCTCAAAAAATCACCCAAAAATAAGAATTTAAATTTTATGTATGTTAGAAAATCGAATAAAAACAACAAAAAATGCGAAATAGTCATTGAAGTTATAAAAAATTTTCAGTTATGATTAAAAACAAACGTTTTTAATTGGAATTTTACAGGTAAAATGTGCTGGAAATATTATATATATATTGAATATTTAAGCACCACGGATACCTAGCACTCTTGGCGAACATTCATTTTAAAGCTTGAAAAGTCATCTATTAATTGCTTCATTAGTTTAGAAGATATGTTTATATTTATATATTTTCGATAAGCTAAATGAGCAAAGGCCCCACTGTGCGGCGCATCAGCAATCTGACTATAAAAATAATACCTTAAATTCAACTAGATGCACCACAAGTGCTGGTTGAAAAAAAAAAAATAATAATAATAATAAATATATATGTACATAATAAATCGGTTGCTTCCACGATTTAAAAATACCTTGCACCATTGTCACCTGCACGTATTCCTTTGGTGGATGAACGGCATCCCACTCAAAAGAAGATGACACCTTCATTTCGTCAAACATAAGCGAGCACACTTTGTCTTCTTCCTCCATATCTGGGGCATTTTCCATTAGCTTTATTACAAAATCTAAAGGCCCTGGTTTAACCTCAATGCGCTGGCACCATTTATGCAACGTGGACACACCAGGCAACGGGAAAATTTTTTATACAGGTGCCTATAAGCGCGGCGTGGAGGCAAATGGTTTCCGACATATCATCCTGTGTCCATCGTGCTTGTCCTCCGTCACGAAGATGTTGGAGCTGAGATGTCGTTAAGAGTTTGCTAATGCAAACATTTAAATTGTTTGCCGCAGCCAGCTGTTTTTTAAACTCGGCAACTTCTTTCTCCAAGCTTCCAACCCTTATTTGCAGTAGCAAATTTTCAAGAGCAACAACTTCTTTCCTGAAATATTAAAACATAATATCATATTTGATGTATGCGGGTCGAACATAAAACTATACTTACTCAGTTTGGGTGCTATAATCTTTTTGTTTAGTATTTAAATTCAGCTCTCCGTTTTCAATTCTTTTGGGAAGTGCACCTTCACGTGGACGTCGACGCTTAGCCGCATTTTCATAGAAATCCTCCAGTTTAAAATGTTGCTCGCATCGTGCGCTTATATGCGTCGCCCACAACGTTCGCAACAAGACTGAATCGTAAAGCAACAGAAAAAGAGAGCGAGCAAAAGAGCTTGACCAAGGTAAACTTAAGAAGGTAGCCGCACTTGCTCGCTCACGACTTCTTACTTAATTGTCAAATTGACAGAAGGGAGAGAGAGAGCGAGCAAAATACGTAAAGTCTGTAGCACGAAAAGTTTAACACGAAAAAATCGTCCGCCAAGATGCGTGGCTTACAACTGCTGCCAACAGACTGACAATTTAAGAAGTGAACAAAGAGAGTGAGAGAGCGAGAGCGAGTACCTTCTTAAGTATACCTTGAGCTGGACTACCTATATAAGTATGCCTTGGTTCCGGTTGCGGCAATGAACTGTCTTGCACTTCCCAAGCATCTGATATTACTGAGTTGTGTTTTGGAGGCGTTCTCGTGCCGGTTGTCCAAGCTATTGCCAAATCTTCTGAAACGGGCTTTTAACTGTCCGAATGCATTTTCTACGACCCGCCTTGCCTTCGAAAGACAATAATTGCATGTTTTTTCCCTTTGCGGGGCCGAGATGGAGAAAGGGTGAGGCTTCATCAAGCTTTTTGAAAATTTAAAAGCGGAGTCACCAATTAGGACAACTGGAACATTGACATCAGCTATCCTTATAGCGTTTGCATCAAAAAGCTCGGTTGCATCTACAATTTTTTTTAAATCGCTGAACTCTTAATAATCAACTGCCTCGCTGGCTGGCGTGCGGACTTTAATGTGACTTCCACCTGCAAATGTCAATAAAATAATTATTTTTTCCAGTTTTAAAAACCGGGGGCTGATTTGTTGTTATTTTTGATGTTTTTCAGAAACAGCTTGTTGTTTTGCTGTTATTGTTTGTGTTTTTCAGAAACAGCTTGATGTTGTCTGATCCCCTATCTTAATTTGTATTATATTAAATCGTTTTTTTCAACTTAGTATTCGTTTGATTTTTAAATTATTTATGTTAAGTTGTTAGCTATCTTGACTAGGCTTTACGCTTAAAACGAGATAGATTGTATTATTGTCCATAAAATGAATGCTTTATATATGCAGACATAACAGCCCATTAGTTTAACATCTATCAACAGCCTGTTTTAAAACCTGAAAAAATCCCTGTTTTTAACAGCAAAACGTCCACTCCCTCCCCTAACTGTTTTTAAGCCGGTTAAAATAACAGTCAAACAACAACCTGTTTCTTGAAAACCACAAAAATAACAGCTTAACAGTCCCAGTATATAAAACCAGAAAAATAACAGCTGTCTATTTTAAACAGTTAAAGAACAACCTGTATCTAAAACCAATTTTCTGTAGAGATTGGTGCTCTGGTGCTCTGGATGTCTTTTAAAGACGCACCTGACTCAGTACTTATAACTGGCAAATAAAACAGGATTTTCAATTGACTATTAACTAGAAGCCGCTTGTTTTGGAAACGCTCGTAAAGGGCTTCCCATGCGGAAGCAAAACCATCATTCGTGAGCGGCGACTTACTGACTATTGCTCTGGCTTCTCCGCCAGTCTTGGAATTCAGGTGGAATAATTTTTCAACAGGGGTCAAATTGAAGTTGTTAATGTAAATGGCTGTAAAGAGATCTCGGAAAGTTGGCCATTTTAAGTAATCTCCATAAAAAACTTCTGTGTCCACGGATGGAAGCCAACAACCTCTGGAAACGGTGCTAGCTTGAGCAGTGCTTTGGATAGTTGCCGTGGAGGCTTGCTCAAGCTGTTCACTCAATTGAGCCGCACAAGTCTCATACACGCTGTAGCAGCAGCCATATTTTGATTGCATAATAATGGCCTCGTCAGTACTGTCAGATCGGTTTATGGATGGGAACACTTTTCATATTCAATTTCGACTTTATCCCATAACGATCGTAGTTGCTCAAGGTGAATTTTTAAAGTCTGTAGATATGGAATTGTCTCGGAAGGCGTGGAGATCTTGGATTGAAAGTGACTAAGTCTGTCAGTGACTGAAATAAAATCGTTTTGACGCCATGTCGACTGTATTTACTGGAATTAGGATGGTTTAATTATCTGGTTTTGGATTTCGTGGGCTAATGCGTCTTATTGCCCCCTTGCTTTCGACTGTCGTTGGTTCCTTTTTGGATCTGGATGAGGAAGTTGCTGGAGTAAGCCTTCCCGAAACGTTTACAGAGGGACTTAATAGTCGTTTCGGCACGGACAATGAATTCTTGTCAATTGATTTCTTAACCGGTTTCATAAATCCAACAGATTAAATAAATATCATAAAATAACAACAAAAAAATTTTTTTATTTATTATTATTATCTTGTTTATATTATTATTTATTGTTGAAAATGTGACAACTAAACGTGATCGGACTCGAAAACTTTTGTTACGAGGAAAGAGAAAAGTATCGGATGTACAACTTAAATTGTGTTCTTGAATATTTTAATAAATATAGATGATAATGAAATCGAAAAGTTTTTTTGATATTCGACTTCTCGATAATTAATTTGCTTGGACTTGTTGTCTGCAACAACCTGACAAATGTGCGGTGCGATATGTTTAGGTGCAGTTTAAACGATTAATCGATCAAATGTGACGGCCCGTCACTAAATTCTAATTGCTGTGTGCATAAACAAATCGCATGTAAGTAATATTATTATGGAATATCAAACAAATAATGTACTGGAAAGTGCCAAAAAATATTAAAGGAAATATATTGCTGTTGGTGTTGGTGATTGCGCGTAATATGAGATGTAGATGTATGTGTTTACGTTATGTACTGTGCATGCATGTACAAAGCGTTTTAGTTATGCCGGCTACCGAAAATAATTTTATTTATATCTCTTTTTGAATTCTGTGCGGCTTTTATTATTGTTTATATTTGAGTAGTTTAGTCAGTTAGTTTCCTAGTTTGTGTTATGTTTAGTTTAAACCGCAATCACCAATAATTACCATATGGAAAATCAGTGAAAATAAATTTGTAATCAATTATTTCTTTTCTCAGACGGCATAAACAAGAGTTTTTCTCAGCTGGAGCTGCCGATGCAACCACTTGCAGGCTGCTTAACAATAGAAAACAACAACAATTGAAACAAATGTAAGTGTAAATGACTGCGGATATAAGCAGGTTACAAATGTAGGTGGATTTGCGAAACTATGTAACCCAGTGTAAGTGCCACTCGATACCAGTATTAAAACCGCTTAAAAAGAGGCCTGATTGCAAAGGGGTACGGATGGGGCAGGGGTGTACGCTGCCTTAAAGATTCTCCGATGCAGATGGGGATGCCACCAACTATCTTCCTTCCAAATTTGGTGACTCTAGCTCAAAGTTTGTAAGAGCTTTTGAAAGGGGGGTGGTATGGGTGGGTGTGGCATCCAAATTTTTACTGCAGATCTTTGTAAAATGTCAATTGCTATATTTATACCAAATTTTGTGACTCCAGCTCGAGGCTTGTAAAAAGTGGGGAAGGGGGGGGGGCGAAATGTCAATTGCTATCTTCATACCGAATTTGGTGACTCTAGCTCGAAGTTTGTAAAAGGTGGGGAAAGAGGGGCTGAAGGCGGTATGGGTGGGTGTGGCATCCAAATTTTAACTGCAGATCATTGTGAAATGTCAATTGCTATATTCATACCAAATTTTGTGACTCCAGCTCGAAGCTTGTAAAAAGTGGGGAAAGGGGGGCTGGGGGCAGTATGGCTGGGCGTGGCATCCAAATTTTTGATGCAGATCTTTGTGGAATGTCAATTGCTATCTTCATACCAAATTTGGTGACTCTAGCTCGAAAAATGTTAAATGTGGCGAAAGGTGGGCTGGGGGCGGTATGGGTGGGCGTGGCATCCAAAGTTTTGATGCAGATCTGTGTGGAATGTCAATTGCTACCTTTATACAAAATTTGGTGACTCTAGCTCAAAGATTGTAAATGGTTAGGAAAGGGGGTGGAAGGGGTGCGCGTGGCTCCAAAACTTTGATGCAGTTTTTTGGGGGTCGTTGCAAGCTATCGTCCTGTCAAATTTGGTGGCTCTAGCTCCACAACTCTGGAAGATACACGCATTCCCGGTTTTGACGAAGCGTTGGGGCATCTGGGGGCGGCTTAGGTGGTATTGGTGGGCGTTGCATCCAAAATTTTGATGCAGTTTTTGGGGGGTCATCATCGCCTATCTTGGCACCAAATTTGGTGGCTCTAGCTCAAAAAATGTGGGAGATATAAGCTTTTCTGATTTTAAAATGCGGGCGGCTGGGGGCGTAATGGGTGGGCGTGACTCCAAAACTTTGATGCAGTTTTTTGGGGGTCGTTGCAAGCTATCTTCCTGTCAAATTTGGTGGCTCTAGCTCCACAAATCTGGAAGATACACGCATTCTCGTTTTTGACGAAGCGTTGGGGCAGCTGGGGGTGGCTAGGGCGGTATTGGTGGGCGTGGCATCCAAACTTTTGATGCAGTTTTTGGGGGGCCATCATCTTCATCTTGGCACCAAATTTGGTGGCTCTAGCTCAAAAACTGTGGGAGATATAGGCTTTTTTGACTTTAAAATGCGGTGGGCTGGGGGCGGAATGGGGGGCGTGGCTCCAAAATTTTTGATGCATTTTTTGGGGGTTGCTAGTAGCTATCTTCTCACCAAATTTGGTAGCTCTAGCTGTAAGGGTGTGTGATATATGCGGATTTATCGTTTTTGAGCTATCGAATTTATCGATTTGCCAGCCCCCCAGTTATCGTAGAACCCCCATCTTGACACTTTAATTTACTATCCCATAGATAAAGAGAATTGGAAAGTTTCAAGTCTCTAGCTTGAAGGGTGTGGAAAAAAAATGCGTTCATACAGACGGACAGACGGACAGACACCATGACGGACATTGCACAAACCCAATATTCTCTTTACCTTCGGTACCGAGTATAAAAAGCGTGTTCACTGGCAATGTTTGTTATTTTTTTTTTGTTAATAAATTATGACACCTTTACTTAAAGTGGAATTGGATGAAAAATAATATGGCGGACTTAAAGCTGCGCTTTGAGTTTCGTACATATGTGCGTACATATGGAAGTACTGATGTATGTTCGTACATACCAGTATGGAGGACAGCCACTGCACTTTGCTATTCTGATATAAATTGAATGCAATTTAAGGAGATTAAGCGGACAGTATTTCGGATTATATCTCGTGGTATAATGATTTAAGCGGACTGTATGCTTTTATTTTTATACCCTTAACCCATAAAATGGGTAAATAAGGGTATAATGGTTTTGTGCAAAAGTATGTAACATGCAGAAGGAAGCATCTCCGACCCTATAAAGTATATATATTCTTGATCAGCATCAACAGCCGAGACGGTATAGCCATGTCCGTCTGTCCGTCTGTCTGTCTGTATGAACGCGTGGATCTCAGAGACTACAAGAGCTAGAGACTTCTGATTTTGTATTTAAGTTCTCCTATACCATGAGCAGAACAAGTTTGCTTCAAATTATCGATAACTATTCTGGTTTCCGATATACACATAATATCGATAACAATAAAATATCGAATTTGGAAAATCTAAAAATGTGGGTTGAAGTAATGGATAATGATTTCGTCCAAATCGGTTGAGAAACACTGGAGATATTGAACTTAATCGATGGAAGCTAAGCCAGTATACCAAAGTCTTATATAAATTAAATATATTTATTGCAACTGGGTTCAGGGTATCTTCTAGTCGGGTTCTCCCAACTAGAGCCTTCTTACTTGTTTTAAATTGTTAAAAAAAAAAAAAAAAAGTTGAACTTAACTTTTTATTTTTTTGTTGGCGTTCACCGTTGCGAGCTGTGGCGAGCGGAGTAGAGGGGATGAAATCCTGATCTTCCTTAAAAAATCCTTTTTAGTATCCGGCTCGAAGGATCAAAATGTTGTGGTGGGGTGGCGCGTCAGTTCAGTTATGTAAATTTCTTGATGAAATTAGGTGCAGCTTGCACTTGTAGCAAAAATGAGGTATGCGATGGAATAAAAACACGTCTGGTGCATTCAAGTATATATTTGCGATTGATTTTCATGTAAAAAGGATCAAGTGCGTAGGAGCAAAAGCTTAGAATCTAAATGAAAAATAGTGGAACAACAAAAAATAAAGCATTGAGAGCGGAAAGTGAGAGCGGCAGTTCATGTTTATTTAAGCCTGCTTTTAGGCATGAACATACCGCCCCCCTTGCAGTATTGCAATAAAAAATGGAAAGAAAGGAATGGATCAACGGCTGCAGCTTCCTGACAGCACCCACCGGTGCTCCTCCTTGGTTGGCAATAACGCCGGGCAGAATTACCTCTGAGTAGAGGTCAGCTCCAAGCACCATGCGCGTCTGCCCGGCTGGAACGAGTGGTCATCCGCCAGCATTACGTTGTTGGTATTTGATCGAAAACGTTCAGCGATCGGGTGACTTGGTGTACGGATTTTCGTGGGCACCACCTGGAAAATTACTTCCTTCTGGAACTCAGAGCAGCGCGACTTGAGCACTGCCGTGCATACCCCTTCAGAGCCGACACGGGTGACGGAAAGGCCAAAAGCCGTTGCCAGTGACGTGTCGATTCTGCTTAAGGGGCAGCACGGATCGACCACTGCCCGAGTGTCGAATAGCTTGGAGCCTGTGTCACATCGTAGGACCACCGTTTGCATCTCGGTTGTTTTCTGATGCGAAAAAATCGACGAAAGCGAAGGGCTTGGTGGAGATCCATTAGTTCGTGGCCTGTTCGGAATGTTCGCTGGCGATGACTGGCGTGCCTCGTGCATATGGAGCAAGGTGTGATGGTCACCCTGACACACACGGCACCTGTCTTCACGTCGGCAAGTCGAACCCGAGTGCTTGGCAAGCACTTGGGACAGTACTTATTTACCAGCACTGCCTTCAGTCGCTTCTCCGCTGAGAGTCGCATAAAACGATGGCACTTTTTCAGAGCGTTGACTCCACGACAGACTCGGCAACGGAAGGAGTTTATTCCTCGCGATCGTCTGTCCTCAACTGCGCGTTGATTATTTTTTCGGGGAGCCATCCTCGTTCCTGGTTGGTAACTAAATGGTAATGAATATAATGTATTCAGGATTAGTTGGATATAATGAATACTAGAATGAACGGACGAGCACAAACAAATATGGAGTTAACGGAGTTGTTACGTACATTAAATGTTTGGATTTTGTGCTGGAACATTTTGTTCACTGGGAAGGAGAACAAGCTTTGCTACGGGTCTCTTAACTACACCGCGTGCAGTCAGAATGTCAACGACATGTACATTCTTATCAGAGCCTGGATAAGTTTGTTGAACGCGACCTAGTCGCCATTCATTGACTGGGATGTGGTCTTCCTTGATGATGACCATATCCCCTGGCTGCAGATTTACTTCCTGCGATTGCCACTTGACTCTTTTGTGCAACTCTTTTAAGCACTCTTCCTTCCAACGGAAACAAAGTTGTTGGTTGAGAGCCTTGAGGTGCTGCCAGCTGTTCAAAATGGACATGGCACTCTCCTTGATTTCGGGCTCGCATACGGACAAAAGCGGCGCTCGGATCTTCTGACATGGGGGAGATTGGTCTTGAGTTAAGACATGCTTCGACTTTAGAGAGTATGTGTATTTGAAAGACGAAGTAGATTTGTAGAAAAGGGCTTTAAAGCTCTTTACACCAGCTTCCCACAAGCCACCCATATGAGGTGCACTTGGTGGGTTGAACCGCCATGATAACTTTTGTTGGCTATAATTGGATAGAATACATTTTCGTGTCGCCTCGAGGAATTCGCGATCAAGAACCTTGGAAGCTCCGACAAACGTTGCACCGTTGTCAGAGAACATTTGCTGGGGACACCCACTTCGTGCAGCAAACCGAGCAAATTCTTCGAAGAATTTCTCTGTAGTTAGATCGGTTGTGGCTTCCAAATGAATAGCCTTTGTGCTAAAGCAAACGAAAACACAGTCATAGCCCTTGGAAAATCGACAAGCGTGGTCAGTAAAACTCTTGATGTCAAATGGTCCGGCAAAGTCAACACCCGTGTGGGTAAATTGTCAGGAAAATGTGGTTCTTTCGACTGGTAAATCACCCATGAGTTGGGTTTGGAGTGGCTTTTTGAAGACGACACAAATCTTACAGGAATTTATTTTTGCCTTAATGAGAACCTTGACCTTTGGAATCCAAAACCTGGATCGGATAAGACGCAGCTTTAGACAGCTCCTTACTGCTGAGTTCGTTTGGAAAGATTTCGGACCCCTTCCGGCAGCGGACAATAAACCGATGCACATAGGCCAACACACGTAACGCTCTATTAATATCGGAGAAACGCTCAAGAACGTCGGTAGAGGGGGGAGTAGTCGCTACGTTAGCTTTAATGGACCGCTGCTCCAAGTTAGTCTCTTAGGAGGAGTCGGAAAAGGAAGGCCACTGATCTTGGGACAATGTCAGCCATACTGGTCCCTGCCACCACAACTTACTTTCAATAAGTTCCTGTGGTGAGACTCCCCTAGTGGCTAGGTCCGCTGGATTGTACTCAGAGCGTACGTGACCCCATGTCCCCTTGTCAGTTGCCTGTTGCATTTTTGCAACCCTATTACCCACAAAGGTATTCCAAGTGCAGGGGGGCTTTTTCAGCCAAGCTAAGACGATAGTGGAATCTGTCCAGAAGTAGCAATCGACCTTTTCATTAGTCTGTAAACTCATTCCCCAACTTCAAATAGAGATCGCAGATAACTGTTTCGTTTCGCGTTCATTTATTGAATGCTTTTGAATATTAATTCTAACTTAAGGCTGACCACTGCTTCGGCGGAGAAGCCAGCGCGAGAGCAGTACATAGTTTTGCATATATTATATATAGAGAGCGATAGCATACACATATGTATAGTAAATGGTCTAAGCGTGAGAACGCTGACGCGGCATCTTTGTGCGCGTTGCATTCTTACGCGATCATGTTAGCAGCACTGGGTGCTTGGCTTATTGTTTATGCAACGACAAAGTGTCGTTGCTCGATTTTATGTTTAGACATCAATAAAGTGTTGCTGTTTATTATATTTGAATATATAAAGATATACTAGTAAGTGGCCCGCTTACTTCGCTGCGCGGATAGTTTATACAAATTTTAGCAATAGAAGATAAATACAAAATAAATAAATTAGAAAATATTTCACAAAATATTAAAGCAAAGTATTAAATATTGTCTTTTCCACCATTGAGGTAGAGAATCAGGCGAGTAATTATACTCGATACCGAAGGTAAAGAGTATATTGAGTTTGTGCAATGTCCGTCATGGTGTCTGTCCGTCTGTATGAACGCAACTTTTTTCCACACCCTTCAAGCTAGAAACTTGAAACTTTCCAATTCTCTTTATCTATGGGATAGTAAATTAATGTGTCAAAATTGGGGTTCTACGAAAACTGGGGCGCTGGAAAATCGATAAATTCGATAACTCAAAACTGATAAATCCACATATTTCGCACATCCTTACAGCTAAAACTACCAAATTTGGTAAGAAGATAGCTACAATCAACCCTCAAAAAACTGCATCAAGAATTTTGGAGCCACGCACACCCATTCCGCCCCCAGCCCCCCCCCCACCACATTTTAAAGTCAAAAAAGCTTATATCTCCCACAGTTTTTGAGCTATGAGCCACCAAATTTGGTGCCAAGATAGGCGATGATGACCCCCCAAAAACTGCATCAAAGGTTTGGATGCCACGCCTACCGATACTGTCTTAGCCACCCCCATCCACCCCAACGCTTCGTCAAAAACGGGAATGCGTGTATCTTCCAGAGTTGTGAGGCTTGAGCCACCAAATTTGGTAGGAAGATAGCTGGCAACGACCCCAAAAAATCTTCATCAAAGTTTTGGAGCCACGCCTACCCATTTCGCCCCCTTTCTCCACCTTTTACAAACATTTAGCTAGAGTCACCAAATTTGGTATGAAGATAGCAATTGACATTTCGCATAGATCTGCATCAAAAATTTGGATGCCACGCCCAGCCATATTGCCCCCAGCCCCCCTCTCCCCACTTTTTACAGTTTTCGAGCTAGAGTCACAAAATTTGGTATGAATATAGCAATTGACACTCCACACAGATCTGCATCAAAACTTTGGATGCTACGCCCACCCATACTGCCCCCAGCCCCCCCTTTCCCCACTTCTTAAGAACTTCGAGCTAGAGTCACCAAATTTGGTATGAAGATAGCAATTGAAATTTCGCAAAGATCTTCATCAAAACATTGGATGCCACAACCACCCATACCGCCCCCAGCCCCACTTGCCACAGCTCTAACAAACTTCGAGCTAGAGTCACCAGATTTGGTAGGAAGATAGCAATTGACATTCCACACAGATCTGCATCAAAACTTTGGATGCCACGCCCACCCATACCACCCCCAGCCCCCCTTTCCCCACTTTTTACAATTTTCGAGATAGAGTCACCAAATTTGGTATGAAGATAGCAATTGACATTCCAAAACTTTGGATGCCACAACCACCCATACCGCCCCCAGCCCCCCTTTCCACAGCTCTAACAAACTTCGAGCTAGAGTCACCAAATTTGGTATGAAGATAGCAATTGACATTCCACACAGATCTGCATCAAAACTTTGGATGCCACAACCACCCATACCGCCCCCAGCCCCCCTTTCCACAGCTCTAACAAACTTCGAGCTAGAGTCACCAAATTTGGTATGAAGATAGCAATTGACACTCCACACAGATCTGCCGCAAAACTTTGGATGCCACAACCACCCATACCGCCCCCACCCCCCCTTTCCCCACTTTTTACAAGCTTCGAGCTAGAGTCACCAAATTTGGTATGAAGATAGCAATTGACATTCCACACAGATCTGCATCAAAACATTGGATGCCACAACCACCCATACCGCCCCCAGCCCCCCTTTCCACAGCTCTAACAAACTTCGAGCAAGAGTCACCAAATTTGGTATGATGATAGCAATTGACATTCCACACAGATCTGCAATAAAAATTTAGATGCCACACCCACCCATACCGCCCCCAGCCCCCCTTTCCAAAGCTCTTACAAACTTTCAGCTAGAGTCACCAACTTTGGAAGGAAGATAGTTGGTGGCATCCCCATCTGCATCGGAGAATCTTTAAGGCAGCGTACACCCCTGCCCCATCCGTACCCCTTTCCAATTAGGCCTCTTTTAAAGCGGCTTTAATACTGGTATCGAGTATGCCGCAGTCGGTTGCGTCCGACTGCAACGTTTCCATTTGTTTTTTATTGTGGTTTCCCCAGTAGGCCTTATCCACTTATTGAATTGAATTTGCAATTATTAACAACTTTTAAGAGCTTCTTTATAAACGAAATTGGTCGTTTTTCCGTCAGGTGCTAATACAAATAAACTTTTTACTGAACTGACTCTTGAGCAGGCTACATAAAATTGGCCATGAGAAAAACAATCGTGTTTTAAGTCTAGTTCGGCTAATTTAAGAGTTTGTCCCTGTGATTTATTAATTGTTAAGGCAAAGCAAACTTTTAAAGGAAATTGCAATCTTTTAAATTAAATTGGAAATTCAGAATCAGAAGGTATTAATGGAATTCTCGGTATAATAACCGTTTCCCCTATACCATTTCCAGTAAAGATAATTGCTTTGACAACTTTAACTTGCAATCTTGTACCATTGCACAGTTTTCAAAGATCGATCTACAGCTTCAAAAACACCTTTATGGCCCATAGTACACTCATCCCAAACAATTAGCTTGCAATCTTTGAGCACAGCAGCAATATTAGATTGCTTTGAAATTCAGCAATGTGGTGTTTCTAAATGAATCAAATTTAATGGAATCTTAAGTGTAGAATGCGCTGTGCGACCACCATTAAGTAAAGTGGCTGCGATACCGGAAGAAGCAACGGACAATGCAATTTTTTTACTTTGCCGTACCTTTGCCAATAATAAATTTAAAATATACGTTTTACCTGTTCCACCAGGTGCATCTAAAAAATAGATTTCTCCCTCTTCTGCTTCAACGCTATGTAGTATTATTCGAATACTTGTTTTTGCTCAGCAGTAAGGAATAGCTCATTATTAACAACAAAAATATCGAAGTTTTCATAATTTGTTTCTCTATGATATTCAATAATTGGAACAATTTCCTCGGATCTAATTGGTAGTGGAAGTCCATAGTTAGTCAAGTTTTGACCACCAATAGACAGTACAATATCTTCAATGCAAATAATACATTTATTTAATAGATTATTCACAATACTTTCATCAATATTTCAGTCTTTTGATATATGAAAATATCTTTTGAGAAACTCTCTTTATAAGTATTCCAAAGTTTAAGAGCATCTGAAATTTGACAAAATACTAAAATTATTGCAAAAAGTTCTCGCAGTTTTGTAGGATTTTGACATATGACAGCTTCGGCTATAGTTAAATCCCAGTGCCTATAATCTTCTAGTAATCCTAGAGCTTTACACGCCAATTGAAATGATGCGTTGGCTATACCATTAACGGTTTTTAAATTTGAAAATGAAGTTGCACCTCTTACAAAATGCAGTAAAAGTCTTAAATAGAAACATTCTGTATTATTGGGATGAACTCTTCCCAAAGCTGAATCTCTTTTAACTCCAGAAAAATTTAGCACATCATGCTCTCGGTTCGTTCTTTGAATTTATTTATTGTTCATGCATGGGAAATGCAAGGATTCTCTATACCGCTTCTGAGCTACTTATATAAAGGCCACTTTCGTACATATTAATTTCATTAAGTTGGTCTTCAAGAGTAAATGATGTTTGATCGCTGCCCGTGTTAACATATTTACAAATGTATTTAATAGACTTTACAGAACTACAATACTCAACATTTATGTGAGCTTCAAATGTTCTCAATAGTACACAGCTATAAGGCACAACCCAACGATTATCTATGCAATTACCATTTATATTTATAGCATTACCACCATCTTCTATCGCTCTTCTACAATATAGAGAGTAACTATGTTTTCCAGTTACAAATTCTTTAAGTAATTGTCGAGGAAACCTTTTGGTACATTTTCCATTTTTCATGCATGGCGATTTATTATTAAATGAACCGCAAGGACCATGAATCGTATTTGACTTAACAATGTTAAATAACAAAGGATCCTCATCTGCGTTTGGTATTTCGGCACAGATAATTTTATCGATTTTATCTGGTCTTATTTTATTTTCTAACCAAAGCAGAATATGTATGTGTGGTAAGCCCCACTTTTGCCATTCCACAGAGTACATGAAACATTGCACGCTTCCAAACAAAGAACCTTCTGTCAATAGTGACAGTAAAGCTTTAACTTTTTAATTAAAATCTCGAGTTATAATATCGTGACGATCATGCTGTTTTTGACCCCGTAATAAAACACTTTTTATGTCATACCATTGTGGATTGCATGTGAATGTTATGAAAAGATCTGGTCGCCCATAATGGCGAACATATGTCTTAGCATCTTCAGTCTTTTCATGCATATATCGTGCAGAGCTTGTGAAAGAAGATGGTAAAATTACCATCTGACCAAGTTGAGCTACGACAACAACTTGTTGGCCTATTGCATCTTGTAGATGTATATAGCTATCTGCTCCGAGTTTCGCTTGAATGTAGCGAATATAATTTAACCTTTCTGTTTCAATTTTAGCATACATATCAACCAAAAACTGACTAAAAAGGGAGCGACAATAAATTAAATGATTTATCTCAGATTGAAGAATTATTATTTTATAGCTGTAAAAGCTTAACGCAGATATCATTTTTTTTGGTTCCTCCTTTTTTAATAATGGATTCCATTGTGGTATAACCACTGAATAGCCATCTTAGCCGTAAGGAAATAGCAAAGGGTACTGAAAGGCATCGTATGATCGATGAACCTCACTAATACGATGTAATCTATTATTATGACTTTTAATAATAATATTGCGTTATTCAAATTGCTGACCAACAATAACTATATCTACTTCGCTTGATTGAGGTGCATTGTAAAGCATTTTGTGAGCACCAGCGGGTGTTCGATCAGCATGTAAAATCAATTTATAGTCTTTAATACTTGTTGGTATTTTATTGAGAGCCATTTTTAGATCTTTAACATAACTATTATGATGATGAAACATACATTGAATATCCTTTAATACGCTACAATCAACATTTGAAATATTTTTGCAACATAGTTGAGCTTCCTTTTCATTATCACCAACAAAATAAATTTGAAGAAACTGCATTTCTTTATTTGGCAAAGGTCGAACACTACCAATTAGGTGATACACTTGTCCTTGGACTTTAAATGTTGACCAACTTTCATTTATAATTTTTGTACTTCCAAAAGAAGTCATTTGAAAGCAGCAATTATTAAGCTTTTAAGTGGATCGGGCAAACTATCATTTTGTGAATGTTTACCTTTTCCTGCCTTGCAACAGATACCCAAAGGCTAATTTTTCCGTTTTAAGGCATTAATTACAATGTTTGCATATCAAATTCATACTATTAAAATGAGTAATTTTATCTGACTTCTAAGCTATTTCAAAATCATAGTTTAAGCCAGACATGGCTTAACAGCCCATGCACGCAAACGCCTTTCTTGACGTGCATCAGGATTATTAGCCTGATGTCTTCTCACTGCAACTCTATGAGCTTCAAAATTATGCGCTTACCCCAATTAATATCACGATTTTTTTTCAAATGAATGTTTTAGTACCTTTTTTCTGCCTTGTCGGCGAACTGAATAAGACTTTTAACGGGATTTTTAACATTTTCGGTTTTGCATTCATTTGACGTATCACAATCTTGAGTTAATACTTCCTCTAAAGGAGTATAAACATCAAAATGTCCATTCATTAATGGACCGGTAAAACGCAACAGGATGCTTATTATTTCCGAATGCTTGTAATAAATTTCCATTCTGAAAAAGTTGGAAATTTACAGCAAAAATTTCTGCTGCTGCTTAAAGCTCACATGCAGTACCATAAGTATGACATAGCGCACTACTATTGTTCAGAAGAGCTATAAAAAGGCAGGCTCCACCACCAATTATAGCTATTTCGGCTAACTCTCTTATCTATGCGCGCGCTCTGCAACTCAAACAAAGAGCGTAGTATCGCTACCTTCTTCGCACGCACTGAATCATTGCAAAACATATCTAAGAGGCTGCAGTTAAGTGAATTGTATATTGCCTTTAGCTTTAATTTAGTGTGTGTGCGGAGGAGCTAGGGTTATTAAACTTTATGATTGACATGCAAAGCGCGCACATAAAATAGAGAGTGAACGTAAATGAGCAACAACAAAGGAGCATGATAGGAGCGAGATTTCAAATTATCTGATTATCATAAGAGCAACACGCGCGCTTATGTGAACGCCCTTTGTTTATTGGAAATTGTATATCAATAATATATCAATAATGTTAGTGTGTTACGTTTTGTCTAAGTTATATAAGCAGCAAGTAGGCGAATCCACCCTCATAACATATTCTGGTGTGTGAAATTTTTCTGGACGTACCAAGTTTTGTTATGTTGTTGTTGTTTTTTTTTTTTTTAATCAATGACACCTACAAAAAGTAGCAGTGCGGGCCCAACAACAAAACTGACAACAACAACAAACGCTACTTGGGTCGTAAATCAATTGTCAAAGGCACACAAATTTGAAAAAAAAAAAGAATATGCACTGTGCGAAGTGATACATGTACATAAAATTATGAAAATTATTTTCAAGCGCTTTGTTCACTTAATTGTGTATGCACTTATTCATTCAGAAGCAGAAATCCGTTTCGTTTTTGCAAGTGTCAAACCTTTTTTTTATAACTTTGCTTGTGCGACGCGAAGGCGTCACTGCGCATTTGTTTTGTTTTTGTATTCTCGCCAGTAGTGGAATGGGTACTTGTTGTAATTGTAATTTGTTTTTTAAAATGGGTAAAAAGTGCTCCAAATCGTATGGGAGGTACTTGAAGGAGTTGTCCAAATAAAAATTCCCTTCTTAGTGCTCACTCCTACCTGCATGGAAAATTGTGTGAAAATTTCAGCCTTCTAGCTCTTTTCGTTTAGGCTGTGGCTCTTCCATTCTAGTAATGACAAACTCTTTTATATATATAGATGTGTATACTACATCTCCCTCCTTTTAAAAAATTACGTAATATAATGAAGTTATTTTGAAAGTTTATTTATATCTAGTTTTATAATAAATATTTATATATGGTTAATTAATTATATTGTTATTTGTTTGTATTAAAGAATTTTTGAAATCGTTTTCCTTTTAGATATATATTATTTATTTTATTTATGTTTTTTTTTTAAATTTATATTTTTATTTTATAATTGGTTATTAAAAAAATATGGAGTTCAAATATATTGGTAATAATAAAAATGTTTGTAAAATGTAAAAATGTAAAAAAAAACGTTGTTCAATTCAACAATAATGCAATATACCTATGTAAGGCCATACTAAAAATATTTATTAGACATAAATTTTTAACCTATCCTTATGAATGTTTTGTTGTTTATTTTTATTGTCTTTAATTAATATGTTACCATTATTTTCTATTGATACTACTGTATAGGGTCCTAAATATTCTGGATCCAATTTATGGCCAGTTTCATTTTTTAATAAAACTTTATCTCCTATTTTTGCTTTAAAATCTCTAACTTTTTTATCATAATACTCCTTTCTTTTAGTCTTATGTTTATCTAGCATTACTCGTGCTCTTTTATACGCTTGCTCTAATCTAAACTTTGATTCCTTAGCGTAGCTTTCCATATTATATAATGGTTCTGTATATCCTGTTTTATTGAAATGCTTTGGCAAATTGTTTTGTTTACCGAAAACTAACTCATATGGACAATAATTGTGTGCCATAGAGGGTGTCGTGTTGAAACAATATACGAAATATGGAAGCCATACATCCCAGTCTGTTTTATCAACCGAGATATATGATCTAATATATTCGTTAAAAGTTTTATGACTTCTTTCTATTGTTCCAACTGTCTGGTGGTGGTGTGCGGTAGAGGTTATGTTGTCTATTTTTAAATACTTGCATAAGTCATTTATAATTGAATTCTTAAATTCTGTTCCAATGTCTGAAATGAACGTCTTCATTGGACCGTACTTCAGAATAAATGCTTCAAATATTGCTTTTGCTACAGTATTTGCACTTTTATCCGCAATTGGGATGGCTACTAAGTATTTGGTTAAGTCACATATCAGTGTGACTATATACTCGTTCCCATTTTCAGATGTAGGTAATGTAGGTATGCGTTGTTATTTTCGCTGTTTGACATTTTTGACATTTTCGTATGTACTTAGTTATATCTTTAGACATACCTTTCCAAAAATAATATCTTTTGACCTTGGCCAAGGTTTTTGAAATGCCTGTATGACCTCCTTGAATAGGTTCATCATGGTATGTAGACAATATAGCTTCTTTTTATACTCGATACCGAAGGTAAAGAGTATATTGGTTTTGTGCAATGTCCGTCATGGTGTCTGTCCGTCTGCCCGTCCGTATGGTTGTAAGTTTTTTCCACACCCTTCAAGCTAGAGACTTGAAACTTTCCAATTCTCTTTATCTATGGGATAGTAAATTAAAGTGTCAAGATGGGGGTTCTACGATAACTGGGGGGCTGGCAAATCGATAAATTCGATAACTCAAAACCAATAAATCCACATATTTCGCACATCCTTACAGATAGAACTACCAAATTTGGTAAGAAGATAGCTACTAGCAACCCCCAAAAAACTGCATCAAAAATTTTGGAGACACGCCCCCCTATTCCGCCCCCAGCCCCACGGCATTTTAAAGTCAAAAACGCCTATATCTCCCACAGTTTTTGAGCTATAGCCACCAAATTTGGTGCCAAGATAGGTGATGAGGACCCCCCAAAAACTGCATCAAAAGTTTGGATGCCACGCCCACCAATACTGCCCTAGCCACCCCCATCTGCTCCAACGCTTCGTCAAAAACGGGAATGCGTGTATCTTCCAGAGTTGTGGAGCTAGAGCCAGCGAATTTGGTAGGAAGATAGCTGGTAACGACCCCCAAAAAACTGCATCAAAGTTTTGGAGCCACGCGCACCCCTTCCACCCCCTTTCCCCACCTTTTACAAACTTTGAGCTAGAGTCACCAAATTTTGTATGAAGGTAGCAATTGACATTCCACATAGATCTGCATCACAAATTTGGATGCCACAACCACCCACACCGCCCCCAGGCCCCCTTTCCCCACTTTTTACAAACTTCGAGCTAGAGTCACCAAATTTTGTATGAAGATAGCAATTTACATTTCACAAAGATCTGCAGTAGAAATTTGGATGCCACACACATATACCGCCCCCAGCCCCTCTTTCCCCACCTTTTACAAACTTCGAGCTAGAGTCAACAAATTTGGTATGAAGATAGCAATTGACATTCCACAAAGATCTGCATGAAAACTTTGAATGCCACGCCCAGCCATACTGCCCCCAGCCCCCCTTTCAACAGCTCTTACAAACTTTCAGCTAGAGCTACCAAATTTGGAAGGAAGATAGTTGGTGGCATCCCTATCTGCCTCTTTTTACCTGTTTTAATACTGGTATCGAGTATGCCGCAGTCGGTTGCGTCCGACTGCAACGTTTCCACTTGTTCTTTTTAATTTTTTATTAGGGTCACCGGGTTGAGTAGCGCTACTCTCAATGATTTTAACATATTTTTGCTTATTTCTTTAAATCTATCAATTGAAACGTGTTCAAAGATATTTTCCCACGGTGCCATTTTGTATTGGCTGATGTCATGTATACCGGCTTGCGTTTCAAGCCTTTGTAAGAACTGACCTAAGTCAAGAATTCCATTAGTATATAAATCGCTAACATCATATCTTGCAGTAATTTTTCTTCCATGTTTAAAGAAACATATCATATTATTTACATGCAAGGTCACTACTTTAAGTACCTCGTCATTTTTGATAACTTCGTATACTTTGGGCTAGGAAGCTTTTTCTAAAGATTGCATTGGCAATTCTTCTTTATTATCTCCTGCGCAGGATTTTTGTCTACTTTGGTGCCTGGTAGTGACTTTCAGGACTTTAACTTGTATGTCTTTGAGTTCTTGAATGGTTATTCTTGATAAAGCATCCGCTACATGATTGTCCTTGCCCTTAAGATACTCAACTGTAAACTCATACTCTTCTAAATCAAGTCTCATTCTGGTTAATTTTGATGTAGGGTTAACCATTGAAAATAAGTAGGTTAACGGTCTGTGGTCTGTTTTGACTGTGAAATATCTACCATATACATATGGTTTGAAGTGATTAACTGCCCAATGAATTGCTGATAGCTCTTGTTCTGTTGTTGACTTATTACTTTCACCTTTAGTGAAACTGCGAGATGCATATGCTACAGGTAATTGAATACCATTATATCCACATGCTTCTTTGCTAGCATCTGTGATTATGCAAAATTCTTTGCTAAAATCTGGAATTGCAGTAAAGTTGGATTTATTAATGCCGTTTTTAAGATGTTCAAAGGCATGCTGGCAATCAGCTGTCCATTCGAATTTTACATATTTTTTACATAACCTTGTTATTTAACGGGAAAAATCGGCAAAGTTTTTAATGAAACGTCTGTAATAGTTACAAAATGCAACAAATCTTCTAGTGCTGTAGGCGTCCGTAGGGACTGGGTATTTCTCAATGACATCATACTTTTTGTCATCTGGGAGAAAACCTTTATCAGTACATTTATGACCTAGAAAAGTCACGTCATGCATGAAGAATGTACACTTATCAGGTTGTAATTTAAGGTTGGTTTTCCTGCATAAATCAAAAACATTTCTTAGGTTTTTAATCATGTGGTTTTCTGAACAACCGATGACAATAAGGTCATCCATGTATAGGAATGCCTGTGATGGTTCAAGACCAGAAAATGCTATTGTCATCATTCTTTGGAAAGAATTTGGAGCTATTTTTAAGCCGTAAGGTAATCGCGTGAAACGATAAGAGCCATTGCTCGTTGAGAAATACGTTATATTTCTTGAATTTTCTTCAAGTCCTATTTGGTGGAATCATGACATTAAGTCTAAACATTTGCTCGGCCTAGTTGATGAAGAATATATCTATTCTTGGATGTGGGAATTTATCAGCTAATTATTTCTTGTTAATTTGACGATAGTCTATTACTAAACGCCATCTTTTCTCTGTTGAATCTGGTAAGGATTTTTTATTGTACTATTTTGGCTATTATTTTCAGACACAGACGATTCTACTATTTTATCAATTACGAGTTTACTTACTTGTTTAGCTATTTCGTCTTGTTGTGAATGAGAAGTTCTATAGTTTTTAATATAACTTGGTTCATCATCTTTCAATCTTAGTTTTTGCTTGTAAAAATTATTTGTTGTGATTGGTTCGGATTCCAGTCCGAATATATCTGTATGCTGGGTGCATAGTTATGTTAAAATATTTTTGTAAGGTAGCGTACAGTTTTTTCTTAATTTAGAGATGATTTTTTCATCTCTAAACAAATGTTCTTTATTAAAAATTTCATAATTGGTTAGTGGCTCAAATCGGACTTTATCTAAATTAACCACTTTATTGGAGTTTGTTATATTCAAAATTCTGATAAAACAATTTTTAGAATCGGATATGGAGCTTGCTATAAATACTCCATTTTCAATTTCTTGACATGGGATCATAATTTGATCATCTTTTGTATTTAAATTTAATCAGATCGTAATTGTATTGTTGAATTATTGTCAATGGTGTGAACTATAGGGATAGTTATTGGATAATGTAAATTTTGTGGTCTTAATATGAACAAGTCTTTGCTTGAGTTGCAGTCTAATTGACAATTGAATTTCTTTATGAAATCCATTCCTATTATTCCATGACACGGTATGGGAAAGGTTGAATTTACTAAATGAAAATGATGTGGAATTATGTATTTTCCTGTAGTTAATTCAACGAAAGTTAATCCAGTGGAATTGGTTGAACCTTCTCCAATTCCGCTGATGTTAGTGGTCATATTGTAATCTATTTCTTGAAAATTGTCTGATTGTTCTTTTAAAATTGAAATGTCTACACCAGTATCAATGAGTAATATTAGTGTTGTTTTCGTATGTTCATTTTGTAATTTTATAAAAATGTTTAGACTAAGATTGATGACGTGAACTTTCGAGTTTACTGAGTTTGTGTACTTAAGGGTGCTTGCTGGTTTTCCGAATTACTTTGAGTGATTCGGACCAGGTTTTGTTGTTCATGACCTCTACTTTGGTTGCCTCTGTACGAGTTGCCTCTGTACGAGCCGCCTCGATAGTTAACTTTGCTATTGTTGTATCTGTTGCCGTTGTTGTAATTGTACCTGAAACCGCCCCTGTTGTAAGGTCGGCCTCTGAAATTACCTCTACCGCGGTAAAATAGAACAGTGTTGGTGTTCCCAGTTGCTTCAGTGCAACTGTCGACTAATTTTGAAATAGCATCATTCATGTTGTTGAATGTGCCAGCTTGCATGATGAGTTTAACTCTATCAATAGCGCAATTCTTTGTCATGGCTTTAACAGCTAAATTTGTGCTGTATTTGGCAGCCATATCTGATGTTAAACCATCATTAATATACATAGGCACCTTCTAAAGCCATTGAAAGCTGCTCAACTTCTTGTGTATACATGTTGGCAGTTTTACTTTTTTGTTGCAAATTAAGGAGTTTGGCTGATAAAACTTCAACTGATTCTCCTTTTACTGTTTTTTGCAATTTTGCGACAATCATTGTTTCATTGCTAATTAGATTTCTCGCGTGTCCCTTTAGTTTTGTTTTAATAAGGCTTATAACCGTTGCTTCGTGTTCACCTTTTAGAGAATCTAAAAAATTTTATGCGTCTACAAAGCTCTGTAGGTTCTCTGCTTTTCCATCATACTCAGATAGTATAGTGGAGGCTATCTTAATAAACTCAATATTTGTTTGTTGAGCTATTGTGGAACTTGTTTCTTGTCTGTTTGGGTTTTCTTCTTTTTGATTGTTTTCTATGTTTTTTATGTTTTGTTCTGAATCAGGCTCAATGGCTGGTTTAGTTTCCTCTAAATCCGTGAGTTGACTTTGGTCAAACTCAAAAGGGAAATAGGGATTCTTTGGTATGTCGAATTTTATATTACGTCGAAGGTTAATTGTTTCTAACCTTGAAGCTAACGGATGTAATGTCTCAAGGCACTGTTCACTATGTGCGGGTGTAAGTCTATGTTTTTGTGAAGATATTAGTTCGCTGATGTTATTGTATTCAGTTCTTAGTACTATTATGTGCTGCAATAGCGTTTCGACTTTTATTATTGTATCTTTGTTAATACATTTATAAAATTTTTCAAATTTATCTTTGAATGAATTTATTTGTCGAGCTATATCTTGCCATTCCATAACTAGTTAATTCACAATCGGTTCTTTTTTTTATTTTTATTTGGGTACTATGTTCGTTTATTATTATTTCTGTGGGACTCAAAATGTGGTGTTGTTCTATTATTGTTTTTACTGATACGTATGGAAACGTTTCTAGTACCATACCTTTTTCTATTTTATTGCATTGTATCAACGGGCTATATTCTAAATTATTCTGTTTTATAAATTCATTTTCGAATTTATGAATTGTTAAATATTCTGTAAAGTTTTTTTTACGAAAATTTGGGTTTTTGGTATAAATGTCATTAATTTTGTCCACTATCATTGTGATTTGTTAATTATTTTTAAGTGAAAAATTAAAATTTTAAGTAATGTTTTATTTAAACTCGATCTAAGTCGTTGCCTCTGCTTAGGTAACGTTTCTTTATTTTTTTGTTATGCATTGCATAAACTTTTAGTGCCAATGTAATAATAGATACAATTGCTATTATTATTAATATTAAACAAATGTCTTGTAGAGTTTATTTATGGTCTATTACTTTAACATTATTAATTACATTAGCAGCCGATTTTTCGTCTTTTGGCTCATTTGAGCCCATTTTGTTATTATTTAAATATAATTGTACAATTTAATAATTTTATTTTTATTTTGGTATTTTATATATATTTATATTATACTATTGTATGTCCCTACTGTGATCTTTACATTGATCTCCTTCCTAATGGGTCGCATAGATTTACGGTCTATGCTTCTAATCGGGCAGAAAAGGTTCCGCTCAATTTTACATGTTATAAGTATATTAATTTATATATTCAGCTTGATGATATTCTGCTTGATGACCTTGTGCTTGATGACTTTCTGCTTGATGACCTTCTGCTTGTTGACTTTCTGCTTGATGACTTTCTTCTTGTTGACTTTCTGCTTGATGACTTTCTTCTTGTTGACTTTCTGCTTGTTAACGCATCAGCTTTTCGTCGCCGGATGTGGCACGCTGATGCTCCCTCGTATGTGCCAAAGGCGGTCCTTAGCCTTTTACACTTGTAGATCCTTGGTTTTTGTTGCACGTATGTGGTGATATCATTGGTCCCTCGCAGTCCTTAGGGCAGGTTTTCTTTAATGTCGGAAATTTTCTGACGGGTGGAGGTTTGGTTATTACATTGTTTTTATACCCTTAACCCATAAAATGGGTAAATAAGGGTATAATGGTTTTGTGCAAAAGTATGTAACAGGCAGAAGGTAGCATCTCCGACCCTATAAAGTATATATGTTCTTGATCAGCATCAACAGCCGAGACGATATAGCCATGTCCGTCTGTCCGTCTGTCTGTCCGTCTGTCCGTCTGTCCGTCTGACCGTCTGTCCGTCTGTCCGTCTGTATGAACGCGTGGATCTCAGAGACTACAAGAGCTAGAGACTTCTGATTTTGTATTTAAGTTCTCCTATACCATGAGCAGAACAAGTTTTCTTCAAATTATCGATAACTATTCTGGTTTCCGATATACAAATAATATCGATAACAATAAAATATCGAATTTGGAAAATCTAAAAATGAAGGTTGAAGTAATGGATAATGATAGAACTTTTCTGAAAATTTCGTCCAAATCGGTTGAGAAACACCGGAGATATTGAACTTAATCGATGGAAGCTAAGCCAGTATACCAAAGTCTTATATAAATTAAATATATTTATTGCAACTGGGTTCAGGGTATCTTCTAGTCGAGCTCTCCCGACTAGAGCCTTCTTACTTGTTAATAATGTTAATGTGAGATGAGTGAGTTGTGTTTATTTGGGTTGCTTGTGGTTTTATTGACTCTAAGAAGTCGAGTTCAGATTGCAGTTTAGCTGCTGTTCCCCACGCGGGAGGTGGCGTGCTGACGAACAATAACCACTTTATGTGCGCTATTCTTTTTATACCCTTAACCCATAAAATGGGTAAATAAGGGTATAATGGTTTTGTGCAAAAGTATGTAACAGGCAGAAGGAAGCATCTCCGACCCTATAAAGTATATATATTCTTGATCAGCATCAACAGCCGAGACGATATAGCCATGTCCGTCTGTCCGTCTGTCTGTCCGTCTGTCCGTCTGTATGAACGCGTGGATCTCAGAGACTACAAGAGCTAGAGACTTCTGATTTTGTATTTAAGTTCTCCTATACCATGAGCAGAACAAGTTTGCTTCAAATTATCGATAACTATTCTGGTTTCCGATACACACATAATATCGATAACAATAAAATATCGAATTTGGAAAATCTAAAAATGAGGGTTGGAGTAATGGCTAATGATAGAACTTTTCTGAAAATTTCGTCCAAATCGGTTGAGAAAAACCGGAGATATTGAACTTAATCGATGGAAGCTAAGCCAGTATACCAAAGTCTTATATAAATTAAATATATTTACTGCAACTGGGTTCAGGGTATCTTCTAGTCGGGCTCTCCCGACTAGAGCCCTCTTACTTGTTTTAATTATTTTTGTTTGACACCACCACGTTTGCACATTTTAAACACACTCTACTCACTCAGATTATGTTTTTATGTTGTTATGTTGTTATCCTCCATGTTGCCATTGCTACTCCTGGTGGTGTTATTTTTGTTGATCCTTTAGTTTTTGTGTATATATTATAGCTTAGCTCGAGTGTTACGGTCGCCATGTAAACTCATTCCCCAACTTCAAATAGAGATCGCAGATAACTGTTTCGATTCGCGTTCATTTATTGAATGCTTTTGAATATTAATTCTAACTTATGGCCGACCACTGCTTCGGCAGAGAAGTCAGCGCGAGAGCCGTACATAGTTTTGCATAATATATATATAGTGAGCGAGAGCATACACATATGCATAGTAAATGGTCTCAGCGTGAGAACGCTGACGCGGCATCTTTGTGCGCGTTGCATTCTTACGCGATCATGTTACCAGCACTGGGTGCTTGGCTTATTGTTTATGCAACGACAAAGTGTCGTTGCTCGATTTTATGTTTAGACAACAAAAAAGTGTTGCTGTTTATTATATTTGAATATATATAGATATATGTGTATACTACATTGCGGAACGAGTGTGTTGGTCAGTTCTGCAAGGAGTACTGCACCACATAGCTCAAGCCTTGGAGGAGAGACAGTCTTGATTGGAGCAACTCGGGTCTTTGAAGTGAAGAGATGAATGAAGACCTGGTTATTGGTTTCGATGCGGGCGCACAGCGATGCACCGTATGCATGCTGTGATGCATCATAAAGCCCATGATACTGCAGTTTGGCAGACAGTCGGAAATGTAACCATCTTGGAATGCGGATCTTTCCCAATATGGGGTAGCATGTTAAGAACTCCCTCCAACGGCGATCGAATTCTTCTGGCAGCACGTCATCTCAATCTAGCTGATGGAGCCAAATTTCCTGCATGAATATTTTCGCACGCACGATGACAGGTGCCAACCATTTAGCAGGGTCGAACAGCTTCGCAATGCTTGAAAGGACGTCGCGTTTGGAGAAAGACTTTTTCATTATCAACGACGAAGGGGAGAAGAAAAATTCATCGGAGTTGGCCTGCCATCTAATTCCTAAACTCTTGGCGACACTGGCTTCTTCGATTTCCAAGAAGTCATCTCTTAGAAAGTGATCCTTTGGAATTTCTTTCAAAATGGGTTTAACATTCGCTGTCCATTTTCGTAATGAAAGCCCAGCACTCGCTAGAGCCTTACGGAGTTCACGGATCTGCAGAATCGCATGCTCCTCGGAGTGGGCCCCAGCTAGAACATCATCCACATACATGTGCTCGGAAAAAATGTTACTAGGGAGAGGGAGTTCTTCTTTTACATCCAAAGCAAGCTGCTGCAGCACTCTGATGGCCAAGAAGGGAGCACAATTGACACCAAAGGTCGAGCTCGCAATCACACAAGTCATGATTCTTGTTTCGGAACAGAATCCGCCGATATGGAGTATGCTTGGAATGCACCATGATCTGGCGATACATCTTAGTGATGTCCGCGTTAAAAACGTTTCGAAAATAACGCCACTTGAGGATTTGTACGGTCAGATCGGATTGTAGGACTGGTCCTGGATATAGGACGTCATTTAAACTTTTGCCGTTTGTTGACACACTGGATGCGTTAAGCACAACGCGAACCTTGGTAGTAGTGCTGTCTGGCTTGAGAACAGCATGGTGGGGAAGATAACAATGTTTACAGTCAACAGGTCATGTGACCTAAGTCTATATACTCCTGAATCACGGCGTCATATTGCTCTTTGTGAGAAACGCTTCTCTTCAAACGGCTTTCGTTCTTGAGAAACTGAGCCAACGCAATGGACCTTGAATGTCCCAACTGGATGTGATTAGGATTTCGAAAAGGGAATGTGAAGACATATCTACCTTTTTCATTTCTCTTAGTTGTGCGTACAAAATTGCATTCACATTTGGAATCTAATTCTTTTATCGGACTAAGAGGAAGATCCTCCACCTTCCAAAACTTTGTGAGGAGTGTATCTAACTGGAGGTCAGGATCAACGACAACTTTTGTTGTGAATGCGCGAATGGATGAGCCAATACTTTTGGCTATTGGGCCTGTGAGAATCCACCCAAAGAAAGACTCTTGCCCAAGTAACGTTCCGCAAATGTTGGATTTGGAGCCGCCTAATAAGATGGACGGGAGGATATCTGCGCCTAAAATCACATCTATCTGCGAGCTCCTATAAAACGTGGGGTCAGCCAATTGCATGTTTGGCAAGTCCTTCAAGATGTTTTGGGGTATAAGAAGGAAGGTTACCAGCCAGATGTGGAACTGCATACGCCGAAGATTCAATCTGAATTCTCGGCTTTGTTGGGGAGCCTAATAGGAAGTGACACAACTTCTGAGGCTTGGCTGCTACGGTTTGATTTAAACCACTTATTTGGGCTTGAACGGACTGGAACGGAAGCTTAATCAAGTTGAAGATTCGAGTGGTAATGAAGGTGGCTTCCGATCCTGAATCAATCAGCGCACGTGCCTTGTACATAGTACCTGCATAGCAAATGTTTACAAGGGCAGTGCCCAGCAAAACACCTTGTGTGTTTGCCGAAAAGTATGTTTGGACTTGGATGTTATGTTTGACGAAACGGATGGATTAGAGGCTGTCGCAAGAGACGCTTGAGACTGGGGGTCGCTTCGATGGAGAAGCGTGTGATGGTGACCCTTGCACACGAAACAGCTGTGTGCACTAGTGCAATTCTTAAGAAGATGGCCTCTAGCGAAGCAAATCAAACATAACTTATGCTGCTTTATTTATGAGCATCTGTCTTTGACAGACATCTGGAGAAATCGCGGACATAGGCGAATCGGGTGATTCTCTTTCGAACATAGCCGACAGGATTGAGGTTTTGCTATTAGTTTGTCCTCAAAAGTGTTCACCCTTTTTGGAGCCGCATCGTTGCGGTTGGGTGTTGAATATGCTTGACTTGTCTTTGGTTTCACGTCTTCTATAGCTTCTAGAGTGCGACAGCGTTCACTAAGAAAGGAATTTAGTTCTTGCCAAGTCGGAATCGCTGACTTATCGGATAGGGATTGTTCCCACAATGACAACGTGAGCTTTGGTAACCTTGATGAGCACAAGAAAACAAGCAAGCAATCCCAATTTTCTGTAAAGATTTGAGAATGTTCAAGTCCCGTTAAACAACCTTGGATGGTGCTCTGGATGTCTTTTAAAGACGCACCTGACTCAGTACTTATAACTGGCAAATTAAACAGGATTTTCAATTGACTATTAACTAGAAGCCGCTTGTTTTGGAAACGCTCGTAAAGGGCTTCCCATGCGGAAGCAAAACCATCATTCGTGAGCGGCGACTTACTGACTATTGCTCTGGCTTCTCCGCCAGTCTTGGAATTCAGGTGGAATAATTTTTCAACAGGGGTCAAATTGAAGTTGTTAGTGAAAATGGCTGTAAAGAGATCTCGGAAATCTCCATAAAAAACTTCTGTGTCCACGGATGGAAGCCAACAACCTCTGGAAACGGTGCTAGCTTGAGCAGTGCTTTGGATAGTTGCCGTGGAGGCTTGCTCATGCTGTTCACTCAATTGAGCCGCACAAGTCTCATACACGCTGTAGCAGTAGTCATATTTTGATTGCATTATAATGGCCTCGTCAGTACTGTCAGATCGGTTTATGGATGGGAACACTTTTCATATTCAATTTCGACTTTATCCCATAACGATCGTAGTTGCTCAAGGTGGATTTTTAAAGTCTGTAGAGATGGAATTGTCTCGGAAGGCGTGGAGATCTTGGATTGAAAGTGACTAAGTCTGTCAGTGACTGAAATAAAATCGTTTTGACGCAATGTCGACTGTATTTACTGGAATTAGGATGGTTTGATTATCTGGTTTTGGATTGCGTGGGCTAATGCGTCTGATTGCCCCCTTGCTTTCGACTATCGTTGGTTCCTTTTTGGATCTGGATGAGGAAGTTGCTGGAGTAAGCCTTCCCGAAACGTTTACAGAGGGACTTAATACTCGTTTCGGCACGGACAATGAATTCTTGTCAATTGATTTTTTAACCGGTTTCATAAAACCAACAGATTAAATAAATATCATAAAAAAACAACAAAAAAATTTTTATACTCGATACCGAAGGTAAAGAGTATATTGTGTTTGTGCAATGTCCGTCATGTTGTCTGTCCACCCTTCAAGCTAGAAACTTGAAACTTTCCAATTCTCTTTATCTATGGGATAGTAAATTAAAGTGTCAAGATTGGGGTTCAACGATAGCTAGGGGGCTGGCAAATCGATAAATTCGATAACTCAAAAACGATAAGTCCGCATATTTCACACACTCTTACAGCTAGAACTACCAAATTTGGTAAGAAGATAGCTACTAGCGACCCCCAAAAAACTGCATCAAAAATTTTGGAGACACGCACCCCCATTCCGCCCCAGCCCCCCGCATTTCAAAGTCAAAAAAGCCTATATCTCCCACAGTTTTTGAGCTAGAGCCACCAAGTTAGGTGCCAAGATAGGCGATGATGACCCCCCAAAAACTGTATCAAAAGTTTGGATGCCACGCCCACCAATACCGCCCTAGCCGCCCCCAGCTGCCGCAACGCTTCGTCAAAAACGAGAATGCGTGTATCTTCCAGAGTTGTGGAGCTAGAGCCACCAAATTTGGTAGGAAGATAGCTGGTAACGAACCCCAAAAAACTGCTTCAAAGTTTTGGAGTCACGCCCACCCATTCCGCCCCAGCCCCCCCGCATTTTAAAATCAGAAAAGCTTCTATCTCCCACAGTTTTTGAGCTAGAGCCACCAAATTTGGTGCCAATATAGGTGATGATGACCCCCCAAAAACTGCATCAAAAGTTTGGATGCCACGCCCACCAATACCACCCTAGCCGCCCCCAGATGCCCCAACGCTTCGTCAAAACCGGGAATGCGTGTATCTTCCAGAGTTGTGGAGCTAGAGCCACCAAATTTGACAGGAAGATAGCTTGCAACGACCCCCAAAAAACTCCATCAAAGTTTTAGAGCCACGCGCACCCCTTCCACCCCCTTACTCCACTTTTTACAAACTTTGAGCTAGAGTCACCAAATTTTGTATGAAGGTAGCAATTGACATTCCACATAGATCTGCATCACAAATTTGGATGCCACAACCACCCACACCGCCCCCGGGCCCCCTTTCCCCACTTTTTACAAACTTCGAGCTAGAGTCACCAAATTTGGTATGAAGATAGCAATTGACAATCCACACAGACCTGCATCAAAACTTTGGATGCCACGCCCACCCATACCGCCCCCAGCTCCCCTTTCCCCACTTTTTACAATTTTCGAGCTAGAGTCACCAAACTTGGTATGAAGATAGCAATTGACATTTCACAAAGATCTGCAGTAAAAATTAGGATGCCACACGTACCCATACCGCCCCCAGCCTCTCTTTCCCCACCTTTTACAAACTTCGAACTAGAGTCACCAAATTTGGTATGAAGATAGCAATTGACATTTCGCAAAGATCTGCAGTAAAAATTTGGATGCCACACCCACCCATACCGCCCCCCTTTCAAAAGCTCTTACAAACTTTGAGCTAGAGTCACCAAATTTGGATGGAAGATAGTTGGTGGCATCCGCATCTGCATCGGAGAATCTTTAAGGCAGCGTACACCCCTGCCGCATCCGTACCCCTTTGCAATCAGGCCTCTTTTTACCTGTTTTAATACTGGTATCGAGTATGCCGCAGTCGGTTGCGTCCGACTGCAACGTTTCCACTTGTTTTATTTATTATTATAATCTTGTTTATATTATTATTTATTGTTGAAAATGTGACAACTAAACGTTATCGGACTCGAAAACTTTTGTTACGAGGAAAGAGAAAAGTATCGGATGTACAACTTAAATTGTGTTCTTGAATATTTTAATAAATATAGCTAATAATGAAATCGAAAAGTTGTTTTGATATTCGACTTCTCGATATTAATTTGCTTGGACTTGTTGTCTGCAACAACCTGACAAATGTGCGGTGCGATATGTTTAGGTGCAATTTAAACGATTAATCGATCAAATGTGACGGCCCGTCACTTAATTCTAATTGCTGTGTGCATAAACAAATCGCATGTAAGTAATATTATTATGGAATATCAAACAAATAATGTACTGGAAAGTGCCAAAAAATATTAAAGGAAATATATTGCTGTTGGTGTTGGTGATAGCGCGTAATATGAGATGTAGATGTATGTGTTTACGTTATGTACTGTGCATGCATGTACAAAGCGTTTTAGTTATGCCGGCTACCGAAAATAATTTTATTTATATCTCTTTTTGAATTCTGTGCGGCTTTTATTATTATTGTTTATATTTGTGTAGTTTAGCCAGTTAGTTTCCTAGTTTGTGTTATGTTTAGTTTAAAGCGCAATCACCAATAATTACCATATGGAAAATCAGTGAAAATAAATTTGTAATCAATTATTTCTTTTCTCAGACGGCATAAACAAGAGTTTTTCTCAGCTGGAGCTGCCGATGCAACCACTTGCAGGCTGCTTAACAATGTAAAACAACAACAATTGAAACAAATGTAAGTGTAAATGACTGCGGATATAAGCAGGTTACAAATGTAGGTGGATTTGCGAAACTATGTAACCCAGTGTAAGTGCCAAGCCTTAAAAAATAGATAAAAAATTTTTTTTCACAAATTGTAAAATAAAAAGCGTGTTCACTGGCAATGTTTATTATTTTTCTTTTGTTAATAAATTATGACACCTTTACTAAAAGTGGAATTGGATTAAAAATAATATGGCGGACTGAGTTTCGTACATATGTGCGTACATATGGAAGTACTGATGTATGTTCGTACATACCAGTATGGAGGACAGCCACTGCACTTTGCTATTCTGATATAAATTGAATGCAATTTTAGGAGATTAAACGGACTGTATTTCGGATTATATCTCGTGGTATAATGATTTAACTGTATGCTTTTATTTTTTTAAATTGTTAAAAAAAAAAAAAAAATTTTGAGCTTAACTTTTTATTTTTTTTTTTGGCGTTCACCGTTGCGAGCTGTGGCGAGCGGAGTAGAGGGGATGAAATCTTGATCATCCTTAAAAAATCCTTTTTAGTATCCGGCTCGAAGGATCAAAATGTTGTGGTGGGGTGGCGCGTCAGTTCAGTTATGTAAATTTCTTGATGAAATTAGGTGCAGCTTGCACTTGTAGCAAAAATAAGGTATGCGATGGAATAAAAGCACATCTGGTGCATTCAAGTATATATTTGCGATTGATTTTCATATAAAAAGGAACAAGTGCGTAGGAGCTAAAGCTTAGAATCTAAATGAAAAATAGTGGAACAACAAAAAACAAGTAAGAAGGCTCTAGTCGGGAGAGCCCGACTAGAAGATACCCTGAACCCAGTTGCAATAAATATATTTAATTTATATAAGACTTTGGTATACTGGCTTAGCTTCCATCGATTAAGTTCAATATCTCCGGTGTTTCTCAACCGATTTGGACGAAATTTTCAGAAAAGTTTTATCATTACCCATTACTTCAACCCTCATTTTTAGATTTTCCAAATTCGATATTTTATTGTTATCGATATTATGTTTATATCAGAAACCAGAATAGTTATCGATAATTTGAAGCAAACTTGTTCTGCTCATGGTATAGGAGAACTTAAATACAAAATCAGAAGTCTCTAGCTCTTGTAGTCTCTGAGATCCACGCGTTCATACAGACAGGCAGACGGACAGACAGACGGACCGACGGACAGACAGACGGACAGACGGACATGGCTATATCGTCTCGGCTGTTGATGCTGATCAAGAATATATATACTTTATAGGGTCGGAGATGCTTCCTTCTGCCTGTTACATACTTTTGCACAAAACCATTATACCCTTATTTACCCATTTTATGGGTAAAGGGTATAAAAAAAAGGCATTGAGAGCGGAAAGTGAGAGCGGCAGTTCATGTTTATTTAAGCCTGCTTTTAGGCATGAACACGTTTAATGTTTGTGAATTCTAATGTTGATATTGTGTGTGTATCTGAAACGTGGTTTGTCCCTGAATTAGTGAACTCGTCTATTGTTTTCCTGGCTATAATTTATATCGTTCGGATCGTGTTTGTCACGCAGTGGGAGTTGCAATATTTGTCACAAATAGACTAAAATGTAAAGTTATGTGTCGACAACCAGTTGAGAGTCCAATAGAGTACCTTTTTATTAACATAACTAATTCTATCTGTGACAAGAAATTGCTTATTGGCTGTATATTGTGAGGTAGTGAAATCTACCGCACATTTATGTTTTGTTCGTGGCGTTATTGTTGGTACGACCGAGATACCTTTCCGCTGCATATACCATGCATTAGAGGTTCGCAGAGCGGAGCAAAGGTATCAACGGCCAGCGGCACCTGTAAAGTTTGTGTTAGGCTCAGAGGGGCAGCGTGGAGTCAACACGCACTTACAGGCATATACACAAAATCCATACACCAAGCATGGACACCAGCACGCACACAGGAATACACACACACACCTCCTCTTGGAGGAAAAAATTGATGTTGCAGTGCTTAGTGAACCGCACCAGCGGGCAACCGCTAATGCTAGGTTGTGGGCTTCGGATAGATCTGGGAAAGCTGCCGTGTGGAGCTGTGGTGACCTACAGTCCGCCTTTACGCACATTCTAGCCTCCGACTGCTTCGTGCGTGCGAAACTAGGAGATCTCTGGTTTTATAGCTGCTACTTAGCACCAAGTCTCACGATCGGCGAGTTCGAAGCGGTGCTTATGGAAATAGCGGACGACTCCAGGGGTCGCAGCAACACTATAATTGCTGGCGACTTAAACGCGTGGTCAACCGACTGGGGCAGCACGTCTACGAACGCCAGGGGTACCATCCTTGTGGAATCATTGGCGTCCCTCGACCTTGTCCTTCTTAACACTGGGTCAGAGAACACCTTTAACAACGGACGTGCTGGGTCAATTATTGACCTCACCTATGTGAGCAGTGCTCTCGCCCGTTCGGCACTGTGGTACATAAGTGACTGCTTCACTGGAAGCGACCACGTGGCCATCATGTTTTCGGTTGGAGAAAGGCTGCGGGTGCCGGCAAGGCCCAACCCTGGTGTAAATTACCGGGTTGAGTCTCTCAACACGAGGAGTTTTGCAGATGCCACTGCTTATATGGTAGCAGGTGGTCCGGCGCATGATATGGTGGAACAGATGGCTCAGCAGCTAGAAGCTGCGTGTGCTGCGAGCATGCCCCAGAGGAAGGCCTATAGACGCCATCACACCAGAGTGTTTTGGTGGAATGATCAAATAGCTGAGGCTCGGCGAGCCTGCCTGAGATCGAGGAGGCGTTTTCAGCGAGCAGCCACACGAGGGTCGGGGGAAACTCGCTCGTTGCAGCTTGAGTTTAAGGTCGCAAGAAAAGTGCTAAGGAACACCATCAGAGCCAGCAAAAAGGAGTGTTTCCTTAAGCTGTGTGACTCAGCCGACAAGGATCCTTGGGGAAGAGCCTACAAGACGGTCTTCAAGCGTGTCAGCCAAGGCACCAACGTTACGCCTATGGAGCTAGATCGCATGAAGGAAATAGTGGCGACTCTGTTTCCTCAGTGCGCAAACCCGCTTTCGTCAGCTGGCGCGGCTTCCATGCATGAAGGTGTCTCTCCAGTTTCTTTGGAAGAAGTGCAGCTGGCAGCACGGAAGCTATCAGCCAATAAAGCGCCTGGTCCCGATGGTGTCCCAAATCGGTGCCTCCATCTAGCAATCATGCTCCAGCCAGAATTGTTTGCCCTGATGTACACCAAATGTCTGCGAGAGGGCATCTTTCCGGACAGGTGGTAGGTGCAGAAACTCGTCCTGCTGCCTAAGCCAGATAAGCCTCCTGATGACCCGTCAGCATACCGGCCTATTTGTCTCATTGACAATAGTGGCAAGGTCTTCGAGACAATCATAGCTGCTAGGTTGGATGACGCCGTGCAGAATGCTGGAGGACTATCACCGCTGCAATTCGGCTTCAGGAGGGCGAGATCTACTACCGATGCCATCAGGTCGGTAGTCAGTATAGCCGCAGAAGCAATCTCAGGCACCCGCTGGCGCTTTGGCAGTAAGCATTACTGTCTCGTTGTGACCATAGACGTTAAGAACGCTTTTAACACCGCGAATCGGAGCTACATTTTGGATGCCCTGGTGAGTTTTAGAGTGCCAGACTACTTTGTAGCAATTGTGAGGAGCTACTTTGACAACCGTAGGCTGCGTTACCAAACAGACGAGGGGGAGAAGGAGTACGCCGTTTCTGCAGGTGTTCCACAAGGATCTGTCCTGGGTCCTCTCCTATGGAATATCATGTGTAACGGGATTCTACAGCTTCAGTTACCGGATGGTGCCAGCGCTATTGGATATGCTGACGACGTCGCTCTGGTGCTGGTAGCTAAAGACCTACGGCGAGCTACAGAGCTCTGCGATTGGTGCTTAGACGCAGTGACGTGGTGGCTGTCGTCTGTTGGTCTTCAACTAGCTGCCCAAAAGACGGAGGTGGTGCTCATCAGCAGCCGAAAAAAGGTGGAGTATGTGGATTTCACGGTGGGAGGCGTCACAATGCGGTCCGAGGACTGTATCCGCTATCTTGGTGTGGTCATAGATCGGCGCTTAAACTTTGGCGAGCACCTGGCATTCGTTAACCGGAAGGCAGCTGAATCCTTGCGAGCCCTTGCGAGGATGATGCCTAATACGCGGGGTCCTAAACAGCAAACGAGGCTGCTGCTCACGAGCGTCCTGAAGTCGATAGTGCTGTATGCTGCTCCAATTTGGGTCGGTGCAACTTCGGTGGCCACCTACATGAAGGGTTTCGCGTCATCATACCGGCTCTCTGCCCTTCGCGTCTGCTGCGCCTTCCGCACAGTCTCCTCGGATGCAGCGATGGTGGTTGCTGGTATGATCCCGATCCACAGCTTAGCAGTAGAAGCCGCAGCGGTTCTGGAAGCAGCACCAACAGAGAGAAGAGCAGCTAGGGCTGCAGCCCGCGAGCGGAGCCTAGAGGCCTGGCAGCGGCACTGGAATACTTCCACAAAAGGGCGTTTTACGCACCTATTGATACCCGATGTGCGGCGATGGCTAGAGAGGAAGCACGGGTCAGTCACCTTCTACCTCACGCAGCTGCTAACGGGACATGGTTGCTTTAGAAGTTACTTAAAGCGGTTCAAGCACGACTCCAGTTCCGAGTGTAGCTGGTGCGGAGATGGTACGGAGGAGGACGTAAGCCATGTTTTCTTCCAGTGTGGGCGATTCGCCCAGGAACGTCTGCAGGTGGAGACCCTGATTGGTCAGCCCCTTTCGCCAACAAACCTGGTGGAGCTTATGCTAGAGAGGGAGGCGGTATGGCATGCGGTTTGCGGACTCGCAGCTTCTACGATGGCAGAGCTGAGGCGTCTGGAACGCTTAAGGGCGATGGCTTCATAGGAATTGCTACCTGTCCCGCAGAGGGTACCTGTTGTCTTCATCGCCGATGCCAGCGCGTTCCCTGGCTCTTGTCGCTTGTAATATTTTGGAGTCTGTATTGCGTGGCTGTATTTCATGTAATTATTACACGTATTGCACACTTATCCTCCGTGGTGTGCTATTTGTGTTTATTTGTGTAATTGGGAAGACCACATTGCCAGCTGATCGCGCAGTGTACCAGGGCTGCGCGCTTTGTACAGCAGTGCCAGCTGAGCGAACAGTGCCAATTAGTTTTGTAGTCGATCACAGGTGGCGCCAACACTCCGAGAGGTTTTCCAGCTGTGAATGGTTCACGCAATGGCTAGGTGCAAGTGCGACGAATTTTCGTTGCATAACCATCAGGCGCGTCATTTGGTGCTTTTCTCTAGCAGGGTATTTCAAGCAGTATCAAGCAAAAGGCCACGGAACCGGCTATTACCAACCCTCTCCGTCGCGGCGGTGCTCCGTGGGGCTCTGGTGACCGCTTTGGGGTGGTTTACCCCCCACCGGTTAATCACCTGGTGGAGCTTTTTATACGACGGTTTCTTAGGTCCGGGCATGCTCGGCTTTATCGAGATTGTGGCCCGGTTTGGGGTGGAGGCTGAGCCCGCCGCATGTATGCTCTGCGGAGCTCTAGCCGGCACCTTGTATCCAGGTCTCGCCCCACGACTCGGCTGCCTGTCCGGAACCTTACCGCGTACACCTGGAATAGCACTGCCCGCTGGCTTACCGGGCAGCGCAGAAGATGAGGGATTGTTAGTCCCATCCGACTTTGGGCGAGTGTCGGCCTCTTTGTTTTTATTGATGTTTGGATTCATAATTGTTCCCACGAGTAATAGGGAAGGGGATCGTCACCCGGTAGAGCCCATGTACCGCGGGAAGCCTACATAAAACAGGGTGGGTCGGCTGCTACCCTTGAGTCCGCATACTAGAGACCGAGCTTCTCCCCGGCCACGCAACCATCGGCGTATGCTGTTCCACCTTGGCTTGATGTGATTTGGAGAGTTGTCTTCTCAAACCAAGTGAATACTCTATTTTCCAATTCTGAGTATTCAGCTAATATTTGGCGCTGACGTTTGGTGTTTGAGGGAAAATCGAAATTCACATCACTTTTTTTAATATTGATGTGATAGTGGATGACGCAATACCGAACCTTTTGGCAATTTCTACTTTTTTCACCATTTTTTACGCCAAGAATTATTCCATGTTTTTTTTTTTTTTTAATGGACAATATTTTGCACTTCCTCGACATATTGCGCCTCAATTGATACTGCGCTTGTTGCAGAAAACAAAGCAAAACCTATGAATGAGCGTAACTGTACAATAAATAATAACGGTAAAAAATTTACTATGCTTTCATGTCTTACGGTTTCTTGTGGAAAAAAATTAAAAAAATTACGAGTTTTAGGGGCTTTTGTGGAAACATTACGAGTTGTAGAGGCTTTTGATAGAAAATTTTTCAATTTATGTCTCCAGAAAAATACGACTTATCGAGGGGACCGAAATGCATGCATTTTTTACGAGTTATCGCGACTTTTTCAAGGGACCGAAGAAATACTATGACTTATCAAGGTTTTGCGCTTATCGAGATTACGACATATCGAAGTTTCACTTCAACTTCTCCGCCATTTTCGCATATAAATTATCTTATTTCGTTGTATCTTCCTCTGATCCAACGCAGCAGTCATCCAGTGCAGAGGTTACTCTGGCTGAATATCTTGTTTGGTCGTATCTTCCTCTGATCCAACGCAGCAGTCATCCAGTGCTGAGGTTACTCCTAGATCCAGTTATTTCAACTCTTGCAATTGAATTAATAGATTATTATGTTGGGAAGCTTTACTTGCTTCCGGTTGCTAGCCTTGGGCTTAGACAACAATAAAAGATAGGTGATTACGACAGATAGCCGGAGCTTATTTATTGAGCGACTTAAATGTGGTGCGCTTTATATCAAAACTGATTTACAAAACTACAAAATTTATCATAAGACTGCCGTTGCTACAATGCATCGCGCCACAAGCTACAGTCGGCAAGCCGACTAGCATTCCTGTGCAGAATAGCGCGACACTTTGAATATGAAGTGTCCGCGTAACACTGCTGCCGTTATTAGCGCAGAGCGCTGAACTCAATTAAGGCGCGTCAGCATTGTTTATATAAAGCTACTTAGTTGCTTAATGCGATACAATGTGTGTGCGAATATGTGTGTTTACAATAATATGTGTGTGTAATATTTAATTGTTAATTGTTTCGAATAAATGTGGAGTGTCAACCAAGTCGCCTTATCGAGCATTGATAATCTTATTGATCGTGTCCGTCAGTTTGTTTATTTGTTTTTGGGTTTCGGAATTTATTGCGATTTGTCTAGAATTTGACTCCACTAACTGAGCCTCTGTGATTCTGATTTTTAAGAAATCTGAAGCATCGGGTGTGCCTGCAACTACCTTCAAGGCAGTCCCTAGAAAATCTAGGCTCCTGGCAAACCTATGGTGCACTTTGAGAACGGACAAAAGGGTTCTTAAGTGATCTGTATCGACATCTAATAATTTGCGCATATGCGACTGCGGAAAGGAATCGGACAATTTTTCAGTCTCGTCTACCATGCTGATAAATTCTGAGAGGTTACTTGAGTGCCTCAAGTAGTCTCGCTGCTCGAACACCAACACCTCACCGTCTACTACCGGAATGTAGTTGGCGTGCGAAAAATCGGTGATCCGAGCATTAGCTGCTGCTAGTATTACCAGCAATGTGAGAGTAAACCTGAAATGAAACGGGTATTTTAGACTTTACTTACATTGACTTAATAACTAATTATAAAGGAGGCACTCATTTTAGGTTGTCCTTATGGACCACCCTCCCCTTAATGAGAACGGACGTTCCCAGGTCTGCTTCAACTTTCTGATCTGAGCACAAGAGAGTCAGTTTATTTCCTAACCTTTTGTTGTTTTTCTGGAATACCTTTTCTGCTATCTCAAAAACACGATTTTGTCTGGAAATATTACATCTTTTGATGCTCTCCTGCTGGGCTTTTTTTTAGTCTTTCCCTGACATTTATATGACGCTCATTGGATTCTGCGTGAACAATCTCAATTGGTTTCTCGCGTGGTACCGAGAGCAGACTTTTGTTATACTCTATTGTTGCCCTCAAGATAAGTTTATTGTCTATCATTAGACATCTGGCAATTTCTGTCAAGGTGCTATGAAATCGTTCAACTTGGCTGTTCGACGTGCTGTGCAGCGGGGGCACGTTTACAACGACAATGTCGAAGCTGTTTTTAAGCATAGAAATGATGGTCTCAGAGTTGAACGCCGCCTCATTGTCGCAATATATTGTCTTGATCTTGGGGAAGATGTTTACGAGTTGCAACAAAAGCCCAGTGATGTTGACTATTGTTCTGGACAGTATCGGTTGTACGATTGCGAACTTGGAGAACTTGTCAATACATGTCAGGAATAGTTTTTTATCTGTTGAAAAAACGTCTATGTGCAGCATTTCACCAGCATAATTTGGAATAGGAGTCTCCCCGAGCTCTTGTTATTTTGGGTGCCTGTCATACTTGGCCTTTGTGCAAACTCTGCAGTTGGCAACTACTTCTTTGGCTAAAGTTCTCATGTTGGAGAAATAATAGTCGCGTAGGACTTGTTTGGTATTTTCCTGTGCTGCTCTGTGCGCACGATTAGGCTCAGCTGTGATGATTTCTAGCTGCTCGTTTTTATCAGTTACGTCCTGCACGAAATTCTTACAGTGCCAGAACTTGGTGGCAGGGAAAAGTACAATCAGGTCGCTAAACTCGCTAACGTGGGCAGATCGCAATGTATTATATTTACGACCCCTGTGTTGACGATTTCCTTGAGCATTTCGAGGATGCTGCTCTTGTCAGTGTAATTGATTAAGTGGCGTGTTTTAGTGCGAAACATCAACATATTTCGCTTTAATGGAAAACGCGACTCCTCTAGAACGATTTGGTTCCTGAAACAGTTCAGTGGTTTGTCAGTTGTTTCGACTGTGTAGGTCAGTGAGAGTTCGCTGTGAACGGTTGCAGCGTCCGAATGCAGAGCATTAATGTTTTGCCTTGAAAGGGCATCCGCAACCAGATATTCTTTGCCTGGTTTGTAAAACATTTGGGTATTGTGTTGGTCGATATAGGATTTCCACCTTTTTATACCCATAACCCATAAAATGGGTAAATAAGGGTATAATGGTTTTGTGCAAAAGTATGTAACAGGCAGAAGGAAGCATCTCCGACCCTATAAAGTATATATATTCTTGATCAGCATCAACAGCCGAGACGATATAGCCATGTCCGTCTGTCCGTCTGTCTGTCCGTCTGTCCGCTTGTCCGTCTGTATGAACGCGTGGATCTCAGAGACTACAAGAGCTAGAGACTTCTGATTTTGTATTTAAGTTCTCCTATACCATGAGCAGAACAAGTTTGCTTCAAATTATCGATAACTATTCTGGTTTCTGATATAAACATAATATCGATAACAATAAAATATCGAATTTGGAAATTTAAGAATGAGGGTTGAAGTAATGGATAATGATAGAACTTTTCTGAAAATTTCGTCCAAATCGGTTGAGAAACACCGGAGATATTGAACTTGATCGATGGAAGGTAAGCCAGTATACCAAAGTCTTATATAAATTAAATACATTTATTGCAACTGGCTTCAGGGTATCTTCTAGTCGGGCTCTCCCGACTAGAGCCTTCTTACTTGTTATCTTAGCGTTTGTGTTTTTGTCCGCAACAGCGAAAGTAAGTGGCTGGTGGTCTGTGAAAATGTTGATTTCCCTTGAACCGTACAGAAAGTTCTGCAATCTGCCCAAAGCCCACACAATGGCTAGTAATTCTCTTTCGTTAGTGGCATAGTTTATCTCGGCCTGTTTCAATGCGCGAGATATCATTGTTATCGGTCTATTACCTTGGGAAAGAACTGCGCCAATTCCACTAGCTGATGCATCAGTGGTCAAATCAAACGGTTTTTGGAAATCTGGATACATTAATATGACATCCTCGGGGGCTAAGGCTTTGTAAATGATGCGTGTGTGCCTGCCGCCGCGCCGAGTTTACTTAGCCAGAGGGAGTTGGCAGTCGCATGCCAACTACCGAAGACCGACCATACGTGGTGAAGAGCCACATCCTGCTCGAGGTGCCCCTGCTCTAGACTAAATATGGCGGATCTAGAGAGGACAACTCGAAAAAACCCGTAATCACCGGTGTTACCGTACCGTGCCCCTGTGATGAATGGCACTACGTTAGTGTGTCTTATAACGGTGGCTTCCGGATACCTGGCACCTCCGGTCGTATAAGTGCCCGATCCGGGGTATGAGGCTCTTCCCCGGGGGATACCCTTTCCTCATCACTCGTGGGACCAAAACATGGATACTGCAGAAAATAAAATTATAGAAACCGGGTGCTCTAGCAGCCCCAAATCGACTGATGTCGAACATATCCGGGAGCCTGAGGTAGCTATGGACGTTTGTTCACAAAGCTCCAGCACCGACACCATCACCAAGGAGGTTGAAGAAGCCCTTCTTGCCTCTCCTAAGGCCAAGAAACCCAAGAGGATCGCGCTATCGGGAGCTGCAAGAAAGAGACTGCGCAGACACCTCGCAAATAGCGTTCCCATGGAGGAGGCTAAGAGGCTCGCACAGAAGCCTATTGGCCCACCCATGGCTATGCCCAGCAGAAATGGTGTAGCAAACAAGCGGGGTAGATCGGCAAACACGACCCCAGAAGAGGCGTCGAATAAGAGGGTCATGCTGAAGACCGCGGCACCTAGTGCCCTGGCGAAGGGTGATCCTGCAAGCGTGTTGCTTGCCACGGTGGCTCCAGTAGCCTCCACAGCCGCAACTGCGGCTGGGCAAGTAGCACAGGAGCAGCCACCCCAAACCGGTGGTATGGCATCTTATAGGGATGTTGCCAGCTCATCAAAGATGGCAATACTCCCAGCCGACTACCCCAACAGTTTGCTCACTACGGAGCAGCTTGGCAGCATCCAAGCCGCCATCTTATCAAGGGTGATGGAGCTGAGGCATGGCTCTGTGAAGCCGTTATTCTCTGGCTGCACCTTTAGACCAGGATGGATGGCCATCACTTGCGGAAATGCGGAGACGGTTGAGTGGCTGTGCACAGAGGTGCCTAAGCTCCGGCTGTGGAAGGAGGCCCGCATTAAGGTAGTCCCCGAGGCAGAGGCTCCACGTGCCGCTGTTTTTATTGGCTACTTTCCGCTTCCGAATGCGGACATGAAGACGGACGAGATTCTGAAACTCGTCGAAGGTCAGAATAGCGGGCTGCGAGTGGGAGACTGGCGCGTCTTTCACCGGGAGATGAGGCAGCACATGGCTATTATCACCTTAGCACTGGACTCTGTTTCGGCCAACCGGCTGAAATCGCTAGGATTCCAGCTGAACTTCGCGTGGGGCAAGGCTACCCTTAAGCCTAAGGCCAGCGCGCAGTCGAAAGAACAGGCAGTGGCTCATGCTCTCGTAGCTGAGAAGCCCACCTGCTCCAAGACTGCCTGCAGCTAACAGCACAGTCCGGACCCCCAGCGGTGGTTAGGCATGTGGCACCGTAGCTGCCCAGGAGCCCGCAGCACCAAAAAAGATCCTGCGCCCTCCCCTTTACGGGCGCATCACGCGCGGAACCGGGCGCGTGAATAAGGGTGCGAGGCGCACTTTAGAGGAACAGGCCCTTCTGAGCACAAACCGAGGCCGGAAGATGGCGGCCAGAGGCCGCAAGAGGGCGGACTAATGTCCTGTCCCCCTTCCTCCACCCTTCCCAACACCCGGAGACACCTAAGATGTCTCCAAGCAAACCTCCACCACGCAAAGGCCGCTTCTGACGTCCTCTGTGAGAGGTTTGCTACCATGGACATAGCATTTATCAAGGAGCCCTGGATAAATGCCGGACGTGTCCTGGGGCTAAGCACCATATCCGGTAAATTGCTATATGCAAACAACCTACCTCGCCCTAGAGCGGCTTTGTTAATTAAAAAAAATCTAACATATGTTCCCCTTTCACAGTTCATCACTGAGGACCTGGTGGCAGTCTGGGTTAAAATACCCACTGCCCATGGCGAGCAGAAGGCAGTGCTGGCCTCCGCCTATCAGCCCGGTGACTCAGATGTTGTGCCTACGGCGGCTACCTGTGCCCTGGTAGAGCATTGCCAGAGAAACCGGCTCCGATGGTTAATCGCCTGTGATGTTAATGCACATCACACGGTCTGGGGGAGCAGTGACATCAACAAAAGAGGTGAGTACCTTCTTGAGTACATTATTAGTAACAACATAAGCCTACTAAATCGAGGCAATGAGCCCACATTTATTAATGCAATCAGAGAGGAAGTCCTCGACCTAACTCTCTGTAGTCTTAACATGTTGTCCGTTGTCTCAAACTGGCACGTTGCGAGTGAGATCACTATGTCAGATCACCAGCACATTAGATTTGATATAGGATGTGCCTTGCAATGTAGCCTAGTTACTAGAAATCCCAAAAACACCAACTGGGATCTTTTCTGTTTTGAACTTGAGCAATCCAGAGACTGCTCCGCCCGTCCGATATTGTCCATTGACGAGCTAGAGCGTGAAGCTACTGTGCTTCATACGAACATTAAATCGGCTTATCACGCTTGCTGCGAACAAAAAGTTCGTAAGACCATAAGGGCTGTTCCCTGGTGGAACAAGAGCCTTGACGATCTCAAAAAGGCTGCGCGAAAGCTCTTCAATAAAGCAAAGAGTGGGAAAACCACATGGGATTCCTGCAAATCTGCTTTAACGCTCTATAATAAAGAGCTGAGAAGGTCCAAACGGGCTACATGGCGCCAACACTGCGGGCAGATTTCAAACTTCCCGGAAGCTGTAAGGCTACAAAAAGCCCTTTCCAAGGACCACTCAAACGGCATCTGTACGTTGAAAAAGCCAGATGGAACACACACAAACGAGCCAAGGGAAACGAGCAGCCTTCTTTTGACTACTCATTTTCCCGGGTGCTTGGCTGTGGAGCAGCACAGCTCAGAGGGTGAGGCACCAACCTACCTCTCTGGGACTGGAGAGTGCCCACACCTGCGAGTGGCTATGGTGGCAGACTCCAATAGGGCTGTGGGAAGGGAACCCCCCTATCCCTCAGAACGTTTTGGAAACTTGCCCTATAGACTGTTTCATCAAAATAGCGTACAATGGGCTATACAGAGCTTCAGTCCATACAAATCCCCTGGGCCAGATGGAATATATCCATGCTTGTTGCAGCGGGGACTGCACCAACTCGCAATCCCCCTGGTCCGTTTATTCCGAGCTAGTCTCTTATTTGGACACATACCAAGCAAATGGGATAAAGTGAAAGTTGTGTTTATTCCTAAGGTAGGGAAGAAAGATTCCCAATTGCCTAAGTCCTATAGACCAATTAGTCTTAGCTCCTTCTTCCTTAAAACTATCGAGAAGATAATTGACCAGCACATCAGGGAGATGAATCTCAAGCAGCTTCCCTTGCATAAGTACCATTATGCGTACCAAGCTGGTAAGTCAACTGAGACTGCCATTCATTGCCTTACAACAACCATTGAAAAGGCCATTGGCGCTCAACAAATAGCACTATGTGCCTTTTTAGACATATCAGGAGCTTTTGACAACACGTCATATCAGGCTATCCGTGCCTCTCTTGTACATAAAAATGTACCCACACCCATTATTAGGTGGATTCTGGAAATGCTTAAATCCAGAATAATAACTGTAGACCTTGGAGGAACCATGACCTCAATCACAGCCACAAGGGGGTGCCCTCAAGGGGGAGTACTCTCTCCTCTCTTGTGGACTCTGGTCATCGACGAGCTACTCTATAAGCTCAACGACTTAGGGTTCGCCACTCAAAGCTACGCTGATGACCTAGTCATCTTTATAGTGGGCTGGCATGAGCAAACCATCTCGGACCGCATGCAGCAAGCCCTCAACATAGCCAACAGATGGTGTCAGGACAAAGGATTGTCCATAAACCCGTCTTAAACTGTTTTAGTTCCTTTGACCAGGAAAAGGTCTCTGTCTCTAACAAGACCATACTTAAATGAATCTACCATTGACTTTTCGGTTGAAGCCAACTACTTAGGAGTTACACTTGACTCCAAGCTCAACTGGAATGCACACCTTGAAAAGACCATAAATAAAGCCACTCGAGCACACTTCGCTTGTAACAGGCTTTTCGGTAAAACATGGGGCCTAAGTCCCAAAATGATCTACTGGTCTTTTAACACTGTGGTAAAACCGATCCTAAATGCATCTCTTGCTTGGTGGACGAAATCTACCCAGAAGACAGCTGCGGCTGCACTTACCAAACTACAACGACTAGTCTGCATAGGCATCACTGGAGCCATCCGAATATGTCCCACTGCAGCACTTGGAGTTATAACTGGCATACCCCCTCTACCCATCACCTTGAAAAAGGAGGCCTGCCTGGGGGCACTTCGCCTTCAAAACATCACTAACATAAAAAGTGGTGATCTTACCGGGCATATTCGGGTTCTTGAACCCCTAATAAATGAGCCCATTCTGCGCGTAACTGACGAACAGAAACCAAAACTTGTTTTCCACAGAAACTTCTCTGTAGTCTTGCACACCAGACATGATTGGAAAACAAATCAATATCTCTACCCAGTGGATCACAAACGTGGTACACTGACGGGTCAAAACTGGAAAACGGCGACACCGGGGCTGGTATTTTTGGACCAAGGTTCAACAAGTCCATAGCCATGGGAAAGTCTCCAACCATTTTCCAAGCAGAGATATACGCTATAGAAATCTGTGCTCGTGAATGCCTTCGCAGGAAAATGCAACGTGCACGGATTTACATCTTCTCTGACAGTCAGGCGGCGCTCATAGCGCTAAGATCCTTCACGATCTCCTCCAGACTTGTAGAGAACTGTTTCCAGCAGCTGAACGCCCTTGCCTCAAAAAACATCTTAACGATGGGCTGGGTGCCGGGGCATGAAGGCCACATAGGAAACGAGGTAGCAGACTCCCTAGCAAAACGCGGGGCGATGTCACCACTAATCGACCCTGAACCGTTCTGTGGACTCTCGAAAGGACACAAAAGAGAACTGGTCAGGAAATGGGAGGAAAAGGAAATAAGTCGCCACTGGACCGACAGTGCAGGGCTGAGACAAGCCAAACAATTTCTCGTCCCCCAGATGACGCGATCAAAACGCATCATCAATCTAAAAAAAAAACGAAATACGTATTCTAACAGGCTACCTAACGGGTCATTGCAACCTAAGGTATCACCTTAAGAAATTAAAACTTTCAGAAATCGACACATGCAGATTCTGTGAGATGGAGCCTGAAACATCAGAACATGTTCTATGTGAATGCCCCTCGCTAAGCAGACGTCGACTTCTACAACTAGGAGGTGAACTCATCCCCCCCTACAGGATATGGGAACATATAGACCCTACCAAAGTGCTCTCTTTTATTAGAAGCCTTGGTATAGAGGCTCTACCCTAATTCCTACAGGCCGGCACAAAAGACCTAACATCTGGTCGCAGTGCAACAAGGCCCTAGTAATAATAATAATAATAATATGACATCCTCTGATGCCAAAATGTTACGCAGACGCTCGAATGCATCGCGTTGAGTTTCATTAATCTCAACAGGGATTTTTTTTGACATGTGTTTGCTGACTGAACCGTTCTTAAGTATGTCTGATATCGGATGAGCTATAGCAGCAAAATCCTTAATAAAGACCCTGTAGTAACTAGCTAATCCAAGGAAAGATCTAACGCCGTAATTGTTTTTGGGTTCAGGGAACTCCTGAATTGCTCTAACCTTTTTCGGATCGCATTTTGTTCCGTCTTTTGTTACTATGAACCCTAAGTATTCAATACTCTCTTTGAAAAACCTAGTCTTTTCTGGGCTTATTCGCATGTTTGCGTCGATTAAACATTTTAACACAGTATTAATGTGTTGAAGATGCTCCGTCTCGTTTTTGGAAAATATTATGACGTCGTCTACATAGACGAAACATATTTTCCCAATGTATTCCCTCAGGACATCATCTAATGCCCTTTGGAAAATACTGCCTGCATTTTTCAAGCCAAACGGTAGACGACAGAACTCGTACTTGCCGCTACTAACCGAGAACGCAGTCTTCTCGCGGTCATGCTCCGCAAGGTAAATCTGATGAAACCCTGATTTTAAATCGAGGGTAGTGAAAAATTTTGCCTTTCCTAGATTCGCTAGAATCACAGGAATACTTGGCATAGGGTAACGGTCCGGTATGGTTTTCTCGTTCAGTTTCCTGAAATCGATTACCAACCTTTTGTTTGGGTTACCGAATGTGTCAGTGCCTTTTTTATCAACCACCCATGTAGGGATATTGTAAGGTAACCTGGAAGGCCTGATTATGCCGTCCTTCAACATTTGTTTGACTTCTGAATTAACGAAGTCAGAAACGCCCATAAGACTTGGGTATCTGGAATACTCCGGTTCGTTATCTACTGTCCGAATTGTGGCAGTGACAGCGGTGTTAAATGGGAGAGCTTCATTTGTATTTGAAAAAGCCTTTTTATTTCTGATTATCATGTCCCTGAATCCCTTTTTTTACAGAAGGGGGAACCACAATGTCATTGCGGTGAAGTTTACGTCAGCACAGTTGTGATACTGCAGTGTCTCTGAGACACCCTGGTATTCCAGAGATTTTTTCGCTAAATTCAACTTAACCCCGGCCTGTGTTAACAAGTCGAAGCCTATAATAGCGTCGAACGAGCTGAGTGTGTCAAGGAGAAAGAATGGGGACGTGTGGCGGCAGATATTCATCAAGCATTTATGCCTAACTTCGGTAGAACCGTGAATTGAAGCTGAGAGTAGTTTGGTGTAGCCGGTAGTACAAACGTATTTGTTGCAGGATTAGGTTGGATTAAATTTTGGAGATGAGAAGCAAATGTGTTAGCTCTTTCTTCATCGCTGCAGGCCCAGCCGCCTTCGATGTTTCTTATAGGCATTACTGTTTCTGTTGGTGAGCTTAGAATTGGGTGAGCTCTCCACAATAAGTTTTTCGTACTGGTGGTTGATAATTGCTCGATGTTAAGGCGTTGAGCGCGTTCTTCCTCGTTTTTTGACGCTTTGATGAGTTCACGTGTGTCGTCTTTTAGTTTTTGCTTTGCCGATGGTGATCGATTTGATTACCAGTCACGTCGTAAGCGCCGCTTTTCAAGAACGAGCTGTTCATTTTGTAGATTTGTCTTCTTTTGGTTGTGTATTGTTTTTGGTGTTTGACTCCAAACAAAATTATCAATGTCAGTTTCATCTTGGAAACGTGGCTTAAGCTCAACGTGTGAGCTTATATATTTTTTTTTTATCTGAGCCAGTTAGTTTTATGTGAAGTTAACTTACCGGGTTGATTTATGGATTCAGGGACTAGCGATTGATCGCGAGATAGATCCGAACGGCACTCTACACTTATCAGTCTACGCGAAATGTTTTTGGTAACTGCAAATTCAATCAAATCGGGTAGTTTTTTGGGATCTATTGGCCAGTATGTTGGTCTGCCAGGAGAAACGTTGTCGAGCTTGTTGTTAGCTTTTATAATTGCATTGTAGAGCTGCTTTCCTTTTGGATTCACTAGACGAGATCCCCAGTGTGTGTGCTTGGCATTGTAGTCTCCTGCTGCTATAAAGCATTCTCCTAGTGAGTTAAAAAATTCCATAAATTGGTCTTCAGATATGGTATAACGCGGAGGGCAGTATACAGCGGCAAGAGTAAGTTGGTTCCCACTGTCCAAATGTATTTTTAGAGATTTGGCCTGTAGAAAGTTTTCAGCAAACTCTTTATAGTAGTGGTGCTTGAGGCGGCTTCTGATCAAAATACCAGTTCCACCGTGTGCTTTACCATCGGGATGATTTGTACCATAGAATAAGTATCCACTTATGTTAAAGTTATATTTGTTTGTAAGGTGTGTTTCGGAAAGTAGCATTACGTCGATGTGCTTATCGAGTAGGAATTGAGCTAATTCAAGTTTATGCTGTGAGACGCCATTAGCGTTCCACGTAGATATTCGTATCTCAGCCATTGATTATTTTGACTGTTGTGATACAAGCATTTGTATCAAGAGATTTTGATTACGCATTAGTTCCTGCATAGTTGTTTTCATGAATGACATAAACTCGTTCATGCTCTGCTGCAGGGTACATACGAGTGCTTCGAGGTTACTTTGTTGCTGCTCCTGTGCAGCGTTTGTGCTCACTTGTTTTGGTTGTAAGTACGGTGTGTTTGAGGCAGGAAGAGCCAGTCCGGATCTTAGGGCGCTTGCATAAGTTGCGTTATTGGTTGAGAACTCGGGGCCAAGTGAGGATCTGGCTGCAGATGAAAAGAAGACGTCTGGGTTGTGTTTCGATGGAGTGAAGGTAGTCGGTGCGTGTTGCGAGCGTGCAGTGGTACAGCGCTGATGGATACGATTTTTAAGTTCCTTGTAGACTTGGCAGCCTCTGTAGTTGGCTGTATGCTTGCCTTCGCAGTTGTTGCAGAATTTTTTGCTAGAGTCTTCTTTGCTTACTGGGCAACTTGCGGAGCTTTGCAATTCCCCACAGTATACGCATACCGAGCGCAGTGTACAGTAGGCTTTTGTATGGCCGTACTCTTGGCAGTTCATACATTGTACCGGACCGTTTCGTTTGTGCGGTTCTTCTACGGTGATTCTTCGGTGAAGTAAAAGCTGAAGTTTGTATATTGAGTGCACCTCGTTTTTTTTAAGCATCTTCGTTTCTGGTTCAAGTTCTATTTTAAAAAGTGGTTGCGGCATCCTATTCCTGTTTAAGATGTTTATGACGGCTTTTGCTCGAAATCCTTTTTCCTGCAGCGCCTGTTTTATTTCTTCTGGTGTTACATCAGGTTCTATGCCTTTTATTACGACCTGCAGGCCCTTGCAGCTTTTTAATTGATACGTATAATAATTCATTTTTTTTTCGTTTAGATACTTTATGAGAACTCTGTAATTATCTTCCGACTTTGTCTGGACTTTAATTTCTTGAATTTTACCCTGTACGAGAGGGACTATGTAGAAACTATCTTTGCCTATGAGCTCGATAACTTTGTTAACAAAATCACTGGAGCTTTTCTCGCGTATATATATTGGGGGTGGCTTCGGCTTTTTCGTGACAACCCCAACGGCTTCAGAAGGCAGATCATCTGTGTTTTCTGCCAAGATGTGAAATCTATTGCTATTGTATGTAGTATCATTCGAGGGTATATTTAAATTGCTACGGGTCATTTTTGGTTTATTCGTAGAATTTTGCGGACTTAGCTTTCTTTTGATATAAATGTAGCGATCCATACCAGTCTGCGTAGCCGGCTTAACATTTTTGCTGTTTGCAGTTTGATTTGCTGACGGCGCAGCAGTCGTTGTGCTTGTTGAACGGGAAGTAGGTATCGGTGCAGTTGTGGTTGTAGCCGCTGTTGCGGTACCTAGAGAGGCCACTTGCAGTCGTTGCTAAGAGAGACGGGGAGCACGAAAACTTTCGGTCGCGTGCTGTGTGCAATACTTCATTTGTCGGATTGGATGTTGCCGACCGCGCGCGGTCGGATTGCGTTGACTCGATAGATAACAGGGACGGAGACGGTGAGCAAGAACGTTCTCTGGCACGCGCTGTGTAAGAGAGTTCGATTTGCGGGTTGGGGGTAATTGACCGCTCGGGCTGCTCTGAAACTACGGAAAAGTAAGCGTTGCTCAGCCGACGACGCTCGTCTTGCTCGCGTTGTCGCTGGCCACAATTCTCGCGTTGACTTATTGTCTTAAGCGAGGTGAAGAATTTGTTAGTGCCTTTTGTTTTATATGTTATTATTTGTTAAAAGTCAATTGTTTTGTTTGAATTGCAGATTTTTAAAAAGCAACTTGTGCAGATACATTGCACTTAGCGTCTTTTCGCATAAAATATATATTTTATAAGCTTCTATATCACTGCACTTTTGCGTTTGGGAATTAATTAACCGGACCACGATGAGAAAACACGTCTGCATTCGACGACAGTTGCGCATTGAAATCATTAGTGAAATATTAGTGACGCTTGAATATTGCTGCTTTACACTAAGATCTCCTGTCGCAATATATTGTCTTCTGAGGCGCCTTTTATGAGTGAGCAGTTCCCTGGCCTCCAAGCTCAAGATGGGAGCTCTCCTTGCGGTCGTGGGACCAGCTTGGTGAGGGGTTGGTGTAGCCTGCCGAGCTGCTTCAGCGATTGTAGATGCGAAGTAGTCGACATACGCTTCCAGTCTACTGCAAGTATCGATGGGAATGTTAAGTTCAACAGTGGTCTCGATATGATCCTTAAAAACTGCAGTGTTTGCGTGCGGTGCCAGCATTTTTGTGACACCTAAAAATGATTGGGCGTCTTCGTCTAGCTCAAAGAGTAAAGACAGGTGGTCGGATGACAGCTCTGCCAGCACTTGTACCTTGATTTGCTGCTGTCTAAAGCCTTTGGAGATCCCGAAATCAATGGCACTTGGAGTGGCACCTGCACGATAGGGGTGGCAAGTAGCTGCTCCCTTTGCGACGTATCAATTCCTTCTTCCGCCAGCGCAGAGAACAGCACCCTGCCTCTGGTACACATCCTGTAGTTTCCCCACCATCTGTGTTTTGCGTTCCAATCTCCTGCCGAAAGAAACTTTGTTGCCGAATTGAGCGATGAACGGCGCAACGACAGCTTCTGTCCACCTGAAGGCTGGAGGGCAGTATACTTACGCAATGTTAAAATTTGCTCTGCTTGCAGTCAGCTGCATAACTGTTGCCTGAAAATGATTTTCGGACAGAGTGGAGTAAGGTTTTTGGGAGATGATTGAACCGAACCTCCGTGTTGGCTGTCATCTGGGTGATTGGCAGTATGTAGGGTAAAACCGAAGACCCTGAAAGTGGGCCGAGAGTAGAAATGGGTTTTCCGACATCAGCAGGATGTCGATATCGTGCAGCTCAATGAAGGCGAGGATCTCGTTGGTGTTAGAGGAAGCCCCATTGGCATTCCAGGCTGCTATCTTAAGAGAACCCATTTTGAACAGCAGAAGGGAATGTGCGCGTCTGCAGAAGCAGTTGAATTAACGTTTCGACTAACGACATCATCCTTTCAAGCCAAGTAAAAAGCTGCTCCAGCTTGCAATCCAGGTTGGCGCTTGCATCAGGGGCAGGAGCGGCAGGGGGGGTCTGTGCCTTTTTTAAAGGCTGGTTACGGGCTGGTTACCTCTGGTGACGCTTGCATATGATGGCATTTTAACGCTGTAGGTGGGTGATCTAGGTTGATGTGCGCTTTTTGGTTGAGCAGTAGCAGTGAGTTCGTTGACCTTCCGTTGGTGCTTACGGTTAGGAGCCTGAGGCTCGTTGCAATGAGGCATCATCTTGTTCGAGCTTGCACTCCAGGGTGATGTGATTGCTTCCACATTCTCTGCATATAAAGTGCCGAGAACAGTATGCCTTGGTGTGACATTAGCCTTGTCACCTGTGGCATTGTACAGGCTCAGATTGCTTTTGGGGTTTTCTTCCAGGTCACTCTATGCCTGCAGATAACAAGAATGTTCTTAACAAGCTTATTGTTGTCCGCCTTTTTGAAATCAATGAACCTCATATTAGGAGGGATTGAGGCCGCCTTGTTGCGCGGGGTATATATCCGTACTACGCTATGGCCTATATTCTGTAGGAACTCGATGCTGCATTGAAGAGCGCAATCTCCCGAATTCAGTGCCTTAATCGTGTAAGATACAAGGGCGTCTAGCTCGCTGCGAAATGCAGTAAAATTTATCACAATGGGAAACAACATTCTGGGTACCTTAGAGTGAGGGCTTGGTTTCGGGGCGGCGGGGGCAGTTTGGTTAGCACCTGCCGGCGGTTGGTTTAGTCTCGCTTTCCTTGTGGCACGACTGAGAGCAGTGTTCGACGAACAGGGCTCTCCGTCGTCACTCGAAGATACATCGCCAAAGTCCATGTCTTCTTCGTCACTTAGGGGCTGGAAACGGTTTGTTGTATTGATCACAGTCTGATCAGATGCCGCCTTCTTAGCCATTTTAGAGGAGGGGGCTACGCCAGCTCTCTTTTTCATTCCTCCTTTACCTGATTTAAATTAGACATCCTGCCAAACGGTAGCAGATTGAAACTTCGCAATTGAGCTGACGAGTGCACTACTGTGAGTCGTGCTGGCAGAAGTAGAACATACAGTGCCACTCAAAGAGGAAGTGGATATGAACAGGGACGAGATAGATGAGCTTGTAGAAGTCAGTGTGTGGGTTGTGCTGCAAGAGGTTTTTGGAATGCTAATAGTTGGCCAGCCCTTGAGTAGTTGCTCACGAATCTCTTTTGGGTCCGCGCCAGCAATTTGCCTCATCGACTCATAGTCGATCGATTTGTGCTGTGGACCATTATTTTCCATATTTCCTCTTGATTTTAAGTGCACTCGTTGCCGCTGTTTAGTAGTCAGCTGCTTTACAATAAGTCCGGATTTAACAGCCCGCCTAGAAGTATGCATATAATTTTCCAAGATCCTAGTAAAGATTAAATCCTAGCTAAGACTAGAACCTTGAACAAGGGTAGAAGCTCAAAGCTTCACTGCGATGAGCTTTTATTAAATGTTTGGCATGACGTGGCCGCTGGGCAGCGGAGCCCCGTTCTGCGAAAATGCACTCTTAATTAATTAGGAACGTTGCACTTTCACGTTTTGACTAATAGATGCTTGATGATCACTTAACACGAATTGTGCCACTATTGTGGGCTTGTCTTTAAATGTAAGCGACGAAAATGTAATTTTTCACCGCTTGCGTCACTAAAACACGTCCGTTGCTAACAGAGTTGCATTCGATAGTCTAGAGCGAACAAGCCTAGTGGGACGAAGATCTGTGCCAGCTCCGAGCAGACTGCACGTTTTGTAATGACTGTTGCTGCACTGCTGTGAGTTCGACCGCCAAGTTGATCCGTTTTAGGCGTCCTAATAAGGCCCAATGTTTTTACACTGTACTGTTCCAGTGTTTCTCCGAGCTGTACGTCGTTAACTGTGTCTTCTTTGGGAATTCCCTCCAATACTAGTTCATTGTTTGAACACCATTTTCGTAGCTTTAATCCCGATGGCTGAAGAATTTTGTTAAGCTCTTGTTGAACTTGTTTCGCTTCCGCGATTGTGTCGGTGCCGGTCAGGCAATCGTCTACATAAAAGTCACGTTGTAGTGCCTTTGCACCCATCTGTAGCCTTTCCATATGCTTATTAGCCAGAGTATCCAAACATTTTATTGCTAAAAATGGTGCGGATTTTGTGCCATATGTGACTGTTTTCAATCGGTAGTATTTAATTTCCGTTCTTCTCCGTCTTCTGTTGCGCCATACAATCAGTTGATGAAACTGATTGTCCGGATTGATCCATACCTGACGATACATTTTTTCAATGTCAGCCGTAAACACATATCTAGTGTTCTGAATCGTAGTAGAATAGACATAAGATCGCTTTGAACCGTGGGGCCTGCATGCAGTATGTCATTCAGCGATTTTCCAGAAGATGTTTTGCACGATGCGTCGAAGACAACTCGTAATTTTGTCGTTGTGCTGTCAGGCTTCAACACGCAATGATGCGGATTCACGTAGTGATTTTTAGGAATCTGTTGAAGTGACACTTGTTTCATGTGTCCCAGCTTCTCATACTCCGCCATGAACGCTGCGTACTGCTTCCACGTGTCAGCGGAGGTTCTGCGCTCTAACGATAGAAACCGTTTGGTCGCAATCTCCATGGACTCTCCCAGGGCTGAATAGTGTTCAGAAAATGGAAGTTGAACGATGAATCTGCCGTCCACCGCCACTTGTAAATGTTCTAAGAAGTGCCTTTCACAATGCGCTTCAATTGGTGTTCGGTGTTTTTCTGTTGTATCCAAGCTATCTTATGTCCAGAATCGTTCCAATAATGCATTTGTTTCCTCAGTTAATGGAACTGCGCAGATGGCTGACGACTTACTTGCAGCATTTACCTCTCCAGCAATGATCCACCCGAACTCGGTTTTTTGCATCATTGGACCAGACTGGAAAATTTTGTGTTGTTGTGGGAGCAATATTGAAAAACAGTGCTCTGCTCCAATCAATATGTCAATTTCGCCTGGTCTGTTGAAGTTTGGATCCACCAGTGGTAACTTGCTTGGCATGCCCCAATCGGCCGTGTTGATCCAATGGGCAGGTTGATCCGAAATTATATTCGGGTAATAAGAATGCTTCCAATCGCATAGTAAAATTGCTGTGTAGTGATTTAACTAGGACATTCACTCTAGCCTTGCTGACTCTTGGCTGTCCTCCGATGAAGATTAAAGATTCTCTGATGGAGATGGGGATGCCACCAGCTATCTTCCTTCCAAATTTGAAAACTCTAGCTCAAAGTTTGTAAAATCTGTGGAAAGGGTGCTAACGACGGGTTGGGTGGGTGTGGCAGACACCATGACGGACATTGCACAAACCCAATACACTCTTTACCTTCGGTATCGAGTATAAACATGAATGGTCCTAAATTCGCTATTCTGAACTGCTGCAATTCCTGTTTTTATTGGAATTAACTGTAAGTGCAAATAATGAAGAACTGTTGCCAACCCATGGCATACTGGCAAGAAAAAATTGTGATTGGATATTATGATTATACTGGATACCGAAGGTAAAAAGTATATTGGGTTTGTGCAATACGGTCATGGTGTCCGTCCGTCTGTCCGTCCATCCGTCTGTATATTCGCAACTTTTTTCCACACCCTTCAAGCAGAGACTTGAAACTTTCCAATTCTCTTTATCTATGGGATAGTAAATTAAAGTGTCAAGTTGGGGGTTCTACGATAACTGGGGGGCTGGCAAATCGATAAATTCGATAACTCAAAACCGATAAATCTTCATTTTTCGCACATTCTTACAGCTAAAACTACCAAATTTGGTAAGAAGATAGATACTAGCAACCCCCAAAAAACTGTATCAAAAATTTTGGAGCCACGCCCACCTATTCCGCCCGCAACCCCCCCGCATTATAAAGTTAAAAAAGATTATATCTCCCACAGTTTTTGAGCAATAGCTAACAAGTTTGGTGCCAAGATAGGTGATGATGACCCCCGAAAAACTGCATCAAAAGTTTGTATGCCACGCCTACCAATACTGCCCTAGCCGCCCCCATCCGCCCCAACGCTTCGTCAAAAACGGGAGTGCGTGTATCTTCCAGAGTTGGGGGCGGAATTAGGGGGCGTGGTTCCAAAATTAACTGCTTTCAGTCCTAGCAGCTTCCTTTTAGCCTGTTGAAACGAATCATCATTTGACCACGAAGAGGGGCACTTGTTCAGAAAACTGTAGTCAACTTGGAGTCGATTAAACAGGAACTTGCTTTTGACAGAGACGAAGTCATCAATGTTTTTCTCTGAAATTAAAACAGATAGATTAGTTATCAAGTATACCTATAGCAAACTTAGTAAAAGAACAAAATCAAAGCTTATTTAACGTATCAAAAAGTGGGCCACAGATTTCTTCTTTGGATGCAATGAAACGTTTATTGTGGGCTGTTGAGGCTTCTTTAGTTAAGTTAGCAATAATTTTTACTTTGGTTTCTAGATCGACATCATCTTTAAATAAAGCCAGAATAGATACTTCATCTGTCAAATACCACAAATGCTGGAAAAACTTCTGTAAAGCTGCTTTTGAAATGCTTGTGTCTATTGTTTCGTAAGCTTTCATGGCCTTCAAAAAACTCAAATCCTGATAAGGCGCCTTTACTGCTAAATACATTGGAGCCAGGGTTTTACGTAGGATGTCACGATGAACAGACATACGTCCAACAGAGCTGTCTTATCCTTGTTTGAAATTCTGAATTGAAAGCTAAATAACAATATTTTTAATGAATACATGGCTCTCGCCATCCATCGAGCCTGGTGCATAGCACCTGGAGGCCGTATCTTAAATTTATTCTCCGAATCCCCGCCAAGAAATATAATTGAAAGCTCAATTAATTCGCGATAGTCATCTCTAACGATTTCTTTGGTTAACTCAGCTCTGTAGAATTCTAGCAGTTTGCCAAATTCCGAAAGATTGAAGATAGCTTTTCTGTACAGCTTTGTATTTTCTTGGGATCGATATTTCTCCAGTTTTCTCGGAATTTTTTGAACAATGGGATGTCTGAGCTTGTAGTTACTTGACTGATTTTCGCTTCAAACACGCCTTTCAGTACTAATTCGTAAACGTTATGACGGCAAGCAAAAATAAGCAATTCTCTACCCAGTTTTTGTTCGAGAAGCACACATGCTCCATTAATACGGCCTGTATTAGAAGCAGTCGCATCACAACAGAGAATCTGCACTTTGTCTTCAAGATTCCAGTTCGTAACAGCATCCCAAACTGCGTCTGCCTGTTCCTTTCCTGTCGAGCTGTCCAATTTAGGAACAGCAATAATTTGTTCATTACTATCGTATGTAATAACTATAGGTAGGCGTTCTTCTTTACTTTTACGTGAATCTATAGCTGGCAACAGCTTTCCGTCCCAGTGGACAGTTACCGTGTCCGGGACCCTGTTTTGAAAATCAACTTTTATAGCTTCAGCCCGTTCTTTTCGCATTTCCGTACGAATTCTATCCGTATTGGGCCCCAGAGCCTCAATAGAAGCTTCAATTATAAAGACAGAATCCCTCACACTTAGTTGACACCTGTCTAATGCGGCAACTAACTTCGGAGAAAATATATTTTTCCGCATAGAAGTTTTATCGGGCTGAGCGGAGGCTCCTCTTGCGCTGGGCCTATTTTCTTCTAATTCTATTATTTCAGAATCAGAAGATGAGTTTTCTTGTCGTGGTTCGCAAGATGATGTCGATGGTGCTAAGGATGAAAGATAATTAGCACGTCGCTTTTCCTCCTCGATGATTCTAAGGTGCGTCTTTTCCTCTTTATCTGTTAGTTTTTTGTCCACTCCGGCTAAGTGACCGGGCCGACCTGGTTCTCTTTGGCGCTGCAAGAAGATCTTATCTTCATTTATTTTAATCAGTTGAAAAGCATCTGCATGTGCGATGTCAAACAAGATGTTTAAGTTTGAAACAAACTCCTGTCTATGTCTTAAATTCAAGGTAATAAAAAAACACAATCAAAAAAAAAGTACATGGTGTGCAACTTATTCGCGAGCGAAATAAAAGAATAATTAAAATTAAGATAAAAATATACAATTACACACTGCGGCAATTTGCGCACGCTCGTCGTGTGTCATTATATGCGAGTGCTAAAATATTGTATTATTTAGAATAACAAAGAAGAAAAATTTTAAACACAATCAAAAACAACTACACACTGCGGCAGTTTGTCCACGCTCGTCGTGTGGCATTATTTGCGGGTGCAAAAAACGTTGTACATTTAAAAAAATAAAAAAATAATGCAATAATAAGCAACCAATTACCCACCGCGGCAATTCGTTCGTTCATACTGTGCGACGTATTTGCGGGTGCAATGGATTGATATAATAAAAGCAAGATAAAACAAATACCCACCGCGGCAACTCACGCACTTTATGTGTAATATTTTCCGGTGCAAAAATTTTGTTAAAAGGGAAGATAAAACATAACCACAATGGTTCCATAATTAAGTATGGTGTGTGGCAATCTACTAGATACGCTAAGAAGTGTGGAATGCACTCAAAAAAAGCCGCCTAGTGGATTGTGTGTGCAACCGTACCATTAGTAGGCCAAAAGCCAAAAAGGACAACTACGGACCACCGCGCCCAGTGCCAAAAATATTTAAAAAAAAAAAAAAAAAAAAAAATTACTAACATTTATTTTTACCCTTCCCATTAGAGCACGGCACGCAAAAATTTATCAACTAAATACAACAAATACAACAATCTACAACACATTGCTACACTAAAAAAAATTTGGAAGGGGTGCGTGAAGCGTTTTCAATTGTTTTACAAAAAAGAGGAAGACCTCAAGTCTGATTTAAACAAATAAAAAAAAAAAAAAAAAAGACGAAAAATAATTTAAACTTTTTCAAAATCTTTTAAACCAAAAGTAACTCCAAATAAACTCTAGCACTATGGAAGAAATTAAGGCAACCTTGAATAGATTTGAAGACTCTCTAAAAGCCTTGCTTAATCAGGTGATGGGGGTTAAGGAAGAAGTAAGGAAAATAAGTAATAGGCTCCTCGTTGTAGATACCGATAACGAAGAGCGTAATCCGGTGGCTAGTCAACCTGCACCTTTGACGCGCCCGCGTACGGAGTACGAGTTGAAAGAAACTTATACTCTGCCGGATTGCGTCAAGGAGCTCCAAACTTTCGAGGGCCAATCTGGACAATACATATCTTGGATCAATAGGGCGCAATCCATCCTGAGCGATTATGAAATCGTGAGGGGTAAACCTTTGTTTAGGTCAAAAGTGTTGCATATTAGGCAAAAGATTGGGGGAAGTGCCGATATGGCACTCAGTTCGTATGGTGTGAAGGATGACGACTGGTTGGAGATACAACGGGTATTAGCACTTCACTATGCTGATAAGCGTGACGTCCGTACTCTGGACTACCAATTGAGTCAGCTGACGCAGGGCACTAAGACATTGGAGGAATATTAGATGGAAGTAAATAACCACTTTTCTTTAATTGTAAACAAGCTAAAGGAGGGATCTCACGCTCCCAATGTGGTCGACGCGGTGACAGAGACCTATAGGGATAAGGCATTGGATGTCTTCATAAGAGGACTTGATGGCGATTTCTCAAAGCTGTTAGTCATTCGCGGCCCTAAGAATCTGCCAGAGGCGTATTCTTTTTGTCTGGAACTACAGAACGTCTCATTCAGGGGAAATTTGCAACAATCAACAAATGTGGGAAACTTTACACAACCTTCCTCATAGCCAAACCGGTGGGCTTACTCCCCCCGATTCCAGACCTTTCAATAATCATCAGTACCGTTCCCACATCATAGCGGCAGTACTGTCAGAAACCAACGGGGTTTCCAAAGATTCCAGGGGCCTCGACCTGCCATAAAAATGGAATCCAACAGGTCAGGGCAATCCTTCCAACCCAGATATAATGCACATCAAGGCGATGCTGGGGTCAAGCGAAGCCCAAGCGCCTCTTCTACTTTGAACCCATTCAGAAAGGTGCAAAAGTTGTACCACGTGTCAACGGCCCTGCCTTCTCAGACTCCCGTCTCAAATGAGACCACTCAGGTTCAAAACCACGAAAACTTCTATGAGAACGTGTCTCATGAAAATATAAGTAGCGAACAAGGAGGCTCAGTGCAAGAGGGAACCTTAGAAGATACTCTACAAGAGTTTGAAGGGGAGACAAATTTTATGACCGACGCCTCTCTAGTGTACCATACTTAGAGTATGAAACTAAAGAAGGGGCTAAGTTGCAATTCTTAGTAGATACCGGCATAATAAATAAAAACTTCATTAGCCCCAAAATAGCCGTCGGTTGTACCCAGTTACCCAGTCTTTTTTTTGTTCAATCCGCCACAGGTTTTGTAAGAATTACACACCGGCTTGTGGGCCAATTTTTCAAACATGCTGGTAATGATACAGCTCTTAAATTTTTCGTACTCCCTGGCTTGAGTTCTTTTGACGGTATTATTGGGGACGATGCCCTCAAGGAATTAAAAGCTTTAATCGATAGAGAAAATAATCTTTTAACAATAGCCCCATGAACCAAGTTGCCTTTGTTAGTTAAAAATTCTTTAAACATTCACCCATTGGTTAAGACTGATCACTCTGAACGTATAAATTCAACCTTAAATGCACTAATCGAAGAATTTTCAGAAATTTTTTAACCAATTTCGCTGGGTGAAACAATAGACACTGCTGTTAGGGCAGATATTCGCACTAGAACCCAAGACCCCATATATACGAAAAGTTATCCTTACCCTGCCAATATGAGAAAAGTAGTAGAGGTACAAGTAGCGGAACTCCTTCGCGAAGGTATAATCCGACCTTCTAGAAGCCCTTATAATTCTCCGCTATGGATAGTGCCAAAAAAACCCAAACCAAATGGTGAAAAACAGTACAGATTAGTCATTGATTTCAAGTGGTTAAACGCTGTCACTATATCCGACACTTACCCAACTCCTGATATTAATTCTACCTTGGCAAGCCTTGGCGACGCCAAATATTTCACCACCCTCGATTTGACATCGGGGTTTCACCAAATTCGTATGAGAGAACACGACATCCGCAAGACCGCATTTTCCACTTTGAACGGAAAATACGAGTTCTTGCGTCTTCCGTTCGGATTAAAAAACGATCCATCAATCTTCCAGCGCGTGATTGACGATGTGCTAAGGGAACATATCGGGAAAATCTGTTACGTATACATTGACGACATAATTGTTTTCAGCAAGGATTATGATAGTCATTGGACTAACCTTCGGCTGGTCTTCGAGAGTCTTCGAAAAGGGAATCTTCAAGTTAACTTGGAGAAGACCCATTTCCTGTCCACGCAGGTAGAATTCCTGGGTTATATTGTCACAGGGGAGGGGATTATGGAAAATGAAAAAAAAGTAGAGGCCATTAAAAAAATGGAACCTCCTAGCAATGTTAAGGAGTTGAAGAGATTTTTAGGCATGACTTCTTATTACAGGAAATTTATACAGGACTATGCAAATGTTGCCAAACCCCTAACAAATTTAACAAGGGGTAAATACGCTAAAATCAAATCGTCCCAGTCTGCCAAAGTTCCTATTGAATTAGACGAAAAAGCCTTACAGGCTTTCAACGACTTAAAGACCATCCTTTACTCGTCTGAGGTGTTAGCTTTTCCAAATTTGAGTATACCTTTCCATATAACGACAGATGCGTCAAATTACGCAATCGGCGCAGTTCTTTCGCAAGTCGACGAGAAAAAAGATCGGCCAATAGCTTACATTTCCCGTTCTTTGAATAAATCCGAAGAAAATTATGCCACAATCGAGAAAGAAATGCTCGCAATAGTGTGGGCGTTAGATAATCTTCGTTCTTATTTGTATGGCGCGGCGTCAATCAAAATTTACACGGATCATCAGCCTCTAACGTTCGCGCTAGGTAACAGGAATTTTAATGCCAAACTGAAGCGATGGAAGTCCCGAATAGAGGAATATAACTGCGAATTATTATATAAACCAGGGAAATCCAACGTGGTTGCTGACGCTCTTTCAAGCATCACGACGCAGGTTAATTACTTGGGTTCCGACACAGCAACCGCTTCCGAATCTGGCTCAGATTCCGGAGCCACTATCCATAGTGCGCTTCAAGACGCTTCACAATTGATTCCTCATGTGGAAATCCCTATAAACGTGTTTCGGAATCAATTAATATTCGACCAGAGTCGCTCAGAATACTTACGCGAGCACCCGCACGCAGGGTTTGTGCGACACTTTATTCCCATAAACCAGCGAGAGCTATCGAACTTAACTACTTCTTTACAGAGGTATTAAAAGCCTTCGATTATTAATGGAGTTAAAATCCCCGATTCTTACTTACAATTTTTCCAATCCAATTGCTTTCAGAATTTCAAACTTTTTAGAATTCGAATCACACAACGGTTGGTTACAGATTTGACAGATGAAGATGAAATTTGCGAATTAATTGAAAAAGAACATCGCAGAACACATAGGGGACCGAAAGAAGTCCGCTTACAAATATTAGAAAAGTTTTATTTCCCGAAAATGACAAGCATTATTCGTGCCCAGGTGTCGTCTTGCGAATGTTGTAAGCTCTTCAAGTACGAAAGACACCCAAATAAACCAGCGTTTCAACCGACCCCTATCCCTCATCTACCATGCGAAATTCTTCACATTGACGTTTTCACATTGGGCAAGAAATTCTACTTAAGTTGCATAGACAAATTTACCAAATTCGCCAAACTTTTCCCGTTGGAATCAAACTCAGCGGTCCATTTGCGCGAAGCACTCTTAGAGACTCTCCATTATTTTACAGTCCCGAAAATAATGGTATCCGATAATGAGAGAGGCCTTCTATGTCCGACGGTTTTGAACTACCTTAAGGCCTTGGGAATCGAATTTTATTATACACCAACTCAAAAAAGCGAGGTCAATGGTCAGATTGAAAAATTCCATTCCACATTTTTGGATGTTTAAAAAGCGAATATCCAAATTTCAAAGACAGTGAATTGGTCCCAATAGCGGTGGACAGATACAATAATTCTGTCCACACTGTGACGAAAAGGAAGCCTGTCGACGTTTTTTTCAATCGTACATCCAGAATTAACTACCAAGGCTTAGCAAATTTTAAACAACAAACCTTTGAGGATATTAGGGGGTTACTCCAGTTTAAACAAATGTCGACTAATCTTACGCGCAATAAAAACAGAGCAGAGCCTATTCCTTATAACCAGGGCGACAAGGTGTTTGTTGCTAATAAACAGATTAAGACTAAAGAGAAGCAGAGATTCAAACCGGAAATAATACAGGAGGATAGAAGAGTTACGATTAAAACTAGGTCAGGGAAAATTTTTCATAAATCAGATTTGAGGAATTGATCTTAGAAGACGTTTCACATACCTGCATTAGCCATTTACATTAAAAATATTATTATTATAAAAATATCAAAATTATACAAAAATTATATTAAAATTTTATCCACAAAAAATGTATTAAAATCATACCTAGAAAATAAGTAAATACAAAAACACACAACAACATATTAAACATAAGATAACATTACACATTTTTAAATTCCTCAATTAATCACACTACAAATACACAGAAATTATTGAACATATGACAACATTACACATTTTATGTTTCTCATTTAATCACACTATAAATACACAGAATTTATCGAACATGAAATAAGATAACACATTATTGAATTATTACCATAAGGTTCCACATTTTTATCATTTTATTAATGCACGGCAACCAGTTTATAACAAATTAATATAAAAAACACACTATTACATAAAAACACACTGTACACTATTTCATAAGCATGCTCCTGATTTACACGGCGGTCACCATGTACATTTTAAATACGAGGTACTGTGGTTCCCCTACAACAAGGCTTCGTCTGGCACGACAATGGAATGTTCGAATTGGCCCTTGTCATCGACTTGGCTAAAATGCAGGATATCTTTGGCGATTTGCGGAAAGAAGCAACACCGAAGGCGGTTCCCGGATCAAAACATTAACAGACCATTACCTTCAAGATGCATTGGAGGGGATTTCCAGGTTGACTGGTTGGGGTCGGCGTGAAATGAAAAGCAAGATCACCGGACTCATCAGACTGGAACGCTATTTTACGGTCCCAGGAGTCTCTTGCTAAATACGACGATCAACGAATCAAAATAAACGGCTCTTCGATGCTGAACACCAATTAATACAGCAACGCAACATGATCATCGACAAAATGAACGTGGAACCAAATATCACCGGAATTCAAAAAGCTGGCCGAGAGTCGTTCGCTGCCTTGCTCATCCATAGGGAATACATCAGTTCGCCAAGAAAAGGATTTACAGCAGTTAGACCTGAAAAAATCTGATGGCTGACCGGCTGCCCCAACGAACGCGACTGCAACCGGCCACGAGTAGAGTACGTCCACAACTTCAGCCTACAATAACTCAGGAAACCTTCGACCATGTCTGAGAATAATAAAGAAGCTGACGTCAAAGAGAGGCATCCCATTTGCATCAAACCTTGCCTTGGGATTTTCGCCACGGGCCACGTCAGCAAAAGTCAAAGTTTTATGATCTGCGGGACGCAGATCTTGTAGTGGGGAGGAGTTAACACCCGGTTCCAGCGATGCTCTTCGGCCACCTCTTGCTGTCACCAACAACCATTGGCAACATTTCACAGAGTCAGCAAATTACAAACGTCACAACTCGGCTACTACATCGCACGCCGATGTATCGACACGATACAAAATGCCGGCCGACGGAGAGCCGACGAGAGCTTGCTTGGGAGCGAGTGGAAATGAGTTTAAGTTGAGCGGCCGATACTGATACTTTAAAATTATAAAATAAACTGAATACTTAAAACGAATTCTGGTTTTTACTAAAAAAGAATTAATCGCGACTACGTTTGAGATTGCAACATTGCAGGAATAGCATTAAGGTGGTATAAACATTCACGGTAGTCGCCCTGACTGCTTAACTTATATATATATATATATATATATATATATATATATTCATGAAAGCACAGTCTGATCAACTTTTAAATGAAAAAAAAAAAATTCTATTTTTCACAACACAGACACACATTTTTCTTAACATATATATATATATATATATATATATATTGAAAAGAAAATATTTTTTTTCATAAAAGTGTATTTAATATTAATATATATATATATATATATATATATATATATATATATATGCCGGCTGGGCAATGGGCATCGTGCTACCTCGAAACAAACGAGGGGTACCTGGTGCTATTTGCTTTGCGGAGGGACAGGGCGGCGACCCGCCAAAGCAAACTGCACATCACTTAAATGCTTCGGCACTATGAGTGTGTGTGGAAAGCTGAGGCAACAGGCATCGATGCCCTAGCTAAGATGAGCCCTATACCACTCAAAGGCTTCGGCACTGCGAGGGTAGGGGGCAAACCAAGGCAAAGGCATCGTCACCTGGCGGAGGGAAGTACCAAACCACTCAAAGGCTTCGGTACTGCGAGGGCGAGGGGCTAACCAAAGCAACAGAAGTCATCCTGCCCCAAAAACAAACAAAGGTACTGCGTATCTACTCGCCTGTAGAAAGGTAGTACAATGTTTAGCTAAGGTGAGCTCTACGCCATTCAAAGGCTTCGGCACTGCGAAGACGTGGAGCAAGCCATGGTTCGAGGTCCTTGGCAGTAAGGTTAACATGCTATGGGTAGACTTCCCAGAAAAAAAAAATCAAAATGGAGACAAAGAAGGATGACACACGGGTTGGGATGTCAACCCAAACGTCGGTGGAAAAGGGTGCTACCACCGGCGGGCACGGGGGGGGGGGGGGGGAGAAATCCTCTCTGCGTGTCGCCAGCAACCCACCCTCCGTACTGGTTGGAGCAGGCCAGGACGGTTGCAAAGCCACTGCCAACACAAAGCCCAAAATGTGGCGCGATTCCGCAGTCCATGGAGACTCGGATTGTGAATCACATGGAGGGAACCATACGTCAGAAGCTGAGGACCTTTCATGTCCCCCAGATCAGGCGAGTACCAGCACCCCCAGTAGGGTCGGGCTCAAACGGTCAAAAGAGGGCATGAAGGCCAAAGCCCAATACAAAGCCGCCCTTAAAATCCGGGCTCGGCTCGCTAACTGCAAGCGAGACCTCACGGAAGATGAGGTCCGTCAGCAGAAGTGGGCCGACGAAAGGATACAAGAACGTAGAGCATACTTCGAAAAGAAGACACACATGGCGTCGAAAGACGCCAGTTTTGCCAACAAGGTGGAGGAGGAATTGGCCGTCAAACGCCAGCGCTCCACTGAAACCGCTAAAGCAGAGGTGCCAGCTAGCAAGCGGCCCTGCAAAAAGCCAATGTCACGGGCAAAGCCGACAGCCAGCGATGTAGCAAGGCGGCACCTAGTCGTCGCGCTCATCGACCGGAGTGACCCAAATGGCAAAATGAAGCCCGAGCAGTGGAAGAAGGTGGAGGAGCTGCTGTTCGATGCGCTTCTAAGTCGAATGGGCGAACCGGGCTCGCTTCCCATCTCATTTGATGGAGTGGGCTGGCTTGAGGGTGTTAAAATACTCAGCTGCAAGGATGACCACACTTTGAAGTGGGTCACCGGTGTCGTGGCTGCCTTGGACGCTCCGTGGGAGGGTGCCAAGCTGGAGGTAGTGGACAGAACGTGTATTCCGTCCGTGCCGACCAAGCAGACCAAGCACTGCTGCTACTCAAGTGGCAAAATCCGGACGTGCCAACCGTGGATTGGAAGGTGATACACACTGCGAAGCCCGATAATAAGGGTCAGCAAATGGTCATCCAAATCAACAAGGAGGCCGACGATTTGCTGTACGACTACCTACCTACGACTCAAGAAGCGCCACCCGAACGATACAAATACAAACACGCTGGAGGCAAGTGAAGTGGAGAGACCTGGCGGAGGTCACAGAAAGCCTAGAACTAGAAGATCACGAGGCTGCGGACATTACCGTTGTGGAAGTCCTATCCGCGGAGGATGACACTGCCAACCATGGAGCTGAAGGTCATCCAAATCAACTTACATAAAAGCAAGTTGGCTTCGGCGGAGCTACTGATAACCTTGGAGACAGGGCACGCCGATGTCGCCTTAGTCCAGGAGCCTTGGATAGCGTCTGGTAACAAGGTTTCTGGACTGAAGCATCCAAACTACGACCTATTCTACCAGACAACAGTGAGTAGAGCAAGGACTGTGATCCTAGTAAGGAAAGGTATCTATGCTTACTTATTGTCCAATTACAGTACCGACGATCTCACGGTGACAGCGCTAGAGGGCAGCAGAGACGGGCCAATATTGATGGCATCCTGCTACATGGCGCATGACTCGGAGGCACCCCCTCAAGAGCTAACTCGACTGGTGACGGAGGCCGAGTCAAAAAGACAGGCCCTCATCATCGGAGCAGACGCCAATGCACAGTATGGGGAAGCGGGGACATAAACGATAGAGGTGAGTCACTGCTTGATTTCATACTTCAAACTAATCTTAAGATAGCAAACGAGGGGGAAGAACCAACATATGTTGGTCCTACCTCATCAAACGTCTTAGATATCACACTCGCGTCGGTAGTGAATACCGTGGTAAAAGACTGGAGAGTCCTTAGTAGACTTTCCTTCTCGGACCACAGGTACATACAATCCCGCGGTAACTTTGAACGAATAGTTAAGAATAACACATACAGAAACCCGCGGAACACGGACTGGGAGCAGTTCGGTAAAGAGGTCGAAAGAAACCTACCACGACTACCCAAGATAGCCTTACTAGACAAATTAGAGAAGTCCCTGGAGACCCTCAACAAAAGTCTTGTCGCGGCCTATCATGAAACTTGTAGACCGTCGCAAGAGAAGAAGAGACACAAGCCCCCATGGTGGACTCCAGAGCTCAAAGGGCAAAGAAAAGACGTTCTAGAACTCTCCAAACTCGCAAAACAAGCGGAAGAAGAGCTAGTATAGCCCAAAGCGGGAAAATGTAGCCACTTTGTGCCTAAAGACTACAGACCTATAAGCCTGACATCGTTCCTACTAAAAACACTATAAAAACTGATAGACTTCCACATTAGAGAGAATACAGGGATTACTCTAAAACAGAACCATGACGCTTATACGAAGGGCAAATCGGTGGAAACTGCGCTACATTTCCTCGTAGCAACCATCGAGAAAGCACTTCACCATAAAGAATACGCTCTAGGCGCATTTCTAGATATCTCAGCCGCATTTAATAATGTGTCGACGAAAGCAATAATGTACAGCCTAAGAGCTGTGACCCCAGCAGAAGCAGTTCACTCTTGGGTCCAGAACCTACTGAGCAGCAGGAGAATACTTGCGGAATGGGGAACCACTACCACAATCAGGGAAGCAAAGTGTGGCACTCCCCAAGGAGGAGTGCTCTCACCCATACTGTGCAACTTGGTGGTAAACTACCTGCTAAAGAAATTCAAACGGAAAGCCCCGAAGATAACTGCCTATGCGGACGACATAAGCATAATTATCACGGGCAAGTGTCCATCGACAATCAGCTCAGTCATGGACTACACACTTAAAGAGATACTAGCCTGGGCCACAGAAGCCGGGCTGAGTATCAACGCGGACAAGACGGACCTTATTCTCTTCACCAAGAGATACAAGGTACCACGCTGGACGCCACCGAAAATAAACGATAAAATGCTGATACCAAAGGAAAGTATCAAATACCTGGGAACAGTAATAGATAGCAAATTGAGTTGGAAGCTCAATGTGGAGGAAAGGGTGAAGAAGGCCACCAATGCACTATATACATCGCAAAAGATGTTGGGTAGCACGTGGGGACTGTCACCAAGACTGACACATTGGGTTCTCATCTCGGTTGTGCGCCCCATGCTGCTCTATGGAATACTGGTATGGTGGAAAGCCACAGAGAAGTCCACATACCTTAAACGAATGGAAAAAACCCAGCGACATGCACTGATGTGCATCACAGGGGCGCTGAGAACTACACCAACTAAGGCACTACAGATTATGCTCAATGTTAACCTTACGGCAAGAAAGACGGCACAACGGCTATACGCGATAGGCAACCTGACGATACATAGCTACGGGCACAGTACAATTGGAAGGGGGACAGAAGTCGAAACAGACCATATGACCCCAAGAAACAATTTCAACTTCACGCCCAGTTTCTTAGGAAAAGATGACTGGCGCTCAGGAGCAGAGCGGTCAGCCATAAACATATACACAGAAGGCTCAAAAATGAGGGAGGGAGTCGGCGCAGCAGTATACTGTGCCGAACCACTCATGAGCCTGTCATACAAACTCCCGAACCACTGCAGCATTTTCCAAGCGGAGATATTCGCAATAAGAAAAGCAGTAGAAGCAGTCCTACATACTAAAACAAAATACGATGAAGTAAACATATTCGTGGACAGTCAGGCAGCAATTAAAGCCCTACAGGCCCATTACATAGGCTCTCGGAATGTCCTGGCGGGCAGGGAAGCACTAGATGCACTCGGCATTTTAAAAAAGTGCGCATCTATTGGATTCCAAGCCATCAGGGATTTTGAGGGCAACGAGATAGCAGACACGTTGGCTAAGCAAGGTGCAACGGGATTCAACAGTGATTCTGCGGATTTTCCGATCTCACTGCAAACGCTACACTCATACATGGAAATACAAGCACGGGATACAGCAGAACTAAGGTGGACAAACACCTCTGACTGCAAAATCTCTATAAAAATGTGCAAAACATATGATGTTAAACTAACGCCATACATGCTAAACCTAAAAAGGCATGACTGCCGAAGGCTTGCGGGTCTCTTGACGGGACACTGCCTAACCGCGGTACACATGAAAAGGCTTGGCTTAACGGATAATGACGAATGCAGGAAATGCAAGGATACAGGTGTCAAAGAGACGTTAGAGCACCTCCTCTGCAGCTGCCCCGCACTGGCAGCACAACGACTACGCCACTTCAAAGCTCCCTTTCTTGCCTCGCTCGATGAAGCCAGCAAGAAAGAACCTAAAAAACTTCTAGCGTTTGCTAGAAGCACTCACACTCCGCAGGACCACACAACGAGATAGTCCTAACCGTCTCCAACCACCGGCGCCACTAAGGACCCCTTTAGCGGTCTATGTGTGACATTCCCCCTTGGGAGGGTCAGCCGGTCTAACCTAACCTAACCTAACATTATTGCCAATTTTTTGAATATTCTATGAAACATGTTCAAGATTATGTCATTGGTGCCATTTTAGTTCGCGTATATCATGTACACCGGCTCTGCTTTCAAGCCGTTGGAAAAATTGACCTAAATCAATAACTCCATTTACATACAGATCGCTAACATCTATTCTTGCAATGATTTGTTTGCCATGCTTAAAGCAACATAGCATATCTTTCGTTTGCAAGGTCACTACTTTTTGTACATCGTCATTTGTTATGACTTCATATACATTGGGCTTTGAAGCTTTATTTAGAGGTTTGTTTTGCAAGTTCTCTATTTCTATATCTTTTTCATCTCCTGCGCAGGAAATTTTCTGTCTTTTCTCTTGTCTAGTAGTGACTTTTAAAATTTGTTTTGTCATGTTTTTAAGCTCTTTGATGGTTATTCTTGATAACGCATCGGCTACATAATTATCTTTAATTAACTTTTCGACTTGCTTGACTTTTTCCCGTCGTTGACTTTGAGGAATCCTATAATTTTTTATGTGTGTTGGTTCATTGTCTTTCAATCTTAATTTTGTTTATAAAAATTATTTGTGCTTATTGCTTCGGATTCTAGTCCGAATATATCTGTATTTTTGACACAGAGTTCAGTTAATATTTTTTGTATGGTAACGGACAGTTTTTTCTTAACTTAGAAATAATTGTCTCATCTCTTGATAGATGATCTTTATTGAAAATTTCGTAACTATTTAGTGGTTCGTATCGTACCTTGTCTAGGTCAATTATTTTATTTGAATCCGTTGTATTCATCGTTGAGTAATCGGATATGGAGCTTGCTATAAATACTTCATTCTCGATTTTTTGAAAAGGGATCATAATATGATCATCTTTCGTATCTAATTTTATTTCGCTTGCTTTGAAGTCTAACTGACAATTGAATTTCTTTATGAAATCCATACAAATTATTCCGTCACATGGAATAGGAAAATTTGTATCTACTTAATGAAAATGATGTGGAATAATATATTTTCCTGTTGTTAATTCAACCAAAGTTAGTCCAATGGAATTGGTTGAACCTTCTCCAATTCCGCTGATATTTGTAGTTACATTGGTATCTATGTCATGAAAGATGTCGGACTGTTCTTTTAAAATTGAAATGTCTGCGCCATTATCAATGAGCAACGTCCACATTGTTTTTGTATACTCTTTTTGTAATCTTATAAAAATATTAAGACTAAGATTGATGACATGAATTGTTGAATTTATTGGTTTGGAGTATTTAAGGGGGCATGCTGGTTTTCCGAACTACTTTGGGTATATCAGACATTGCCATTTTGCCTATTGTTCGAATTATTTCCGTAATTATTGATTTGGTAATAACTATTTTGGTTGTTGTGATATCCCCTGTTGAAGTTACTACGGCCACGGTTATTTCCTCGGAAATTTCCGGGTCCTCGGTTATTGTAATAACTGTAATTGTTGTAATTATTATAATTATATCCTTGGTTGTTGCTCCTACCTCGATAATTTCCTCGGAAATTACCTCGGTTGGAGTGTCCTCTTTGTGCAAATAAAATTGCATTGGTAGTTCCTGTCATCTCAGTACTGCAGTTTATGTATTTACCAGCAGCGTCATTCATTGTTGCGAATGTTCCTGCTTCCAATATTGTTTTCATTTTACCATGGTCACAGTTTTTAGTCATTACTTTAATTGCTTCTTTTGTGCTGAACTTATCAGCAAGCTCTGCTGGCAATCCCTCATCGATATACGCAGATTCAAGCAATCTTCGTTGATTATCAATTTCATTGGAAAATTCCGTAGCAGTTTTTCCCTTCTGGTATACGTTGGCCATTTTTGCTTTTACAACGTCGGATGTTTCGCAGTAGATTCTTGCAATTTCTTTATTATTGCATCTATAGTTGTTTCGTTCTGTATTTTGTAAAAGGTCGAGCCAATTATTTTGGACTTGATTACTTCTACGGCTATACCTTCAAAAGTGCCTTTTTTTAAATTTATCAGTATTAACGAAGCTAAGAATCTTTGTAAATTTAACTTTTTCCCGTCAAATTCTGGGATTGAGGAGGATATCTCCCTCATATATGCCCTATCGGCATTGGCTGTGTCTGTCATGGCTTATTTTTTGTATTTCTTTTTCGGTGTTATCTGAATCAGAATACTCTTGTTCTAACTCATCAAAGTCAATTGTTGGCTTGGACTCGTTTAAATCTTGGAGTTGACTTTCATCAAACTCAATTGGAAAATTAGGGTTTTTGGGAATAGTTAGTTTAATATCACGACGAACACTTATCGTCTCTAACTTTAGAGCTATTTGTCGTAATATTTTTAAACAATATGCGTTGTGCGCATTCGTTAGCTTGCTCTTTAGCGAAGATGCTAATTCGCTAAGTGTGTTATATTCAGTTGTTAATGCTGTAACATGGTGCAACAACGTTTCGACTCTTATTGTTGTGTTTTTATTGACACATTTATATGACTTGCCTAATTTTGGGTGTGCAGGTGGAATGTTGGTTAATAGTTCTAAAAACGGTATGTAGATTGCCAATAATTTTGACTCAACCATGTTGCTTATCTGTGCAAGCGGACTTTTAAGATTTCAATTGAAACTAAAAATGGGTTCTCTTAATTAATGGCCTTTACTGTTACGTATGTAAATGTATTATAATTTTCCAACAATTCGTTTTCAACTTTATAAATGGTTGTGTATTCACGAAATCGTGATAAAATTTTTATGGCTTATATACAAAAGTCTGGGTATTTACTATAAATTGTATCTATTTTTGCTTCTAACATAATGAATAATTTTTGGGAAAAATTTATATTTTGTTTACTTTGTCTAAGTCGTTTGCTCGATTCATGTACTTTTTTTTTTTAATAGTTCTTTTATGGATTTTATATAATTTGGACACTGTGTTCAATATCATAAGAATAACGATAATCAATACTAGTATGAGCATGTAATTCAAATCTGGGGACGACACGTCACTTATTATTACGTTGGCGCGAGTCCAGATTTGACGTCTACGAGACACATAATTGTTTGGGTGAATGATAACCTTTTTTTAATATGTTTATTTATCTTCAATAAAACTGACATGAAAGTCTAGATCAAGATCGTATATATATATTTTTTTCATATTTAAATCAAATGAATTTATTTTCCATATTTTATTTAATAGTGTCTTTATTAATAATTTTCATAGTAAATTGTTTTTCTTTATAGAATATAAAATAGTAGTTTAACAAAAGTTTTTTCTGTTCTGTAGAATTCTAGCAGTTTGCCAAATTCCGAAATATTGAAACAAGAATGCTTTTCTGTACAGCTTTGTATTTCATTGGGATCGATATTTTTCCAGTTTTCTCGGAATTGTTTGAACAATGGGATGTCTGAGCTTGTAGTTACTTGACTGATTTTCGCTTCAAACACGCCTTTCAGTACTAATTCGTAAACGTGATGACGGCAAGCAAAAATAAGCAATTCTCTACCCAGTTTTTGTTCGAGAAGCACACATGCTCCATTTATACGGCCTGTATTAGAAGCAGTAGTATCACAACAGAGAATCTACACTTTGTCTTCAAGATTCCAGTTCGTAACAGCATCCCAAACTGCGTCTGCCTGTTCCTTTCCTGTCGCGCTGTCCAATTTAGGAACAGCAATAATATGTTCTTTATTATCGTATGTAATAGCTATAGGTAGGTACGGAGTAAAGATAGTTTTCCGCATAGAAGTTTTATCGGGCTGAGCGGAGGCTCCTCTTGCGCTGGGCCTATTTTCTTCTAATTCTATTATTTCAGAATCAGAAGATGAGTTTTCTTGTCGTGGTTCGCAAGATGTTGTAGATGGTGCTAAGGATGTACGATATTTAGCACGTCGCTTTTCCTCCTCGATGATTCTAAGGTGCGTATTTTCCTCTTTATCTGTTAGTTTTTTGTCCACTCCGGCTAAGTGACCGGGCCGACCTGGTTCTCTTTGGCGCTGCAAGAAGATCTTATCTTCATTTTTTTTAATCAGTTGAAAAGCATCTGCATGTGCGATGTCATGTTTAAGTTTGAAACAAACTCCTGTCGACGCCGTTTCTTGTGTTGTTTTTTCGAATTTTTTTGCAATTCTCTCCAAACTTGGTGTAAGTTAACTAGTTTCTTAACACAGTTAGGTATTGATCTAGTCGGTATACGTGATTTTTCCCAATAAATAATACACTCTCGAATTGTCAGATTTGCACTTTTATTGACTTTTAAATTCACTTCACGAATATTATAAAACAAAACTGCCAGTACTTGCCCGTTAGAGGGAAGTTTAGAACCGGTGATTTGATGTCGCCTATTAAAAAATATCTCCTTTTTGGAACTTCGTAACTCCACTGACATGTTGACTACACGAAAACAACGCGATAACTTATTGTTTAAATGTGTATAGGCAAAAGTTACATTTGATATTGACACATGCATAGCAAATGTCAAAAGGGAATAGAGACAGAATATAACAGAACTGTGTAGAGCCGTTTCTCATTCCTTCTTGGGTTTTGTGTTCGTGCATATACACATGCTTCACCAGTCAGTTTAGTTGCGATCATAATTCTATGCATAATTATATGTATGATAAAAAGCCAATTATTCTATACTAATAAAACAAACAAGTAATAACACGCAATCAATGCGACAGTTCGCGCGCGCAGTAGTATACACGTATCGACATGTTTCCGCGCAACTCGGCAAGGGTTGCCGTTATTCTAAATAGACGAAACTTTATTCTTAGATGTTTTGAGACCATTCAAACAAAATAAGAGGGTTTGCGTTAAAAAAACACTTTCATTTTTTTGGGACACCCTAATGGGCGTGGCATCCAACTTTTTCATGCAGATCTTTGTCGAATGTCAATTGCTATCTTCATACCAAATTTGGTGACTCTAGCTCAAAGTTTGTAAAAAGTGGGGAAAGGGGGGCTGGGGGTGGTACGGGTGGGCTTGGGATCCAAATGTTTGATGCAGATCTATGTGGAATGTCAATTGCTATCTTCATACCAAATTTGGTGACTCTAGATCGAAGTTTGTAAAAGGTGGGGAAAAGGGGGCTGGGGGCAGTATGGGTGGGCGTGGAATCAAAACTTTTGATGCAGATCTATGTGGAATGTCAATTGCTATCTTGATACCAAATTTGGTGGCTCTAGCTAAAAGTTTGTAAAAGGTGTGGAAAGGGGGGCGAAATGGGTGGGCGTGGCTCTTAAACTTTAATGAGATTTTTTGGGGGTCATCATCACCTATCTTGGCACCAAATTTGGTGGCTCTAGCTTAAGAACTGTGGGAGATATAGCCATTTCTGATTTCAAAATGCGGGGGGTCTGGGGGCGGAATGGGTGGGCGTGGCTCCAAAATTTTTGATACAGTTTTTTGGGGTTTTATAGTAGCTATCTCCTTACCAAAATTGGTAGTTCTAGCTGTAAGGATGTGCGAAATATGTTGATTTTGTAATGTTTAGTGTAGAGGTGTTCTTAGTTTTCCAGACATTTAAAACACGTATATTTCAAGGTTCTTACATCTAAGTATATATAGTATAAGGCAGACCGCTGCTTCGGCAGAGAAGTCAGCGCGCGAGCCATACATAGTCTAATACATAATATAAAGAGAGTGTGAGTATGCACATATGTATTCTGTATGAGGTCACAGCGTGAGAGTGTTGACGCTGCATCGTTTGTGCGCGTTGCAACCTTACGCGATCATTTTACCAGCGCTTGAAAGTGAGCTGGGTGACCCACTTAATGTAAGCGAGCTGGGTAACCAACTTAATGTTAATGTTTGGGCAAAGTGTGTACAGAGTACACTCGATATATGTGTATACTACATCTCGCTCCTTTTGAAAAATAACGTAATACTATGAAGTTATTTTTTTATTTTTATTTATTTTTTTAATTTCTTTTTTATGTACATATATGTATTTAAATTAGAGTGTCGCAATATTAATTAATATATATATATATATATATAGCTATAGATATATATATCTATATATATATATATATATATATCTATATATATATATGTTAAGAAAAATGTGTGTCTGTGTTGTGAAAAATAAAATTTTTTTTTTTCATATAAAAGTTGATCAGACTGTGCTTTCATGAAAGCTATTAACTATTGAATAATTTTAACTTATTTTTATGAACTTTTTGTGTTTTATTTTTATTATCTTATATTATATTAATTTTTATTTCTATTTTCTCTACGCTAGATGGTCCTAAGTATATTGAATCCAGCTTATGGCCAGTTTCATTTTTTAATATAACTTTATCACCTACTTTCAATTCTAAATTAATTATATTCCTTACATAATATTCTTTATTCCTAGTATTATTTTTTTCTAACATTATTCTAGCTCGTTTATATGCTTGTTCCAATCTAAATTTACTTTCCTTAGCATAGTTTTCTATGTTATATAAAGGTTCTGTGTCGTCTATTGCATTAAAATATTTGGGTAAATTATTTTATGTTTGATATATTGGTCACCGGCTTGAGTAGCGCTACTCTTAATAATTTTAATACATTATTGCCAGGCTGGCGAAAATCCTCAACTGAACCCTCCACGAGGGTGCCGGCTGGGCAATGGGCATCGTGCTACCTCGAAACAAACGAGGGGTACCTGGTGCTATTTGCTTTGCGGAGGGACAGGGCGGCGACCCGCCAAAGCAAACTGCACATCACTTAAATGCTTCGGCACTATGAGTGTGTGTGGAAAGCTGAGGCAACAGGCATCGATGCCCTAGCTAAGATGAGCCCTATACCACTCAAAGGCTTCGGCACTGCGAGGGTAGGGGGCAAACCAAGACAAAGGCATCGTCACCTGGCGGAGGGAAGTACCAAACCACTCAAAGGCTTCGGTACTGCGAGGGCGAGGGGCTAACCAAAGCAACAGAAGTCATCCTGCCCCAAAAACAAACAAAGGTACTGCGTATCTACTCGCCTGTAGAAAGGTAGTACAATGTTTAGCTAAGGTGAGCTCTACGCCATTCAAAGGCTTCGGCACTGCGAAGACGTGGAGCAAGCCATGGTTCGAGGTCCTTGGCAGTAAGGTTAACATGCTATGGGTAGACTTCCCAGAAAAAAAAAAATCAAAATGGAGACAAAGAAGGATGACACACGGGTTGGGATGTCAACCCAAACGTCGGTGGAAAAGGGTGCTACCACCGGCGGGCACGGGGGGGGGGGGGGGGGGGAGAAATCCTCTCTGCGTGTCGCCAGCAACCCACCCTCCGTACTGGTTGGAGCAGGCCAGGACGGTTGCAAAGCCACTGCCAACACAAAGCCCAAAATGTGGCGCGATTCCGCAGTCCATGGAGACTCGGATTGTGAATCACATGGAGGGAACCATACGTCAGAAGCTGAGGACCTTTCATGTCCCCCAGATCAGGCGAGTACCAGCACCCCCAGTAGGGTCGGGCTCAAACGGTCAAAAGAGGGCATGAAGGCCAAAGCCCAATACAAAGCCGCCCTTAAAATCCGGGCTCGGCTCGCTAACTGCAAGCGAGACCTCACGGAAGATGAGGTCCGTCAGCAGAAGTGGGCCGACGAAAGGATACAAGAACGTAGAGCATACTTCGAAAAGAAGACACACATGGCGTCGAAAGACGCCAGTTTTGCCAACAAGGTGGAGGAGGAATTGGCCGTCAAACGCCAGCGCTCCACTGAAACCGCTAAAGCAGAGGTGCCAGCTAGCAAGCGGCCCTGCAAAAAGCCAATGTCACGGGCAAAGCCGACAGCCAGCGATGTAGCAAGGCGGCACCTAGTCGTCGCGCTCATCGACCGGAGTGACCCAAATGGCAAAATGAAGCCCAAGCAGTGGAAGAAGGTGGAGGAGCTGATGTTCGATGCGCTTCTAAGTCGAATGGGCGAACCGGGCTCGCTTCCCATCCCATTTGATGGAGTGGGCTGGCTTGAGGGTGTTAAAATACTCAGCTGCAAGGATGACCACACTTTGAAGTAGGTCACCGGTGTCGTGGCTGCCCTGGACGCTCCGTGGGAGGGTGCCAAGCTGGAGGTAGTGGACAGAACGTGTATTCCGTCCGTGCCGAAGGCAAAAGTACTCTTCCCGCGAGTCGTACCAGCAGACCAAGCACTGCTGCTACTCAAGTGGCAAAATCCGGACGTGCCAACCGTTGATTGGAAGGTGATACACACTGCGAAGCCCGATAATAAGGGTCAGCAAATGGTCATCCAAATCAACAAGAAGGCCGACGATTTGCTGTACGACTACCTACCTACGACTCAAGAAGCGCCACCCGAACGATACAAATACAAACACGCTGGAGGCAAGTGAAGTGGAGAGACCTGGCGGAGGTCACCCACGCCACAGAAAGCCTAGAACTGGAAGATGACGAGGCTGCGGACATTACCGTTGTGGAAGTCCTATCCGCGGAGGATGACACTGCCAACCATGGAGCTGAATGCATCCAAATCAACTTACATAAAAGCAAGTTGGCTTCGGCGGAGCTACTGATAACCTTGGAGACAGGGCACGCCGATGTCGCCTTAGTCCAGGAGCCTTGGATAGCGTCTGGTAACAAGGTTTCTGGACTGAAGCATCCAAACTTCGACCTATTCTACCAGACAACAGTGAGTAGAGCAAAGACTGTGATCCTAGTAAGGAAAGGTATCTATGCTTACTTATTGTCCAATTACAGTACCGACGATCTCACGGTGACAGCGCTAGAGGGCAGCAGAGACGAGCCAATATTGATGGCATCCTGCTACATGGCGCATGACTCGGAGGCACCCCTCAAGAGCTAACTCGACTGGTGACGGAGGCCGAGTCAAAAAGACAGGCCCTCATCATCGGAGCAGACGCCAACGCACAGTATGGGGAAGCGGGGACATAAACGATAGAGGTGAGTCACTGCTTGATTTCATACTTCAAACTAATCTTAAGATAGCAAACGAGGGGGAAGAACCAACATATGTTGGTCCTACCTCATCAAACGTCTTAGATATCACACTCGCGTCGGTAATAAATACCGTGGTAAAAGACTGGAGAGTTCTTAGTAGACTTTCCTTCTCGGACCACAGGTACATACAATCCCGCGGTAACTTTGAACGAATAGTTAAGAATAACACATACAGAAACCCGCGGAACACGGACTGGGAGCAGTTCGGTAAAGAGGTCGAAAGAAACCTACCACGACTACCCAAGATAGCCTCACTAGACAAATTAGAGAAGTCCCTGGAGACCCTCAACAAAAATCTGGTGGCGGCCTATCATAAAACTTGTAGACCGTCGCAAGAGAAGAAGAGACACAAGCCCCCATGGTGGACTCCAGAACTCGAAGGGCAAAGAAAAGACGTTCTAGAACTCTTCAAACTCGCTAAACAAGCGGAAGAAGAGCTAGTATGGATAGAAAACAGAATAAGGTTTCGAGACCTTAAGAAAAAAGTACGAGTAGCTAAGAGACACGCATGGCAAAACTTCTGTTCAGGCATTGAGAAGACAGCTGACACTGCAAGGTTAAGAAAGCTGCTAGCTCGCCAACAGACGGTGCAAAGCCAATTAAAAACTGAAGACGGCAGATGGACGGAAGGCAGTGAAGATGCGGCAAATGTGCTCATAGAGGCACACTTCCCTAACTGCACAGAAGTCAACACAAACACACAAACGATATCTCCAACCACAAGGGTGGAAATTCCGGAAGATATCACAACAACGCGAAGGATAATGTGCGCCATAGACTCCTTTGAGTGCTACAAATCACAAGGTCCAGACGGGATATTCCCGGCCATGCTACAGAAGGTCAAACATGTGATCACTCCATGGCTGAGGGAAATATTTAGAGGATGCCTTAGTTATGGCTATGTGCCGGTGGCCTGGAGGACAGCGCGGGTGATTTTCCTGCCCAAAGCGGGAAAATGTAGCCACGTTGTGCCTAAAGACTACAGACCTATAAGCCTGACATCGTTCCTACTAAAAACACTATAAAAACTGATAGACCTCCACATTAGAGAGAATACAGGGATGACTCTAGAACAGAACCAACACGCTTATACGGAGGGCAAATCGGTGGAAACTGCGCTACATTTCCTCGTAGCAACCATCGAGAAAGCACTTCAACATAAAGAATACGCTCTAGGCGCATTTCTAGATATCTCAGCCGCATTTAATAATGTGTCGACGAAAGCAATAATGTACAGCCTAAGAGCTGTGACCCCAGCAGAAGCAGTTTACTCTTGGGTCCAGAACCTACTGAGCAGCAGGAGAATACTTGCGGAATGGGGAACCACTACCACAATCAGGGAAGCAAAGTGTGGCACTCCCCAAGGAGGAGTGCTCTCACCCATACTGTGCAACTTGGTGGTAAACTACCTGCTAAAGAAATTCAAACGGAAAGCCCCGAAGATAGCTGCCTATGCGGACGACATAAGCATAATTATCACGGGCAAGTGTCCATCGACAATCAGCTCAGTCATGGACTACACACTCAAAGAGATACTAGCCTGGGCCACAGAAGCCGGGCTGAGTATCAACGCGGACAAGACGGACCTTATTCTCTTCACCAAGAGATACAAGGTACCACGCTGGACGCCACCGAAAATAAACGATAAAATGCTGATACCAAAGGAAAGTATTAAATACCTGGGAACAGTAATAGATAGCAAATTGAGTTGGAAGCTCAATGTGGAGGAAAGGGTGAAGAAGGCCACCAATGCACTATATACATCGCAAAAGATGTTGGGTAGCACGTGGGGACTGTCACCAAGACTGACACATTGGGTTCTCATCTCGGTTGTGCGCCCCATGCTGCTCTATGGAATACTGGTATGGTGGAAAGCCACAGAGAAGTCCACATACCTTAAACGAATGGAAAAAACCCAGCGACATGCACTGATGTGCATCACAGGGGCGCTGAGAACTACACCAACTAAGGCACTACAGATTATGCTCAATGTTAACCTTACGGCAAGAAAGACGGCACAACGGCTATACGCGATAGGCAACCTGACGATACATAGCTACGGGCACAGTACAATTGGAAGGGGGACAGAAGTCGAAACAGACCATATGACCCCAAGAAACAATTTCAACTTCACGCCCAGTTTCTTAGGAAAAGATGACTGGCGCTCAGGAGCAGAGCGGTCAGCCATAAACATATACACAGAAGGCTCAAAAATGAGGGAGGGAGTCGGCGCAGCAGTATACTGTGCCGAACCACTCATGAGCCTGTCATACAAACTCCCGAACCACTGCAGCATTTTCCAAGCGGAGATATTCGCAATAAGAAAAGCAGTAGAAGCAGTCCTACATACTAAAACAAAATACGATGAAGTAAACATATTCGTGGACAGTCAGGCAGCAATTAAAGCCCTACAGGCCCATTACATAGGCTCTCGGAATGTCCTGGCGGGCAGGGAAGCACTAGATGCACTCGGCATTTTTAAAAAAGTGCGCATCTATTGGATTCCAAGCCATCAGGGATTTTGAGGGCAACGAGATAGCAGACACGTTGGCTAAGCAAGGTGCAACGGGATTCAACAGTGATTCTGCGGATGTTCCGATCTCACTGCAAACGCTACACTCATACATGGAAATACAAGCACGGGATACAGCAGAACTAAGGTGGACAAACACCTCTGACTGCAAAATCTCTATAAAAATGTGCAAAACATATGATGTTAAACTAACGCCATACATGCTAAACCTAAAAAGGCATGACTGCCGAAGGCTTGCGGGTCTCTTGACGGGACACTGCCTAACCGCGGTACACATGAAAAGGCTTGGCTTAACGGATAACGACGAATGCAGGAAATGCAAGGATACAGGTGTCAAAGAGACGTTAGAGCACCTCCTCTGCAGCTGCCCCGCACTGGCAGCACAACGACTACGCCACTTCAAAGCTCCCTTTCTTGCCTCGCTCGATGAAGCCAGCAAGAAAGAACCTAAAAAACTTCTAGCGTTTGCTAGAAGCACTCACACTCCGCAGGACCACACAACGAGATAGTCCTAACCGTCTCCAACCACCGGCGCCACTAAGGACCCCTTTAGCGGTCTATGTGTGACATTCCCCCTTGGGAGGGTCAGCCGGTCTAACCTAACCTAACCTAACATTATTGCCAATTTTTTTGAATAATTCTATTGAAACATGTTCAAAGATTATGTCATTTGGTGCCATTTTTAGTTCGCGTATATCATGTACACCGGCTCTGCTTTCAAGCCGTTGGAAAAATTGACCTAAATCAATAACTCCATTTACATACAAATCGCTAACATCTATTCTTGCAATGATTTGTTTGCCATGCTTAAAGCAACATAGCATATCTTTCGTTTGCAAGGTCACTACATTTTGTACATCGTCATTTGTTATGACTTCATATACATTGGGCTTTGAAGCTTTATTTAGAGGTTTGTTTTGCAAGTTCTCTATTTCTATATCTTTTTCATCTCCTGCGCAGGAAATTTTCTGTCTTTTCTCTTGTCTAGTAGTGACTTTTAAAATTTGTTTTGTCATGTTTTTAAGCTCTTTGATGGTTATTCTTGATAACGCATCGGCTACATAATTATCTTTAATTAACTTTTCGACTTGCTTGACTTTTTCCCGTCGTTGACTTTGAGGAATCCTATAATTTTTTATGTGTGTTGGTTCATTGTCTTTCAATCTTAATTTTTGTTTATAAAAATTATTTGTGCTTATTGCTTCGGATTCTAGTCCGAATATATCTGTATTTTTGACACAGAGTTCAGTTAATATTTTTTTGTATGGTAACGGACAGTTTTTTCTTAACTTAGAAATAATTGTCTCATCTCTTGATAGATGATCTTTATTGAAAATTTCGTAACTATTTAGTGGTTCGTATCGTACCTTGTCTAGGTCAATTATTTTATTTGAATCCGTTGTATTCATCGTTGAGTAATCGGATATGGAGCTTGCTATAAATACTTCATTCTCGATTTTTTGACAAGGGATCATAATATGATCATCTTTCGTATCTAATTTTATTTCGCTTGCTTTGAAGTCTAACTGACAATTGAATTTCTTTATGAAATCCATACAAATTATTCCGTCACATGGAATTGGAAAATTTGTATCTATTTAATGGAAATGATGTGGAATAATATATTTTCCTGTTGTTAATTCAACCAAAGTTAGTCTAATGGAATTGGTTGAACCTTCTCCAATTCCGCTGATATTTGTAGTTACATTGGTATCTATGTCATGAAAGATGTCGGACTGTTCTTTTAAAAATGAAATGTCTGCGCCAGTATCAATGAGCAACGTCCACATTGTTTTTGTATACTCTTTTTGTAATCTTATAAAAATATTAAGACTAAGATTGATGACATGAATTGTTGAATTTATTGGTTTGGAGTATTTAAGGGGGCATGCTGGTTTTCCGAACTACTTTGCGTATATAAGACATTGCCATTTTGCCTATTGCTCGAATTATTTCCGTAATTATTGATTTGGTAATAACTATTTTGGTTGTTGTGATATCCCCTGTTGAAGTTACTACGGCCACGGTTATTTCCTCGGAAATTTCCGGGT
>JARNME010000053.1:600140-659468 GCA_030179655.1 Scaptomyza flava | reverse complement strand
TTTTCAAGCGCATTGTTCACTTAATTGTGTATGCACTTATTCATTAAGAAACGGAAATCCGTTTCTTTTTTGCAAGTGTAAGAACCTTTTTTTATGACTTTGCTTGTGCGACGCGAAGGCGTCACTGCGCATTTGTTTTGTTTTTGTATTCTCGCTCGCGATCAAACCCTCAGCTTGTGCGACAATCAGGCGACAGTAGTGGAATGGGTAATTGTTGTAATTGTAATTTGATTTTTAAAATGGGTAAAAAGTGCTCCAAATCGTATGGGAGGTACTTGAAGGAGTTGTCCAAATAAAAATTCCCTTCTTAGTGCTCACCTCCTACCTGCATGGAAAATTGTGTGAAAATTTCAGCCTTCTGGCTCTTTTCAATTAGGCTATGGCTCTTCCATTATCATCGGGACAAACTCTTTTATATATATGTATAGAGAAAGAAAAAAAAAAATGAATATGTAAATATACCAACAGCAACAATAACATCTACAGCGCGCGTCAAAGGCAGACAAAACGGCGTATCTAAAGCAGCAGCGTCGCCATTTAAGCGGCGGCGTCGTCGGCATCATCAAAACATAACATACATAAGTACGTATTTATGTGTGCGCGCCTTGATTGTACTAAATTCATATCAACGGTAGTGAAAAGTATTTACACTACACTTAAAGTTAAATCTACTCATTGCTTAAATTTACTTTATGGAAAGTATGGTATCGATGGAAAGGTCATTAAATTTCCGTTTGAAAGATTTCAATTTTAGTAAAAGTCTACTTTTGAAACTTTTCTCCCTGGGCTTAAACAAAAATGTTTTGATGTAAAAATTACTTCAAACAATTCTAATAATGATTTAAATAAAATTTCAAAAATCTATTCGCATGTATTTTTTATGATTTTTTGAAGCAACAGCTCTATCAGCCGCAGCTACACCAGCAGCAGCAGTTTCAGCCACACCAGTGGCAGCATCAGCGTCAGCCACAGCAACAACAAAGCAATGAAATTAGAAATAAAAATGATGCAAAGAAAAGTTGCAAAATCTGCAATATGAGTTGCAATTGCTAAAAATTTTAGAACATTAGTACAAAAAAATACTTTACATACAGTAACAAAATGCAATTGTCGTTCCACAAACGATAATAGCATCTTTGTCTTTAAGAAAACCTACATTCTGAAAGTAAACGTATAATGATTTAAAGTAAAAAGGCGGCAGTTTAGTTAATTTTTTTTTATTTTTTTAATTTTTAATTTTCTTCTATGTTCATTTTTTGTAACACACTACGCAAGTTTTTAATTTCATTTTTATGTTGATTACTTAATTCTATTTTTAAAGCTATTAATTTTTTTTCGTTTTGTTTTTCTATTTTTTTCTGTTTTTTAATAACAAATTGTAATTTTTTGTTTATTTTTGTTATTTGGCTGTTCAGATTATTCAGCTTCGCCTTCTTAAAATTTTTTTTATTTTGCTGCCGCTGGTGTGGCTGAAGCTGCTGTTGCGGCTGAAGCTGCTGCTGGTGCTGCGGCTGAAGCTGCTGCTGAAACATCAGCGGCTGAAACTGCAGCGGCTGAAACTGCTGCTGTTGAAGACTCTGTTGCGGCAGCTGCTGATACAGCTGATGAAACTGAGGCTGCATATAAAACTGTGGCAGGGCCACAGAAGGCAAAGCACCCCAATAATTTTTTGCGTCCATTCTGGTTTGTATCACGTTTAGAAATGAAATGAAGCAATACGCAAATGGCACACTAAGTTAAAAATTGTTAAATTTCCTGAGAGTGAAAGAGTTACAGTTATTAATGTGAATTGATCTCATCTACAAAACAATATCACATTTTCATGCTCTTAAGCCAATCGCATTCCTCTTAGTCCTCCCTTGTTGTTTCAAATTCGTGTGTGCATACAACGGCTTATAATAGCCTGAAGCGATAAACAAAAACAGCAACAACAAATCTTTTGCATTCACAGTTATATTTATACCCTGAAATGGGTAAAAAAGGGTATAATTGTTTTGTGCAAAAGTATGTAACAGGCAAAAAGAAGCATCTCCAACCCCATATAAAATATATATATTCTTGATCAGCATCAACAGCCGATTCGATACAGCCATGTGCGTCTGTCCTTCTGTCCGTCTGTCCATCCGTCCGTCCATATGTATGCTAGAGACTTCAAATGTGGAACATAACTACTTTCAAACTATCGGTAACTATTCTGATTTCCGATATACATATAAAATCGATAACGAAAATATCTCGAATTAAGAAAATTAAAAATAGGAGTTGAAACTATGGATAACTTTATAACTTCCATGAAAATTTGATCAAATCGGTTAGGAAACACTGGAGATATTTTAAATTAAAGTTAAAGTCAAGAAAAACTCACTTCTGCAAGTCATTCAATACACGGGTTCAGGGTATCTTTTAGTCGGGATTTCTCGACTAAAACCTTCTTACTTGTTTTCAGATTCGCTCGCGCATCGCTCTTCATGTTCGGCGCTAGATGACAAATTATTTTTAAATCGCGCCTTCGTTGTTGGCTATTTCGGCTAATTCTCTTATCTAAGCGCGCGCTCTGCAAGTCAAACAAAGAGCGTAGTATCGCTACCTTCTTCACACGCACTGAATCAATGCAAAACATATCTAAGAGGCTGCAGTTAAGTGAATTGTATATTGCCTTTAGCTTTAATTTAGTGTGTGTGCGGAGGAGCTAGGGTTATTAAACTTTATGATTGACATGCAAAGCGCGCACATAAAATAGAGAGTGAACGTAAATGAGCAACAACAAAGGCGCATGATCGGAGCGAGATTTCAAATTATCTGATTATCATAAGAGCAACAGACGCGCTTATGTGAACGCCCTTTGCTTATTCAAAATTGTATATCAATAATATATCAATAAATGTTAGTGTGTTACGTTTTGTCTAAGTTATATAAGCAGCAAGTAGGCGAATCCACCCCCAAAACATATTCTGGTGTGGGAAATTTTTCTAGACGCACCAAGTTTTGTTATGTTTTTGTGGTTTTTTTAAAATCAATGACACCAACAAAAAGTAGCAGTGCGGGCCCAACAACAACAACAACAAACGCTTCTTGCAAGTATACGAACCTTTTTTTTATGACACTTTGCTTGCGGCACTCAAAGGCGTCATTGCCCATTGTTTTGTTTTTGTATTCTCGCTCGCGATCGAGCTCTCAGCTTGTGGGACAATCAGGCGACAGTAGTGGAATGGGTAATTGTTGTAATTATTTTATTATCTTAAGAGCAACACGCGCACTTATGTGAACGCCCTATGCTTGTTCGCAATTGCATATCAATAACATATTAATAATGTTAGATAGTTTTGTCTAAGTTATATAAGCAGCAAGTAGGCAAATCCACCCCCATAACATATTCTGGTGTGGGAAATTTTTCTAGACGCACCAAGTTTTGTTATGTTGTTTTTGTTTTTTTAAATCAATCACACCAACAAAAAGTAGCAGTGCTGGCCCAACAACAACAACAACAAACGCTTCTTGCAAGTGTACGAACCTTTTTTTTATGACACTTTGCTTGCGGCACTCAAAGGCGTCATTGCCCATTGTTTTGTTTTTGTATTCTCGCTCGCGATCGAGCTCTCAGCTTGTGGGACAATCAGGCGACAGTAGTGGAATGGGTAATTGTTGTAATTATTTTATTATCTTAAGAGCAAAACGCGCACTTATGTGAACGCCCTATGCTTGTTCGCAATTGCATATCAATAACATATTAATAATGTTAATTAGTTTTGTCTAAGTTATATAAGCAGCAAGTAGGCGAATCCACCCCCAAAACATATTCTGGTGTGGGAAATTTTTCTAGACGCACCAAGTTTTGTTATGTTGTTCTTGTTTTTTTTTAAATCAATGACACCAACAAAAAGTAGCAGTGCGGGCCCAACAACAACACTTACAACAACAACAAACGCTTCTTGGGTCGTAAATCAATTGTCAAAGGCACACAAAAAAAAGAATATGCACTGTGCGAAGTGATACATGTACATAAAATTATGAAAACTATTTTCAAGCGCATTGTTCACTTAATTGTGTATGCACATATTCATTAAGAAGCAGAAATCCGTTTCGTTTTTGCAAGTGTCGAACCTTTTTTTATGACTTTGCTTGTGCGACGCGAAGGCGTCACTGCGCATTTGTTTTGTTTTTGTATTCTCGCTCGCGATCAAACCCTCAGCTTGTGCGACAATCAGGCGACAGTAGTGGAATGGGTAATTGTTGTAATTGTAATTTGATTTTTAAAATGGGTAAAAAGTGCTCCAAATCGTATGGGAGGTACTTGAAGGAGTTGTCCAAATAAAAATTCCCTTCTTAGTGCTCACTTACTACCTGCATAAAAAATTGTGTGAAAATTTCAGCCTTCTAGCTCTTTTCCTTTAGGCTGTGGCTGATCCATTTTAACGCGGACGAACTCTTTTATATATATAGATGATATATTATCATCGCTCTTCGCATTGCAAACTGCTGCTAAAGACAGTTGGCAACAGTTGCGCAGCCTCATTGATAATGCGTCTGCGTTGTATAACTCGTTGCGGTCTCTGGGCAACGAATCGCTGATAGCTCAGGCCATTCTCATCTTCATCGTCATGGGGAAAGTAGACCAGGAGACCAAACGAACATGGAATGAATCTCTAGTATACACAGCGTTACCTACGTGGGACAATTGCATACAAATCAGTATCTAGAGTCAATAAGTAAGCCTGCTGCTGATGCCTTTGTAAACCAACAATGTTGTCATAAAACCCGCTCACAGCGGTCACAGGCAAGCTCATCATTTAATTGCAAAACGCAAACATGCAACATGTGCTCCAGCTCAAAGCATAAGGCCTTTAAATGTGGCTAACTAACTGATCTCGCCGTAGAATCCCGCTTAAACAGAACTAAGAACTTGGACTCTGCATTAACTGCTTAAACAAGGGTCATACTGCAGCTAAATGTCCACCTAAATAGAGATGCTGCACCTGCTCGCTGCCGCATCATACATTGGTTCATGGAGATGCATCTACAACTCATAAGTCGATGGCCCAGCCTCGCTTAAATGCGCCACAGGCTCAGGATGCTGTCGCGCACACACATACGGACACTCGTTCAGACTGTGTCATATTAGCCACGGCCTTGGTCTTGGTAAAGGATTCGTCTGGTTGCTACAAAGTAGGACGCGCCTTGTTGGACTCGTGCTCTCAGGTAAATTTCATCTGTGAAAAGTTTGCCCAGACGCTGCGCTTGCCAAGAACCAAGCGCAATTTGGAGATTCGTAGCATTGGCGAATCGAAAACTCACATCAAGCATCACACTTCAACGACAATAAAGTCACGCCTCAATGAATTTGAGATACTGCCTAATTTCTGCGTCACACCACATATTACGTGGAACCTGCTTCCAAATTCGTCATTAGCAGATGGGGACTTCAACAAATCTCGCCGCATAAATCTACTCCTAGGTACGGAGACTTTCTTCGACATTCTAGCAGTCGGCCAAATCGAACTTGGCCAGCAGCTACCTGTGCTTCAGAAGACCCTACTAGGATGGATAGTTTCTGGTCGATGTCAAGCCAAAGCCAAAACACATCATCAGTATCTACTGAGTGCAGACGACTCCATTTACACGGATATCTCTGCCAGTATAGAGCGCTTGTGGCGCATCGATGAAGTCAACAACTCGGTTGATTTACTCACTCCTAAGCAGCGTAACTGTGAGGAGACACACAACAAAATGGTTCAACGCTCACAGAATGGCCGTATAATCGTACGGTTCCCTTTCAAAGATGACCCTAGCTTACTTGGCCACTCTTTCGACACTGCTAGTAGACGATTCCGCGCACTCGAACGCAGTCTGACCAAACGGCCTGAGGTCAAGTCTCAATATGTGGATTTTATGCAGGAGTTTCATGACTTGGGACTAGAGATGTTAAAAATATCGCTACGATGTATCATATATCGATATTCAATACGATATTTAAGTATAATTGCGATATGATATTAAATGCGATATTTGGTCATTATATCGATATATATTGCGACATATCTTTTATGACGACAAATTTTCTCATCCCTGGCACCTATTTACCGGCAATCTGTATTGTGGTGCAAAAAACTTTTTTATAATGCCAAAGTAAGTATTTTCTTAACTAAAGTCTTACAAAAACTCATACATTATTTATTTAACTTAAGAATATCGTATAAGAATTTTGAAAAAGTGGATGCAAACAACGCACGTTGCACAATATGCAAACGTCTGGTGAAATCTTCTGGAAACACCAGTAACCTGACTGCCCACGTTAAAAATAACCACAAAGGGCACAATACTGATGTCTACTAGCAGCCAAAAACGCAGCTTACATTGTCGCAATCTATTAAAGAAGTTGACGATATTTCAACGAATGGATCGAAAGCGGTTAAGATGGACAGCGCTCTTGCATTTTGGATTGCAAAAAACCAACAGCCCTATTCGGTAGTTGAGGAGGAAGGATTCAAAAAATTCTGTGCTATAGCGGTTCCTCGTTATCGACAACCAAACCGCCAAAAGAAGCGGGATATAACTGATGAAAAATTTGAGCTCTTCTCTGCCAAGTGGAAACTTACTTTGTTGGACAAGAAAGTAACGCTAACAACGGACATATGGACGGAAACAATGTTAATGAGCAGCTTTCTTGGCGTAACAGCTCATTTTGTACAAAACTCAAAAATTTTGTCGGTCAATATTGGTGCGCAAGAGCTTATCGATCGCCACACAGGGGAAAATATTGGAACAGCGTTGAAAGACATATGCAACGAATGGGCATACCATTAGCAAATGTAACGGCTGTTGTTACTGACAACGCAGCTAACATGGTCAAAGCTGTTTATGAAGTTTTTGGAAAACAAAAACATTTACCTTGTGAAGCTCACACATTAAATCTAGTAGCAAAGGCCGTTTTAAACATGGAACCTGCAAAGGCGTTGCTTTCGAAAATTTAAGCAATTTTAATTTTTTTTTTAAGCAAAGCTGTGTGGCAAGCGACGAGCTTCAAAAACTTCAATGCGACCACAAATTAATTCAAGAAGTTCCTACAAGGTGGAACAGTACATTTTACTTGTTGGAAAGATTTTTGTCATTGAAAGAGAAAGTCAACGCAGCTTTAATGAAATAAAGAACAGATACTACAACGATTACCGGAGTTTAAATCAATCTAGCGGAATTCTTAATCGATTTGCTTCGGCCTTTGGAATCTGCCACCCGAGATCTGGTCAAAAGTATTGCACCGTCAGTATGATTATTCCGGTCATAAATGCGATGACAGATGATATTAAAGCTGTTACACCCAATGACACAATAACGGAACAATGTCGTCAATGCCTCTTAACGGAAATTGAAAAACGTTTATCATCAATCGAGCGTATATTTAATAAAATTATTTTAAAATACTTTTTACCTTTGCTTTCAGGTTTCAATACTAGCAATGTCGTCAGTCTTAGACCCAAGATTTAAAAATTAATTTTTTAAAAATTGTATGGAAGCTTCTACTGCAGTTACGAAGCTTGACACCTTTAGTGATGCCGGAGCAAGTTGCACAAATACAACAAGTGCAGAAAGTACTGAAGTTGAAAAATCGTAATTTTGGAGTAAAATAGCAAACGTGCATGCTCAAAGCACAAAAAATTGGAGAAAAACAAAATGCAGTATTATTTAAATTTGCCCATGGCTGATTCCAAAGCCAATCCACTAGAAAAAAAGCAATGGAGTTGCTTCCTGTTGTCGCTACATCAGTACCTTGCGAACGGCTCTTTTCATCTGCTGGTCAGACAGTTACGCAAACAAGAAATAGACTAAATTCAGATAAACTCTCAAAGCTTCTTTTTTTGGGAAGTTTGAAAAGTGAAGAGTGGGAGCTTTAAATATATGATAAGTCTTTCGATACTTAACTAACTTTTAAATTTTACGACTTTTTACTTTTAGATATTTTTATAATTTTGTTGGATCTCTCAATGAACAATCTTGTCTAAGGTTTAAAATCTTATTTTAGTTTTAAAATCTATATTTTGCGTTTAAACATGTATCCAAACTGAAAAATAGATCTCTGTTTTCTTAGTTTTAATGATTTATCTATATTCTGTTATATTTCAACATGAAGTAAACATAATCCGTAATTAAAAAATGATTTTAAAAATGGTTTTTATTTGCATATATAATTTATTTATTATTTTTAAGTGCAAGTAAGCACTACAGTTATAATTTAAAAAAAATCTGTTATTGACAATTTCGATATCGACTCGATATACGCGATATTGAACGCGATATGATATTTAATTTGATATTTTCAATAATATCGAAATCGATATTTTCTTGGCGATATACATCCCTACTTGGGACACATGAACCTCGTAGAGCGCCCAAAGCTGCATACTCCGCACTACTACATCCCACATCATTGCGTGCTTAAGCCAAACCGCACATCAACGAATCGTCGTCTTTGATGCCTCGTGCCAGACCACGTCTCGAAAATCCCCCTACGACTTGCTCATGGTCGGACCAACCATCCAACCCGATCTCTACTCCCTACTTCTGCGTTTCCGGAAACATCAGTACGTCATTACTGCTGATGTTGTCAAGATATTCCGCCAGGTTTATGTGGCCGCAGAGGGTCGAAGATTTCAATACATAATCTGGAGGGATTAACCGTCGGAACCGATTATATACCGTAACATATGGCACGGCCGCTGCGCCCTATTTGGCCATACGCAGCATGTCGTATTTAGCAGATCAACACATGGACATGGTGCCCAGGCCATCAAATCATCGTTTTATGTTGATGACTTTATTGGTGGAGCAGACACCGTGGAAGCTCTTTATCAGATCAAGAAGAAAGTTACAGCTATTCTCCACGACGGCCAGTTTGAGCCAGCAAAACGGCACTCCAATCACATCGATTTGGCTCTTGGCTTGAAGTGGGATCAACGCTTGGACACGTTCATGTTTTTGTTCTCCCCAAAGATTAGCACAGACATGGTCACCAAATGTTCGATTTTGTCAATCGCTTCATCGCTGTTTGATCCCTTAGGACTCGTCACGCCGATTATCATAATCGCCAAGATCATCCTGCAAGAGCTGTGGCTTCTGAAACTATACTGGGATAAATCTGTCCCTCAAGGAATCCAAACAGCATGGACATCGCTTCTAGTATCACTCTCGTCGCTAAAAGACTAAGCAATACTCCGCTATTGCCTCCAAACTTAAATACACAGCTTGCAGATACACGGATTCTGCGACGCCTCGATCAGAGCATATGCCTGTTGTATAAGTTAACACATAACGGGTCAACACCCTAAATATATGGTGCAGCGTCGAGTTAACACATAACGGGTCAACGCTCCAAGACATCGTGCAGCGTCAGCCGAATATTGCTCTCACGGAAACCGAAAGTTCTTGGAACTGACGCTGGGGCCACATCAGGTGCAAAGCATAGACTGTGAAAAAGCACCGTTACTTTTTTTTAGCGTTGCCTCGAAATGTACCGTTAACTTTTTTGTAGAAGTGCAAAAATTTACTTGTTTGCAAGCGTATCACAATTAAAAGACACATTGGTTTAAGTGAAGTTAAAGAGGTAGGATCGCGGATTTTGGCGTTTTTTTATTGTTTGCAACTAGAGAATTGACTAATTTAATTAAAATGGGACGCTCTAGTCTCCTTCAGAAGGAAGAAAAGGGCTCGATTCTTGCTTTTTTAAAGTCTGACTGGACTGTTAGCCAAATTTCTCGTAAAATTTGTCGAAGTCGCACTACCATTGCACATTTTTTGAAAAACCCGGAAAGTTACGGTACAAAATGAAGCACTGGTCGAAGCCCAATCTTAAATGAGCGTGAAAAACGGCGCATTATAAAGAACGCAAGCAATTCGACAGCATCATGTGTCCAGCTTGCTTCACTTTCCGGCCAGAAACTGTCTGCCATGACTGTGTGGCGCACTTTAAATAAGTCTAAGTACATTGTCTGAGGTGTACTTAAGAAGGTGCCCAATTTGACTCCACGTCACAAAGCGGCAAGGATCGATTTCGCGCTTAGAAGCTTGGAAACAAACTGGGACTCGGTAAGAAAATTGTTATACGGTATTTTGCATGTGTATTACCGTCATGGTGTCGGTAAGTCCGTATGAAGGCAATTTTTTTCGACACCCTTCAAGCTAGTGACTTGAAAATTTGCAAATATCTTTTTCTACGGCCGGGACAGAAAAAGTGTCAAGATTGGGTTTCTACGATTACTTGGGGGCTGGCAAATCGATAAATTCGCTAGCTCAAAATCGATAAATCCATAAATTTCGCACATCCTTACAGCTAGAGCTACAAACTTTGGTGAGAAGGTAGCTACTGACAAACCCCAAAAAACTGCATCAAAAATTTTGGAGCCACACCTCCCATTCCGCCCCCAGACCCCTTCGAGGCTTAAAATCAGAAACGCCTATAGCTTCCACTTTGAGCTAGAGCTCCCAAATTTTGTGCCAATATAGGTGATGACATCTCCTAAAAAACTGCATCAAAACTTTGGATACCACGCGCACCCATTACCACCTATTCAAAGATGTCTTATAATTTTGATACGGTTGAAAACATCATATTTTTTTAATTTGTTAAAAAAAAATACAAATGTTTGAAATACTGCTATGAAATGATTAAAACCTGTTTTCTATTCTATTTTCAAATAAATTAGCGAAATTTTTATTTTGCTATGTTAGGTGTCTTAGAAAATATTTGAAAAAAACTAAGTGTCTTATCATTGTGATAAGCACTGTATATAGCGAGTGTTTACAAATTCATCTTTGCGATACATTACCGTAACAAAATAATACTAGCAAAAGTCTTATGAGCGACACTGAGTTAGAAGAGTTAATAGCAAACATTGAAAAAACACTAAAACCATCTGAAACCTTTACTAAAATGTCGTTTAATCAGTGCGATATGAAAGCTCTAATCGAGTATGCGGTTAATGCTGCACTCGAAACACAAGCAAAACGGTTCGATGAGAAACTTAAGTATATAGAAAATAAATTGAACCAAGCAACAGTGTCCGTACCCGAGGTGGAAATATTTAAAGATGCAGAAATAGACCCTAGCATAAAATGTGATGAGTCATTAGACCATGTAAAATCAGTTCCAGACTTTGAGGGAAAAATTGAGACATACGTCTCATGGCGGGGAGCCGCCCATTCAGCACATACAATTTTTGAAAACCATTTTGGAAGTTCAAGACACTATCAGGCATTGGGTATAATAAAAAATAAAATTATTATATGGTGTTATCTTCTGACGATACACCTTTGAACTTTAAGGCAATTGTCAATAGACTCGATTTTACGTATGCCGACAAGCGACCAATTTACCTTATTGAACAAGAATTATCTGTTCTGCGTCAAGGAAATTCGAGCATAATTCAATATTATGAGGAAATCGAGAAGAAATTTACGCTTTTTATAAATAAAACAATCATGAAATATGATTCCACTCTAGCTGCCTCTATTAACGAGAAGTATAGAGCAGATGCACTGAGAGTTTTTATTTCGGGAACAAAGAAAAGCCTTAGTGATATCCTTTTTTCGGCACGACCTAGGGATTTGCCATCAGCTCAAGAGGTCGAGTCCAACCACGAACGTTTCCACTTTGCGAATAATTTTGCAAAGAACGTTGAGGAAATAACTCTGCGTAATGAACAAAAACAACTAAAGTTCATTACTACCGGTAAAAATACCCCACAACAAGGCAGAAGCCCATTTTTCAACAAGGAAAACCAACAATATTACAACCAAAACATAAAACAAGAACCACCCCAACCGATGGACGTTGACGGTTCACCCCGGTTCAGACAACCGACCCAAAATCAAAATCAAGGTTCGCCCCAAGTCCCATACCAAAATCAGGTTCAAACAAGTAAGAAGACTCAAGTCGAGAGAGCCCGACTAGAAGATACCCTGAACCCAGTTGCAATAAATAAATAAATTTATAATTGACTTTGGTATACTTACTTAACTTCAATCGATTAAATTCGATATCTCCGGTGTTTCTTAACCGATTTGGACAAAATTTTCAGAAATGTTCTATCATTACCCATTACTTCAACCCTCATTTTTACATTTTCAAAATTCGATATTTTATTGTTATCGATTCCATGTGTATATCGGAAACCAGAATAGTTATCGATAATTTGAAGCAAACTTGTTCTGCTCATGGTATAGGAGAACTTATATACAAAATCTGAAGTCTCTAGCTCTTGTAGTCTCTGAGATCGACGCGTTCATACAGACAGACAGACAGACGGACAGACGAAAATGGCTATATCGTCTCGGCTGTTGATGCTGATCAAGAATATACATACTTTATGGGGTCGGAGATGCTTCCTTCTGCCTGTTACATACTTTTGCACAAAACCATTATACCCTTATTTACCCATTTTATGGGTTAAGGGTATAAAAAGAGCAAACAGTGGTACAGCTAGGTAAACGGGTCCGAAACAACAAAGCGTTAACCACCTCTCGCAGGAGGGAAATCAGGAGAGCCAAGAATATCAAGAATATCAGGCTACCACAGAGGGTGAAGTAGCGAACATAGACGATGAAAACCAACTCGAAGAAATTAATTTTTAAAAATAGCTCCCTGTTACCGTTTGTAGAACGAACGATAGCTGGTAAAACGATCAGATTGCTCTTAGATACAGGCGCATCAAAAAATAATGTAAAACCACTTCCAGAATTAAAAAACGTTACTAACGTAGAAGAAACATTTATTGTCAAGTCACTTCACTGCTTTAACCCCGTTAAAGAAAAATGTCTTATGCACCTCTTTGATACTACAACTACATTTTTTCCGCTTCCAAGTTTGTCAAGCTTTGATGGTATAATTGGTCTTGACCTACTAAAGAAGGTAAAACCCACCTTAAATTTCAAAAATAAAATATTAAAACAGATATCGGATCCGAAATGATCCAGTTTCAAAAATGCGCAAACGTTAATTTCACAGAGGTAGGAAACATTCAAGTTCCACATGAAATCGAAAAGAAATTTCAGAAAATGCTAAAAAAAAAAAGAAATAAGCGTATTTGCTGACCCCATGAAGCTCTCCCATATAAAACAAATATTATAGCTACAATTCGTACAGAAAACAATGATCCGATTTATTCGAAACTTTACCCTTACCCATTAGGGGTGTCCGATTTTGTTAATAAAGAAACAATGAGCATGCTAAAAGACAATATTATCAGACCATCCAGATCACCATATAACACAGTTGAACTTACAATAGAATATTACAAAACGATCCATTCCGTCATAGATAAAATTCCAATCGAGATAATACATTCATCCCCACCAGAGCTAAAAGCAAACATTAGAGACAATATTAACAAAGCACAAGAACTTTTACTACGGAGACATAACGCGGACAGAAGAAATATAACTTTCCAAGTAGGCGAAAAGGTACTTATGAAATTGAAAATAAACGACTTGGTAACAAACTTACGCCCTTATTCAAGGAAACTATAGTAGAAGCTGACTTGGGATCAACGGTTCTAATAAAGGGGAGGGAAGTCCATAAAGACAATCTAAGAAAATTCTGTATTTTCTTTCTCTCATTTCGTCTTATTACTGCTCTTCTGTTTTTATTCAGGATCCTAATCATACTACTTTTTGTAGCAATCTCTACTGCTAATCTTACCGATTACACTAATTCGGACTACATTCCGCTGATGGATGGGAACGTTGTTATATGGAAAGACTACGGATACTTCAGACACTCATCGAATCTCAGTATGTACTCGGAAATAGCCGAGGAGACACAATTACTAATGAACCATTTTCCCTAATCTCATATGAAAAAGATTTAAGACTCAGACATAAATCATTTAAAAAACTTATAGACACAGTAAAAATACATCATAGACACGATCGGAGCATTAACATTCTCTGCTCTTAAGGCGGTAGCAGGAACCCCCGATTTCAATGACTTCGAAAATTGAAATTTAATCAAAAAAATTTAATTGATTAAACTGACAGACAAATCGTTATTTATTTATTTATAATCAGCTAAGAGCAGCTGACATTAAAATGAAATCAAATTTAATTTAAATTTAAAAAAAAATTAAAATAATTATATTAAGTATAGTTTATAGTATTATATATAAATCTGTATTTTAGGAAAAAATTCAAAAGTTAACGTTAAGGCTCTGGGAAATTCAATAAAAAAAAATGTAGTTGTCCAACATTTGTTGCGTGGATTGGGAAAAACCCAGAAAACCCCAATCACACCAGCGTTAGATTAGTATTTAGTGGTTACGATTAGATAAAGCAAAGAGGATCGATCTTTTAGTACTGGAATTGAGGCCTCTAAAGAGACAAGAGAATAAAGCTTGTTATAGTCAGAAAATATAACACGAAATGGTTCATGAGTTAAATAGTTGCTCAAGCAACGATCCAGGCTTAGGGGTAAAAAGTTACGAGAAGATCGAATTGGGACATTAAATTTAATTTGACTCAAAAGAACTGATGAGTCGATTTCACCATTAAGTAGGTTAGTAATAAATAATACTCCATGCATAGTTCTACGGTTTAACAGGGAGGGAAAATTTATCAAAAGGAGTCTACTTGAATACGGGGGTAAGTCAACTCCAGGAACCCATTTAAAACTTCTAAGGGCAAATAGAAGAAATTTCTTCTGCACAGATTCAATTCTATCCTGGAAAATTGAGTACTGTGCGGACCACACACAAGATCCATACTCCAGGATGGGACGTACTGGGTATGTATAAAGCGTTGTAGTGGTGTAGGGATCATTAAACTCTTTCGACCACCGCTTGATGAAGCCAAGGACATTAATGGCCTTATTGACCATGGACAAAATATGAGAGTCAAACTTTAATTAAGGATCAAGAATAATGCCTAAATCTTTAATTTCAAACACGTGGTCAAGTGGTGAAGCATCAAGCAAGTAGTGAGCAGTATGACGGGTACTTCTACAAAAAGACATGACTTTACATTTTGAACAATTTAAATTAAGTAAGTTAGTACGGCACCAGGCTGAAAAATAAATACAAAAATGCAAGATCAGATTATTAAGCTAACATAAACTTTAAATGTTATAATTGCTAACGAGAAAATAAAATAAATAGATACCAGCCACCTCTATGAAAAACTACTAGCAAGAGGCACGTTAACGCTGACATTTACGGATGAAGTAAAAATAAATGGTTCTTTGTTCCGGAACTCGAAGGCCACAGTCCAACGATTCCCTGGATCAGCGTCTTCGGCTCTCGTAAATATCACTGGCCATCAAGAGGTTCTCAGTCTGCCATACCTTCGATGACTGAGCATTGAAAACCTGCGGTACATTAACAACGTCGAAAATGATCTTTTGACGACACCTGCAATCTTCACCACGGCTACAGTTCTAGCAGTAATTATCTGCCTCCTTCTTTGGCAACTACATCGGGGCCACGTAAAAGCCAGGAAATCAGCTTCTCTGCGGGTCGCCATCGACAACTTTAAGAAGTCCGGGAACGGCCTAAATCTAAGCGAGCGAGGAGTCAACACATAACGGGTCAACACCCTTAATATGGTGCAGCGTCGAGTTAACACATAACGGGTCAACGCTCCAAGACATCGTGCAGCGTCAGCCGAATATCACTCTCACGGAAACCGAAAGTTCTTGGAACTGACGCTGGGGCCACATCGTGGGAAACGCTAGGTCTACAGTTATCATGACAGGGCTAGCGTATTTATAAGATCAATTTGTAATTAGAAAATCAGTTTGAATTCATTAATAAACGAAGCCACAAGTGGCCACTCTGATCCAATAATAAAAGAATCCTTTAATAAAGACCCATCCTTTTGTAATTTATATACACTCGCACACTTGGGTCCGATGGCTCAAAACACAGCTCGTCACATCCAAGTCATGAGTTGCGCCAACAAGGAAACTATCGCTACCTTAATTAGAGCTTTGTGGTGCACATCTGTTATCACAACTCTATCGCAAGATCGCAGGAATCTTTGATGATAGGAAGCCAACCACATTTCTATGGTGCGACTCACAGATAGTTCTCCATTGGGTACGGCAGCATTCTGCCACCCTTTCTACATTCGTTGGCAATCGAATTTCGGAAATTCAAGAAGCTACCATCGATTGTCACTGGAAACACGTTCCAACTCACTGCAACCCTGCAGATCTGCTGTCTCGAGGTTGCACCCTAGCTGACTTGCAACAGTCGATCTGGTTCGAAGGGCCTTCCTTCCTGCGCTTAGATGAACAACATTGGCCAACGACGGCACACGATGATATGGACATGAACGTCATCAATTTGGAAAAGCGCAAGTCTGCCTTTACCGTATCCATCAGCAGCAACCAACTTCTCGATGCTTTACGCAAGATCAGCTCTCACCGCAGCTGTTTACTAGTGGTTGTTTGGTTGTTGGTCACGTATAGCGCCTCACAGAAGGCGATCGCATTTGTAGCCGCAGCCGGACCTGAGTTGCGGCGAATTCGCATGCTGTCTCGCTCTGACACAGGATTTCAGCGCTAAGGTACGTGTTTGGTACATGGAGGCCGAAAAACACGTACCGTAAAAGTCGTGGCAAAGTGCCGTTGGTGTGTGAGCGGTGCATCCACGAGATATAGTGATCACCGTCACACCAACGACAGGCGTGGTCAGCAACGAGGAACCGTTGTTGCTAGGCAAAACTCACTGGAACGATCACGCCACCTTTGCCCTTGGGCGACATTGGCAGCGCTGACAGGCCCCGGTCCAGCGAGACAGCAGAAGGGTATAAAAGGAGCCGCCTTTGACAGAGCGGCGAGGCAGTACAAATTAGTACAAAGTTAGTACGGAGTACGAAGTAATGTGAAAGTCAGTGCGCAACATAAAAGTGAACAAAGGATTCGGAGTGCAAGAATCCAGCGCGAAAGGATAATATAAGAATAAAAAGGACTCATATCGAAATATGGACGAATCAAATCGTGTCCTTAGCGATTAACAAACCCTTTACTAAAGAAATCAATACGCGGAATTTATCAAGCCTTGTGGTGTGTTGCGTTTGCAAAGCAACCTCCAATCAAAACCAAGTATCAGACTAGTTAGCCTGGCGAAGGACAGGTGAAGCTAAAGCCAGAACCTGAGAGTAGTAGAAACTATTGGCGAAATCCTTGTGGTAACAAGGAGGCCATAGTAGAGCCTGGCGAATTTCAGGCGCTGCTAGCTAAAACCTCGTTTAGTAGGCGTAACATTGGCTCTGATTATTTGGTGCGACGAGAGCGCCAGTATTGTAAATAAATCCACGACACAAGGTACGTACGATTTCATAAAACTCTACTAAGAAATATCACTAAGTGTACTAATAAATTGTAAAATCCCAACGTGAAACTAGCAGAGAGTGCAGTTTAAATATATGTACAAAAAGTAAACCCTAATTGTGTTATTAATGCCGCAGCCGCCACAAATATACATTTGTTGGCACGTACCCTCAGCACCGCGAGAGTTATCCCAGCTAAAACCGCGTGACAACTTTAGGTTCGTTATGACTGGCGCCCAACTGTGGATCTGCGGCTAATACCACATAGTTTTCTTTAACGTCATTCGCTTTGCATCGCAACGGACGTGTTTTTTTTATGCGCTTCGCTTTTATACTTTTGTGCGTTTTATTTCTGCTATTAATTTCGCGTCTTTGTGTAAACCAATAGTTTTGTGACTTTGTGTTTTGCCGGTTTGCCTAAACCCAAAGTGGACAGTAAATTAACAATTTAATTTGCATTTGTTTTAAAGTGATTCCAAACACAACAACAAACTGCAGTCCAGCATACTGAAAAATTTGCTCAACTTGCTGCCGCCTGCTTTTGTTTTGTTTTTGTGTTTTTACGCTCACTCTCTCTCTCTCTTTTTTTTCAAGCGCTTCGCTCCCAGTGCATTAAACCGTTTCTTGATCGTTTACTCTAACGCGCTCTTTTGTGTTGGTGTTGGTCGCGGTCAAACTCTTCTCCGTTGCTTGTTGCTTTCGGTGGTCGCGCTCGCGCCGTTTTGTTTGTGAAGCTGTGAAGTAAGTTTTGTTTGTAGCTTTACTATTTGCACTTTAGGGTGGACCTGTATTTTAATCATAACAATTTTCTGCAGCGATATTTTTTTTTATTTTTTATTTGTACTTTTCTTCCCTTTTAATAAATTAAATAAAAATGTCTGTCTGCTGCTATGCGAATTGTCAAGTCCGCGCAAACTCAAAAATGGGTTTTGTCTGCTGCTGGATGTGCACAAATGTTGCTCATGAGCAATGTGCCGGCATTACTGGCCGTGTCTCAGACCTCATGAAGGATACTAATTTAGAGTGGCCGTGTTGGTCATGTTTGGAGAAAAAAAAATACATTGCAAGCTTTATAAATACTCAACTTGGCTTAGAGGGCATTTTCTGCCAGTTGAATAAACTGTGTGAAAAGTTCTCATCGGTTCAAAGAAACCTTAACGAGAAAAATCTCGTAATGGATTCTCCAAAGCGTAAAAAGGCCAACGTTGGGCAGTTATCGGGCTCTGTGATGTCGGAAAATACTCCAAACGCTCCGATACCGCAGGGTAAAGTAAATAAAGTAAATAAAAATCTTCATGTCCCTCCAACTAAAATTATCGAGAACTTAGATGATATACCAATATCTCCCATGGATATTGTGTTATCTGATCCCGATCTTCGGTTTCTTTGGTGGTTAGTAGTGTTGATGTTAATCAACAAAAAAACTCTATCAAACTTAAAGAGCCAAATATTCAGTTATCCGAGACTGAGTCTTCCAAACCAGCCTCAGTGGAGGATATAATTAAAAAATTTGTTGCTGTTCCACCTAAAAAACAAATATTTGTTTCAAGACTTCCCCCTGATTTAACATCAGATGATGTCAAGGTCTATATCAAGGCCAAATCGAATGCCAATTTCACGGTGGAGAAATTCAAATTTGCTTATGATCGGAACATTTCGTCTTTTAAAATCAGTGTTCGAATCAAGATTTTTGCACTATATGCTGCAAAGAATTTTGGCCAGAACACATAATTGTGAAAGAGTATACTGCAGGGAAAAAAAATCGGCCCCCGATTGTATCTACCCTTCCGGTGGTTGGTTCTAAGGTAACTCTCCCAATAACTGATAGTTCAAAAAACTAACATCCTCCTTCTTACTTGGCTATCAGAATGTAAGAGGTCTTTGTAGTAAACTCACTAGTTTATACCTTAATAGTCTTTCTTTCCCTTTCCATGTCATTGCCTTAACTGAAACGTGGTTAAGGCAAGACATTCTCAATTCCGAAATTCTATGTAGTACATATATTCTATTTACAGAAAGGACCGTACTCTTCGGCGTGGTGGTGGAGTGCTTATTGCTGTGAATGTAGACTTTCCTTCTGAAACAGTCGCATTAGATAGTTCTTTTGATATAGAGTTTATTGCTGTAAAGCTAAACATTTGCGGTATTAACATTTTTATCACTTGTTCGTATATACCTCCTTCTTCTGATCTCTCTATCTATGAGACACATCTATCTGCTATTCATTCTGTCTCTGCCTTGCTTTCTGATCGTGATTTTCTTGTAGTTCTTGGTGATTTCAACATTGCTGAAGCTACTTGGATTTCTTGACTCTGGTGCCCTGACTCCCACGGCCCCGAATGAATTTTTAATCGACCTACTTGGGATGTCATTGAGTCAAATTAATGCTATCCCAAATTCTCTCAATAAAATGCTTGATCTGATTTTTGTTTTGGATTCATCATCTTCATCCGTTTCCCGTTCCCAGCCTATATCTTATCCCGAAGACTTATACCATCCTACGTTGGAGCTGTTGATTAATTTACCTTCCCGAACGCGTTGCAATTTCAGGATGCCTTTGAGTCGAGTTCGTCATTTTCGGAAAACTGATTTTGAGGGACTCGCTCTGCTTTTATCCCAAACTGACTGGTCTCCCCTCTACGAGTCTGACGACTTGGACGTGGCAATCAGTATTTTTTATAATACCTTATATTCTTTATTTGATTTATGTGTCCCGGTTGGTGAGCTAAACAGGTCTAACAAACCTGTGTGGTTTACCCGAGAGTTGACAATTCTCAAAAATCGAAAATCTAAACTCAACAAGAGATTTAAAAAAAGCGGCTCATCGGTAGCCTATTCTGATTACTTGATTGCTCGTGCCAGTTTTGCTATCTTAAACAACCAATGTTATAAGAATTACCTTACTCGGTGTAGATTACAGTTTCAGCAGGATCCAAAGCGGTTTTTTGATTTTGTTAATGCGAAGCGTAGGTCATCGACACTCCCAACGGAAGTATTCTTTGAGGAAACGAAGGCCAATTCTGATCAGGAGATTGCAAATATATTTGCCCAATTTTTTCAAACGACTTATAGCTCATGTCAATCTCAAGTCGGTTTGCCTTACCCTTATCGGGTTAATGGCTCGAATCGCATCTTTGAACTGAAAATCACTGAAAACTCACTTTTAAATAATCTTCATGTTTTGAAACCTATATTTTCCCCAGGACCTGACGGAGTGCCAAGCTGTGTGCTTAGACACTGCGCTCATGGTCTTTTAAAGCCGTTGCTTTAAGTTTTTAACTTGTCCCTGGAGTTAGGCTCCTTTCCAAAAATTTGGAAAGAGTCATTTATTATTCCTCTCCATAAAAAAGGAAACAAATCTAATGTTCAAAATTATAGGGGTATTTCCAAGTTGTCTGCTATTCCTAAGATTTTTGAAAAATTAATAACCTCCCATCTTCAACACCTTTGTAAATCTATTATTTCAACGTGCCAGCACGGATTTATGAAACAAAGATCTACTACCACTAACTTGTTAGAATTTACTTCGTTTGTTATCAAGGGTTTTCAGGACAAATTGCAGACTGATGTTATTTATACTGATTTTAGTAAGGCTTTCGACTCTGTAGATCATCATCTCCTAATACATAAACTAGAACTCTTGGGCTTTTCAAATATTCTAGTTCTTTGGATTAAAGACTACCTAACTCTTAGAACTCAGAGGGTTTTATTCAAAGGGTCCGTTTCCAAGACGGTTCAGGTCACTTCAGGCGTTCCTCAGGGTAGTCATCTTGGTCCTTTATTATTTATTTTGTTTATAAACGATCTTCCATCGGTTATAAAGTTCTCTCGGGTTTTGATGTACGCTGATGATGTAAAGTTATGCACGTCAGCTGCAACTCCCCTAGCTGCTCAACAGCTTCAAAGAGATTTAGACAACTTTCAAATGTGGTGTAAAGTAAATTTTTTAAATCTTAATTACAGTAAATGTAAAGTAATGTCATTTTTTAGATGTTTGCCCTTTTTTAATATTTATTTTCTTGACAACAAACCACTAGATAAAATTGAATGGGTTGACGATTTGGGCATCGTTATGGACCCAAAGCTTAAGTTTGACAAGCATATTTCTTCAATTTCCAATCGAGCATCTGGTGTCTTGGGGTTCATTAAGCGCTGGTCGAAGGAGTTTAACGATCCCTACTTAACAAAAACTCTGTATACTTCTCTTGTACGACCGATTCTGGAATATGGATCTTGTATATGGTTTCCGAAATACGAAATTCATACTAATAGATCTTTCTTCTCTGAGTGATCGTAGAATAATGCTTTCATTTTCCTTTTTTCACAAATTAATTAATGGTGAAATTGATTCTTCTGAATTAATTAACCAAATTAACTTTGCTGTTCCTATTAGAAATACTAGAAATTTTGTACCTATATCTCTTCAAACTTGTAATTCTAATTATGCTCTTCATAACCCTTTTCGTATTCTGTGTTCTATTTATAACGATCTTTCCCACTTAATACACAGTGCCACTCCTACTTGCTCTTGTAAAAAGTTAGTTTTGTGTCATTTGTCTACATGTTCGCGATCATCGTAACCGCGCGATAAGCGGAGCGCCCCTCGGTCGGATGGGCGGGAGGTGGGTCGCTTTGTGCGTGGGTCCGCGCGTTAACAAGCCGGTGCTTGGTATCGTTGGGCCACTTGACTGTACTGTTTGTTAGTACATCTACGTCCAATAATAATAAAATACATATTAATAATCGACAATATGGTTCGTTCGTGGGTGTACAGTTTAAAAAAGGATGCACTTGTGAAATGCGGAGTGGAATTCGGTATAGAGCTTGAAGGCACTGTCGAAAATATGCGAAGACAATTCGGAGACTGGGTAAGTCAACATGAAAATAATCTTCCATACAGCGTTCGCATTAGCGAACTGACGAAAACATACAGCCGACAGTCGCCGAATAAAGAACCCGAATTAATGTGCGAGGAAGGGGAATACGAAGAGGAAAAGGAGTTTGCCGGCATAGACGAAGCAAGGCTGAGCGTCCCATGCACCAGCGCGGCGGCTAGGGCGCGAGATTGACAGGAATCTCGCCGATCGCCCTGGAGTACAACCCAACAGCCAGGAGAGTGTAGCCACACCCACACACATGATCAGACCAATGCAAGGGCAAGTGAATACCAAAAAGTAGCCAAACAAGTTCGAGAGTGGAGCTTTCGATTCGACGGACTATCGAAGCCTCTCGAATTCTTGGAGCAAGTGGAATGATTGGCAGACACACATGGATTAAACTTAAATTTAATTCCAAGAGCAATGCCGGATTTGCTGAAAGGAATGGCACTTAAGTGGTACATAGCTAACAACAAGCATTGGACCACATGGGTGGATTTTGTCGACAGTTTTCAAGAATACTTTTTACCTCGAGATTATTTTGAAAATTTGTACGATGAAGTACGCAGACGGCGGCAAGCTCTGGATGAGCCTTTTAAAGTCTATATGGTGGAGATGCAGACTCTGATGAGACCCCTACGACTCTCAACAGAGAAGAAAGTGCGCACCATTTACACCAACAGCCTCCCTGACTTGCGCGGATACGCACGGTCAAACCAGTTCTTGAATTTGACCGAGCTGATGCAACTGGCAGAAGAATTCGAAGAACTAGAAAAGGATAGGCTGAAACTGAGGCTACAAAGTGCTACAGCCCAACAACAATACAGCCAACACCAACAACAACAGCCTCAACAACACCGAGATTCGCAGCAAAATGGACGCGACCACCATCAGAGTCGTGCAAATCGTACACGATTTATGGCCATGGAGGAGCAGAACCAGCACACTGGAGGAATGGACGAACGGCCAACCCCAACACCTAGGACCCAGCAAAATACTGCCAGGACACACATAAACAACCCAGGAAGGGCATGTCGCGTGTGTGGACAGGAGGGACACTGGGCGATAGAGTGCCGAAACCCAATGCTGGAGTTCTGCTGGGTCTGTGGCAGAATCGGTCAGCGGACAGCACTATGTTGTCAGTCGGGAAACGGCCAGCGGCGTCCGCCATCGAGGGGCGAGCGGGAGCCACCAAGGTCCGCCCCGAGACGCTAGTCGGTCACCTGAAGGACGAAGGGACGCAGTTGACTGCCACCGTATGGATCGGTGAGTGTCAGTATAAGGCTACAGTCGATACAGGGGCTACAAGCAGCTTTGTTAGCGAAGAGCTAGCTTGTATACTGAGCACTGTAGGCCGGAGAAGCGTCGCAAGCAGACAGGTGAAGTTAGCAGACGGACATAACAGCAGGACAACAGAACAAATAACGGTCGAAATAAGACTCGGGCATCGCAGTTTGGAAATAGCGTTGCTAATTATGCCTGGTGTGATAGACGATTTGGTGCTGGGCTGGGATTATCTGACTGGCATGGGCACAGTGTTGCAGTGTGCGGGACTGGTGGTCACCATCCCAGCACGACGGCACAAGGTTGGAAAGCTGGAAGAGAGACTGTCGGTGGCAGTTGTCCAGAATACAACCGAACAAGACGAAGCATTACATGATGTCAGAAACCCAACTATTGAAAGCAAAAATCTACACGAGGAGCAAGAAATTAATGAATTTCGATTGCGGGAAGTTGCAGCCTTCAAACACCTAAAGGGCACTTCACAAATTACGGAACACAAAATTGTGATGAGCGACGACAGGCCTATAAAACAGCGTTATTTTCCAAAGAATCCAAAAATGCAAGCGGAAATTAACCAGCAAGTAGAGGAACTCCTTGCGAAAGATTGCATAGAGCCATCAAACAGCCCACACAGCGCACCAATCGTGATGGTGAAAAAGAAGAATGGCAAATGGCGACTGTGCGTGGATTTCAGGCAACTCAACAGCCGATCCATTAAGGACGCGTATACATTACCAAGAGTGCACCACATTTTAAATCAGCTACGTGAAGCCCACTTATTCACTAGCTTGGATCTGAAAGATGGGTACTGGCAGATCCCGATGGAGAAAGCGAGCCGACCACTGACAGCATTTACAGTCCCAGGCAAAGGATTGTATTAGTGGAAAGTAATGCCATTTGGGTTACACCTGGCACCGGCAACTTTTCAGAGGGCTTTGGATCGCGTTATTGGACCAGAAATGATGCCACACGCGTTTGCATATCTAGATGACATTATAGTCATCGGAAGAACGCGCGAAAAGCATATGGAAAATCTCAAAGAGGTATTTCGGCGGCTGCGGGAAGCAAATCTGCGCATCAACGTGGACAAATGTGATTTCTTTAAAAAGGAGTTGAAATATTTGGGCCACAGAGGAAGGAATTCGCACAGAGTCGGAGAAAGTTGCTGCAATCGCAAAATTGAAGCCGCCAAGCAACGTAAAGGAGTTACGACAATACCTGGGCGTGGCATCATGGTACAGGCACTTCGTACCAGATTTCGCGACGAAAGTAGCACCTCTGAACGCATTGGTGAAAAAAGGCGCAAAATGGGAGTGGACTGAGGAGCGGCAAGTAGCATTTGACACAGTCAAAGAGAAGCTGACTCAGTCTCAAAAACATTTTGCTTGCACCCGGATGCAAGTAACTATGGCCTGGGTTCGATATTGACCCAACCTTCGGAGCAAGGTGAAAGGGTAATATCGTACGCCAGTAGGATACTAAACGGTGACGAACGGAACTATTCGGCAACTGAAAAAGAGTGTCTAGCCATAGTGTGGGGAATCAGAAAGCTGCGGCCATACCTGGAAGGCTACCATTTTGTGGTCATAACGGACCACATGGCACTGAAGTGGCTAAACTCAATTGAAAGTCCATCAGGCAGAATAGCGCGTTGGGCGCTTGAACTGCAACAATTCGACTTTGAAGTCAAATACCGTAAAGGCAACCTCAATGTCGTAGCCGATGCACTTTCGAGACAGCCACTTCCGGAGACATGCTGCCTAGTAAAAATTGCAACAGAAGGGATTGAGGCAGACAACGCAAATTGCAAATTGATTCAAAAATTAAAAAAGGAAATCGCACAAAATCCCAGGAAATATCCGGATTACATGGAGGAAAATGGCAGCCTGTACAGACACATCCCACATCGCGCTGGAGGCGGAGATGTGGAAGCTTGGAAGCTTTGTGTACCCAAAGGTAAAAGGAAGGATGTATTACTGGAGAATCACGACGCAGCCACAGACGGTCATTTGGGAAGCCGGAAAACGATAGCAAGAGTAGCGACACGCTACTACTGGCCAGGCTTATACAGGGACGAACACACATATGTGCACAACTGCGAAACGTGTCAACAATACAAGCCAAGTCAAATGGCAGCGGCAGGAAAGATGTTGACACAAATCCCTGAAGAGCCCTGGAGTACCGTGTGTGCTGATTTTCTTGGCCCACTGCCAAGACCAAAACACGGCAATACAATGCTATTGGTGATGTTCGACCGTTTCTCTAAGTGGACTGAGGTGGTTCCGCTAAGGAGCGCAACCACAGCCACTTTGCAAAAGGATTTCAGAGACAGAATTTTGGCACGATTTGGGGTGCCAAAAGTTCTCATAACGGACAATGGAACACAGTTTACGAGTTAAGCCTTCAAACGCTTTCTCGAAGAATTGGGAGTGCGACACCAATTTACGGCACCATACACACCGCAAGAGAATCCCACAGAACGTGTGAACCGCACGGTAAAAACAATGATCGCACAATTTACCAAGGATAACCAGCGGTGCTGGGATGAATTTTTGCCAGAGTTGTCACTGGCCATTAACACCAGCTTATCTGCGCTGTACGACAACGTTACACTCGGCACAGGGCAGCCGACACAAACACCCAGCGACAATGCGAAAAAACTGAGAGAAGTTTTTGAATTGGTGCACAGGAGTTTGGAAAATGCCGCTCAGGACCAAGCAAGGCATTACAACCTACGGAGACGGCAGTGGAAACCCTCTGTAGGAGACAAGGTGTGGGTGAAACAACACCACCTGTCAAATGCAGCAGAAGGCTTCGCTGCGAAGCTTGCTCCTAAATTTGCCGGACCATATACCATAATAAATTTTGTGTCACCTGTAATCTGTAAGCTACAGGGGAACACTGGTGAAAAGGAACGGACCGCGCACATAGGCGACATCAAACCCCACGGAGGTGGATCGGACAACGGGTGAGACAATAATAAAGAAAATACGTTAGGGGGACACAAATAAGGTAAGACCCTGAAAAAAAAGTAATTTTTTTGATGAACACCTGGAAAAGAAAAGATCGGTTAATAATTGACCTTGTTAAGGACGTATAACATTTACTCACCTGAATCTCCATCACCTCCTATAAATAAAAAGTAAAAAATCATTAGTTGATTTGGTTTTTTTTTTGAAAAAAAAGGGGGTGAATATGTATTAATACATATTAAATATTTTCCCTACTCAACACATTTAACAGATACATAAATAATAAAAATAAATATGTAAGGTATTACATATTTATTAAACCATAATAAGAATAAATATGTAAGGCATTACATATATATAAATAATAAAAATAAATATGTAAGGTATTACATATTTATAAATCAATAACAAAAATAAATATATAAGGTATTACATATATAAATAATAAAAATAAATATGTAAGGTATTACATATATATAAATAATATAAATAAATATGTAAGGTATTACATATTTATTAAACCATAACAAAAATAAATATGTAAGGTATTACATAATATAAATAATAAAAATAAATATGTAAGGTATTACATATATATATCAATAATAAAAATAAATATGTGGGGCATTACATATTTATTAAAAATAACAGACAACAATGAATGTGTGGGCGGGAAGAATGGATGACAGAAAAAAAAAATAATAAGAGCCACGGCCCAACCAAGGGCATTACAAAAACTGAACCTGAACGCGGCGAAAATGTGCGCGAAAAAAACGCTGCTAGAAAACGGTTAAGGAAAAAGGTTAGTGATATTGCAAAGAGAGCGCTGACAAAACATGGCCAACGCATGCGGGAAGGATACCGTAACATGCGCACCTACACTGTTGCACATGCGTACGGAGTAGGGGTATAAAAGGTGCCGACTACCATGCAGTCGGTCACTTTGCGAAAATTTACAAAAGTACTCACAACACTAATGGAGAACGGTAACCGGAACAACGAGGGAAGGAGGGCAGCCCATGCGTCGAGCCGCGACCCACGTGCGCACTCTCACACACCAGCGGCCATGGGTGCCAGCGCCAGAGGGCGCAGAAACGTGGCGCGACGAGGGCGTTGGGCAGGACAGCCCTATGCGCGGGTCGAACCGCAACGGGAGGCGTCACCAGATGTGTTGGAGCTGCGGGCGTCGCCCATTTTTGAATCCCCCGAGGAGCGGGAAGCAGCCGAGCGTGAGCGTTGCCGCCGCCAGGAGTTGGAGGAAGAGCGCGATTGGGTGCGCAGCGCTTTCGGCGAGGATTGGGATAGCAGCGACTGGGAGGTGGACATCGACGCTGGCCCAGTGGTCGGAAGGGGCGAGGAATCGCCGCAGGGGGATTTCATAGAGATAAATCCCGAATGGATCCGGATGTGCCACCCGGAGGCACCACCGACCCCGGAGGATGAACATGTGGGCCCAGCCAGCCCGGAGCGGGTCACCTCACCGCCGCTGCCGGATACTCCACCCCCGGAGTGGCGTCCAGCACGACCGCCATCGCCTTTCCCACGCGGAGTGGAGGTGTCGGGCGCGGAGGACGAGGTCATCACGATATCGTCCGAGTCGGAGGGCGAAACGACGATGAAACCACCGTCGCGACGGTGACCGTCTCGAGGGAGAAGAGGTACGCGGATGGTAGGTGGTACCACAAGGCGATCGCGGTGGTAGAGTGGTGCGAGGAGGTGGCACCCCCCCGCGACGGTTTTATAAGGGAGTCGACGCCACCACGACCCCGAACGCCGTCACCGCCACGACCAAGAGAGGCGACGCCACCAATACCCCGAACGCCGTCACCGCCACGACCGCGAGAGGCGACGCCACCACGACCCCGAACGCTGTCACCGCCACGACCGCGAGAGGCGACGCCACCACGACCCCGAACGCCGTCACCGCCACAACTGCGAGAGGCGACGCCACCACGACCCCGAAAGCCGTTACCGCCCCGAGGGTGAGAGAGAGGTGGCACGAGAGGACTGGCCACCAGAGGTGATGGCTGCCGCAGCGGGAGGTAGCGAGTAAAAGAACACGCAAGTAAAACCAACACGCACAAAAAAAAAAAATTATAAAAATAAAATAAAAAAAAAACTAAATATATATATGCATATTTATTTTAGCCTGAAAAAGAACTAAAGAAAAAGAGGTGGATTAAAACTGAAGAGGTGGGGAGGGGGGGGGGGGGGGGGGTGAAATTTGCTGGGAGCGTACTCACATAAAATGTATGTGTGATCCAGCGCGAGCGGCAAACGGCATGGCCTGGAAAAGAGAACGAGACTTAGGATATGGTGGAGATGGCGCAGGGCGCGAAAATATGTTACTTACCTTGCTTTTTAGTTTCTTTCCAGCACAACAAAACAATTCAAAGTGCAAATTGTATGTCATGGCCGAATAGTGTTGGATAGTTGCGTGTGGCCATATCGATTAACACCGGGCGATGCAAAGCTGGCTGCTATGGCGTAACGCACCACTAGATGGCGTTACGCGACCACCAGCTGATCGCTACAGCGACACTGCTAACGGACGCCAAGGTTCAAAACGGAGGCGCGCGATTTGAAAGACGCAAAATTAAGTGGAAGGCTTCCACTTCCGGAGAAAGAGGGGAGTGTGAGGAGCCATATTCACGTATAGCGCCTCACAGAAGGCGATTGCATTTATAGCCGCAGCCGGACCTGAGTTGCGGCGAATTCGCATGCTGTCTCGCTCTGACACAGGATGTCAGCTCTAAGGTACGTGTTTGGTACATGGGGGCCGAAAAACACGTACCGTAAAAGTCGTGGCAAAGTGCCGTTGGTGTGTGAGCGGTGCATCCACGAGATATAGTGATCACCGTCACACCAACGACAGGCGTGATCAGCAACGAGGAACCGTTGTTGCTAGGCAAAACTCACTGGAACGATCACGCCACCTTTTCCCTTGGGCGACATTGGCAGCGCTGACAGGCCCCGGTCCAGCGAGACAGCAGAAGGGTATAAAAGGAGCCGCCTTTGACAGAGCGGCGAGGCAGTACAAAATTAGTACAAAGTTAGTACGGAGTACGAAGTAAAGTGATAGTGCGCAACATAAAAGTGAACAAAGGATTCGGAGTGCAAGAATCCAGCGCGAAAGGATAATATAAGAGTAAAAAGGACTCATATCGAAATATGGACGAATCAAATCGTGTCCTTAGCGATTAACAAACCCTTTACTAAAGAAATCAATACGCGGAATTTACCAAGCCTTGTGGTGTGTTGCGTTTGCAAAGCAACCTCAAATCAAAACCAAGTATCAGACTAGTGAGCCTGGCGAAGGACAGGTGAAGCTAAAGCCAGAACCTGAGAGTAGTAGAAACTATTGGCGAAATCCTTGTGGTAACAAGGAGGCCATAGTAGAGCCTGGCGAATTTCAGGCGCTGCTAGCTAAAACTTCGTTTAGTAGGCGTAACATTGGCTCCGATTATTTGGTGCGACGAGGGCGCCAGTATTGTAAATAAATCCACGACACAAGGTCTGTACGATTTCATAAAACTCTACTAAGAAATATCACTAAGTGTACTAATAAATTGTAAAAACCCAACGTGAAACTAGCAGTGCAGTTTAAATATATGTATAAAAAATAAACCCAAATTGTGTTATTATTGCCGCAGCCGCCACAAATATAAATTTGTTGGCACGTACCCTCAGCACCGCGAGAGTTAGCCCAGCTAAAACCGCGTGACAACTTTAGGTTCGTTACAACACTAAAAAATTACCGTCGCTCGACAAGCCGTTGCCAACGCCCATGGAACTGCAACGCACCCTAAGCTGCATCGTCTGGAACCTACAAGCCATCCACTTCCCAGAAGAAGTGTCACGGTTACACAAGGATCAGTCAGCTCACAACAAGTTTCGAAGCCTTTGTTACTTCTTACAGGTCACAGATGGGTTTCAGCTCATTAAAGTAGGAGGCCGTTTGGAACTAACAACAAAAGCACCCCATCCTACTGCCAAGCAAGGAGCCTTTGGTGGAGCAGTACGTACGATACATGCATCACGCTGGACCCAAGGCACTCGTTGCTCTGATTCGCTTACAATTTTGGATAGTCAACGCACGAGACTTGGCACGCCGCATCGTTCGATCTTGCGTACACTGTGTCCGCTATCGCCCAACTCTACAAGGACAGCTAATGGGGCAGTTGCCGAAGGAACGTCTGACACCAGCAAGGCCTTTCTCCCGACAAGCCACCGACAAAAGCTTACATCGCCATATTTATTTGCTTTGTTACTAAGGCAATACGCCGAAGACGTATCCGATCTCACTACGGATAGTTTCATTGCAGCCCTCAAACGATTAATTTCCCGGCGCGGGCTTCCATCGGATATCTTCTGTGAAACGCCACGAATTTCACAGGCGCGAACAACAAGTTCAAGGATGAAACAGTTCGCTTAATCAGCAATTTCTGCTCATCTGAATTTATCAATTTCCATTTTATCCCACCGAGGGCCCCGCATTTCGAGGGCATATGGGAAGCTGCAGTTAAGAGCGTCAAGGGACCCTTAAAGCAGCACATTTGGAGACGCTGATCGCACGAATACATCAACGAGCTCCAAATCCGCACAAACTGGACTAAGACATCGCCAAAAATATCCATTGGCGACATGGTCATAGTATACGAGAATAATCTTCCACCGCAACGATGGCTCCTTGGCTGCATCACCGCACCATCACTGGCAAAGACAACTTCGTTAGTGTTGCCGAGATTCGAACCGCAAAGGGGATTATTCGTCGACCTATCCGTGAACTAGCATTGTTTCCCGTTACTTGAAAGTCAATCACATACTTTCAAGGCGGCCGGTATGTTGGGTCAAAACCCAATTATATTTCTTATTATTTAGTTTAATTTTTGAATTGTATTAAATATTTGAATATCGTGCCTTACTCTCTTAAAGTAAGCGCACAACCCTATTTAACTTAAGATAACATAAGCGCACAGCCCTGGTAAGCTTAAGATAACAGAACACATGAAAAAAAGCTTCTAATCTGATCGTGAAGTGAAAAGTGGTGCAGCAAAGAACCTCATTAAAGAAAATAAATCTAAATCACCTCTGAATAAAACTTGCACCCCTATCTACTTATTATTACAACAGTCAAGAAAAAGCTCCTGATTCTTCACATTTTATATTAAATTTAAGTTGCCGTTTTGTCTATTTAAATTTAATACACAAACTGCCAGAAATTGAGCTGTTTCTACGTGTATGAACTTATATATGTACATATAAGTATCACAAATTTTCGATATTTCTTGTCGACTGCAGCGACATAACGAAGTAAATTCTTTAAGCTCAATTTTCGGCACAGAATACCTGGAGACTTTCTAGCGATTCAATAGAAAGAGATCTTCCTCGTTTGTTGGCCATAAAAACTTCAATATGGCGAAAGTCCATAAGGGTAATTCTAGCAAATCAAAAAATCAGCGAAAATGTGTGATCTACAATCACACAGAAAAAATCGAAAAAAAAACCGAATTCCCGAATGAAAAATCTATTAGTTTATAGATTATTATACAAACAAAACGAAATAATGAGACGCGGTTTTTTCTTCAAAATTCATAGCGAGTTTAATATGTGTGGTGGCTTCAAGTATGCAACGACAATTAATAAGTAGCTTAGCCTAAGCAATGAGCGTGAGCCATAGGCGACCGAACGCAACACCAATTCGCCGTCGGCAGATTGCCGATTGGCTTGCAAGTTAACAAAGCGACTTCAAATTTACTCTTAAACTAACTAAAGGTATGTTAACAATCTAACTTCATAGTAATATATTTATATTGCTCCAACATTCCGGCCCCGTTGATGAGTTCCGGTCTTCAACAAATTTTATGGCAGTGGTGGCAGCTTGTGAATTGGACGTTTGATAACGCCAGCACCTGCATCCTGCCGTCTTCTCCAGCGCGTGTCACACACCCGGCGATCCGTTGCGGGGGGGTGGTGTCGTCGTTTACCAGCCTGACCACCCATTCGACCAGATTGGCCTCGCCTCTGCCGTTCGGTTCGCTGGCGTCCGCCTCGAGTGGCCTGGAGTTGAGTGTGTCCAGTTTATGCCTTCGCACCAGCCTCTGTTTGGCAACCTCTACTGCTGTTTTCCACAGCCTGCCGACGTGCGATGCTTTCTATGCTGCGTAGTCCTTCAGCTTCTCCTAGCTGTGGCGAAGCGCTTAGTGGACCTCCTTCAGCACCTTGCTTGCTCCAATGAGCCTTTTAAAAACAATAATAAAAACGTCAGTTTAAAGGTCAGTCACAAATTACTAGACCGCCTTTGAGGCGAAACAAAAAAATACGGCAACGTACATTTTTAAAGGTGGTCTACCTCTCACTCTTTAGCTTACATAATAAGGCTGCCTCAACAATCCAATAAGAACCTTTGCACCAGCATGGAAGTGCCTAAGGTGCAAATGCCTGAAGAAGATGCTGACGAATTCAGAACTCTTTGGTAGCAACACAGGGAATTTAGCATCATGTGAGATAGGGCCGTGTAGCACACGCCCTCCTACTCGATCTAATTCAAATTTAATGCCATTTTCTCAACTAAACGATTGCAGTATTGGAGCTAATACTACGGACTGTGTTAACAACATTTTTGCCGTAATGACAGTTGGACACAACAGACCTAAAGGGTCAAACAAGCGAGAGGCTATGGACAAGATAAAACGCTTTGTTGGTTTTAGGAAAGCAAAACTATCTACGTCAATATGATATTTAAACACATGCTCTTGAGGTGCCCAACGCATTCCAAGCGTCTTAACTGAGCTTTGCGCATAAAATTTTATACCAATTTCTTCACTGGCGTTCCTTTCACCAGACCGATTCTGGTAATTGAAAGCCCACGTGTCCAGTGGAAATCCTCCTGGGTTCAATATATCACCGACCTGGCTGCAATAGGTGTCCAGTTCTTTTGAACTGTTTGCACCTGCCAGCATATCGTCAACATAAAAACAATTTGTAATCACATACGCACCAATGGGATGTGATAGTGCGTAAATATTTGACAATTCAAACAAACAACGTACAGCCAAAAAGGGTGCCGCACTGTACCATATGTAACAGTATTCAATCTGTATGCCTGTAAATTTTGCAAAGTGGTTACTCTACAGAAGACAAGTTTAAATTCTCTGTCTTCCGCAGAAACACTTATCTGCCTATATATTTTTGAAATGGCGACAGTTACGGCATATTTGTTTAACCGAAAGTTGACCAACGTTGAATACAACTACCTCTGAATGGTTGGCCCCACCATTAGTATTTATTTAAGAGAAACTGCTGTTGATATTTTGCTGGAAGCATCAAAAACAACACGAAGTTTGTTTGAGGTACTCTCAGGTCGCAGAACGCATTGATGAGGAATGTAGTAATGCTGTTTTCGAGGAGCACACTTCAGAATGGACATATGTCCTAAATCCAAATACTCTTTCATGAAGTCATTATGCAAATTTATATGAGTGTCATCTCTTGACAGTTTGCGCTCAAGTTGCAAAAAACGCCTTTCAGCAGTTTGAAAGGACAGACCAAGAACTTTGGGATTGGTCTTGAAGGGAAGATTTACTAGAAAGCGAGCGCAAGATAACCGTTGTATAGTTTTCTTAAAATGCAGTTCACAGGTCTGCTGTTCAGCTGTTTGGCGACCAGCCGTCGACTCGATTGGACATTGATCCAATTTCCAAGAACCATTACCTACGGAGCCGAGAGAACAAAAAGAAACTTCAGCTGCTTAACTCTTACTATATTGTTGCCGAGGCACTTGTCCAGTATATTTGCCCGCTACAATCCAGCCGAGCAATGTTTTTTGCATGATGGGTAGCTCGGAATGAAATTTTATTTGCCCAACGCACAATAACCCATAAAAAAATTCAGCTCCCAATAACACATCAACCTTAGCTGGCTTATAGAATTCAGAATCTGCCAACTTGATTTTTTATTGGTATTTTCCAGTTCAATATGGTTGGAGACCTACATATGCTTCAGAAGTTGAACTTTGAAGTGCCACTGCCTCACTTTGTACTGGTGAATTATACCTATGAAGCAAAGAATGATGAGCCTTTCAACAAACTCGACACTTCGAAGCCTTGCAGTTTGAAACAATTAGGGTGTTCACTTTGTGTTGCAAAAGTGCAAAAGTGTAAAGGTGCAAGCCAACCCAACAACAATTTGTACAGAATCGAGCTTACACTTTTTGCTAGACCCCTGCCTATGACTAAAATATCGTTGTACTTTTACAACGATTTCAGTGCTAAACAAGTGGAAACGTTGCAGTCGGACGCAACCGACTGCGGTATACTCGATACCAGTATTAAAAATTTTGATGCCCATCCATGTGGGATGTCAATTGCTATCTTCATACCAAGTTTGGTGACTCTAGCTCAAAGTTTGTAAAAGTGGGGAAAGGGGGACTGGGGGCGGTATGGTTGGGCGTGGCATTCAAATTTTTGGTGCAGATCTATGTGGAATGTCAATTGCTATCTTCATACCAAATTTGGTGACTCTAGCTCGAAGTTTGTATAAAGTGGGGAAAGGGGGGCTGCGGGCGGTATGGTTGGGCGTGGCATCCAAATTTTTGCTGCAGATCCTTGTGGAATGTCAAATGCTACCTTCATACCAAATTTGGTGACTCTAGTTCGAAGCATGTAAGAGGTGGTGAAAGGGGGGCTATGGGGCTTGGGGCGGTATAGGTGGGCGTGGCATTCAAATTTTTGCTTCCGATCCATGTGGGATGTCAAATGCTCTCTTCATACCAAATTTGGTGACTCTAGCTCACAGTTTGTAAAAGTGGGGAAAGGGGGGCTGGGGGCGGTATGGTTGGGCGTGGTATTCAAATTTTTGGTGCCGATCTATGTGGGATGTCAATTGCTATCTTCATACCAAATTTGGTGACTCTAGCTCGAAGTGTGTATAAAGTGGGGAAAGGGGGGCTGCGGGCGGTATGGTTGGGCGTGGCATCCAAATTTTTGCTGCAGATCCTTGTGGAATGTCAAATGCTACCTTCATAACAAATTTGGTGACTCTAGCTCGAAGTTTGTATAAAGTGGGGAAAGGGGGGCTGCGGGCGGTATGGTTGGGCGTGGCATCCAAATTTTTGCTGCAGATCCTTGTGGAATGTCAAATGCTACCTTCATACCAAATTTGGTGACTCTAGCTCGAAGTTTGTATAAAGTGGGGAAAGGGGGGCTGCGGGCGGTATGGTTGGGCGTGGCATCCAAATTTTTGCTGCAGATCCTTGTGGAATGTCAAATGCTACCTTCATAACAAATTTGGTGACTCTAGCTCAAAGTTTGTATAAAGTGGGGAAAGGGGGGCTGGGGGCGGTATGGTTGGGCGTGGTATTCAAATTTTTGGTGCCGATCTATGTGGGATGTCAATTTCTATCTTCATACCAAATTTGGTGACTCTAGCTCGAAGTTTGTATATTTATTTATTTATTCATGTACGATTCTTAGTGCTACAGTATCGCTACTATAAATTTATGCACTAATCACTATGTGTCAACATTCTTGAAATCAAACTTAAGCTATACATTTAATTCTTAAGGAATAATTTTAACATGATTTATTATTTTATTTCTATTAAATTAATTATACGATTATTACATTAAAGTTTTTAAGTTTTTAATTACCAAAATGTGCTTTTAACTTATTATTAAATTGATGTGCGCTGGAGATGGATTTTAAATCTGACGGCAGGTTATTCCATAGCCGAACAGCGTAGATGTAAAATTGCCTATCGGAGCATGCTAGCTTGGTTCTCATACAAGTAAGGTTAAGGACTCGGGGTGATGTGGCGAATTTAAGTTGATCAAACAAGTACTCAGGCTTTTTCGTGTAAATTACTTTATGTAAGAAGAGGAGGACTCTGACATTTATTAAAGACAACAGGTCTAGGCCAAATAGTTGCTTAGCAAAGCTTGTTATATGGTCGCCCCTTTTCAGACCAAACACATATCGAGCTATACTATTAAATGCAACTTGGAGTTTGTTGTAGCTGCTTGCATCACACTTTGCAAAAATCTCTATTCCATAAAATAGTACTGGTATAGCTAGCGCCTTTGCTATCATCGACCTGATCTCTATAGTTAAAAATTGTTGGGTTAAGGACAGTTGTCTAAGAACACCGTAGCATTTACCCACAACTTTATTTATATGATCGCTCCATGATAGTGTCCTGTTAAATGTTATTCCTAGGTTTTCGGCTTTATCTACATAACTTATTTCTACATTGTCAATACTAAGCTTAATAAAACTGTCAATATTCAGGTACTTTTTGTATATCACTATACACTTAGACTTTGACGGGTTGATACACAGACCATTACGAGACGCCCATTTACTGACACATAACAAATCATCGTTACAGATACGGATACATTCATTGATTAGACTTACAGGACGACTGACATACATTTGGACATCATCAGCATATAAGTGGTTGGGTGTGGCATCCAAATTTTTGCTGCAGATCCTTGTGGAATGTCAAATGCTACCTTCATAACTCATTTGGTGACTCTAGCTCAAAGTTTGTAAAAGTGGGGAAAGGGGGGCTGCGGGCGGTATGGTTGGGCGTGGCATCCAAATTTTTGCTGCAGATCCTTGTGGAATGTCAAATGCTTCATAACAAATTTGGTGACTCTAGCTCAAAGTTTGTAAAAGTGGGGAAAGGGGGGCTGGGGGCGGTATGGTTGGGCGTGGTATTCAAATTTTTGGTGCCGATCTATGTGGGATGTCAATTGCTATCTTCATACCAAATTTGGTGACTCTAGCTCGAAGTTTGTATAAAGTGGGGAAAGGGGGGCTGCGGGCGGTATGGTTGGGCGTGGCATCCACATTTTTGCTGCAGATCCTTGTGGAATGTCAAATGCTACCTTCATACCAAATTTGGTGACTCTAGCTCGAAGTTTGTATAAAGTGGGGAAAGGGGGGCTGCGGGCGGTATGGTTGGGCGTGGCATCCAAATTTTTGCTGCAGATCCTTGTGGAATGTCAAATGCTACCTTCATACCAAATTTGGTGACTCTAGCTCGAAGTTTGTATAAAGTGGGGAAAGGGGGGCTGCGGGCGGTATGGTTGGGCGTGGTATTCAAATTTTTGGTGCCGATCTATGTGGGATGTCAATTGCTATCTTCATACCAAATTTGGTGACTCTAGCTCGAAGTTTGTATAAAGTGGGGAAAGGGGGGCTGCGGGCGGTATGGTTGGGCGTGGCATCCAAATTTTTGCTGCAGATCCTTGTGGAATGTCAAATGCTACCTTCATAACAAATTTGGTGACTCTAGCTCAAAGTTTGTAAAAGTGGTGAAAAGGGGGCTGGGGCGGTATGGTTGGGCGTGGTATTCAAATTTTTGGTGCCGATCTATGTGGGATGTCAATTGCTATCTTCATACCAAATTTGGTGACTCTAGCTCGAAGTTTGTATAAAGTGGGGAAAGGGGGCTATGGGGCTGGGGGCGGTATGGTTGGGCGTGGCATCCAAATTTTTGCTGCAGATCCTTGTGGAATGTCAAATGCTACCTTCATACCAAATTTGGTGACTCTAGCTCAAAGTTTGTATAAGGTGGGGAAAGGGGGGCGGAATGGATGGGATAGGCTCCAAAACTTTGATGCAGATTGTTGGGGGTCGTTGCCAGCTATCTTCCTACCAAATTTGGTGGCTCTAGCTCCACTACTCTGGAATATACACGCATTCCCGTTTCTGACGAAGCGTTGGGGCAGATGGGGGTGGCTAGGGCGTTATTGGTGGGCGTGGCATCCAAACTTTTGATGCAGTTTTTGGGGGGTCATCATCATTTATCTTGGCACCAAATTTGGTGACTCTAGCTAAAAAACTGTAGGAGATATAGGCTTTTCTGATTTCTAAATGCGGTGGGGCTGGGGGCGGGATGGGTGGGCGTGGCTCCAAAACTTTGATGCAGTTCTTTTGGGGTCGTTACCAGCTATCTTCCTACCAAATTTGGTGGCTCTAGCTCCACTACTCTGGAAGATACACGCATTCCCGTTTTTTACGAAGCGTTGGGGCATCTGGGGGCGGCTAGGGCGGTATTGGTGGGCGTGGCATCCAAACTTTTGGTGCAGTTTTTGGGGGGTCATCATCAGCTAAATTGGCACCAAATTTGGTGGCTTTAGCTCAAAAACTGTGGGAGATATAGGCTTTTTTGACTTTAAAATGCGGGGGGTCTGGGGGTGGAATGGGGGGGCGTGGCTCCAAAATTTTTGATGCTGTTTTTTGGGGGTTGCTAGTAGCTATCTTCTTACCAAATTTGGTAGTTCTAGCTGTAAGGGTGTGTGAAATATGCGGATTTATCGTTTTTGAGTTATCGAATTTATCGATTTGCCAGCCCCCCAGATATCGTAGAACCCCAATCTTGACACTTTAATTTACTATCCCATAGAAAAAGAGAATTGGAAAGTTTCAAGTCCCTAGCTTGAAGGGTGTGGAAAAAACTTGCACACATACGGACGGACAGACGGACAGACGGACAGACACCATGACGGACATTGCACAAAACCAATATACTCTTTACCGGTATCGAGTATAAAAATGATACAAAAGTGAAAACGTGTTGCGCAATACAAGCAATTTTCTGGTATTTTTTTGGTGTAATTTTGTGCTTTATGTGCTAAATCAAAACAAACAGCTGTTCATTGTGAAGAGGCGCTATAAGTAAATTAGGGTTGGTTTGCTAATTTTCTTTAAGAAAAAGGGCTATTTTAAATTTATTTATTTATTAAATTAAATATCACAAATGGCAAGCTCAGCTCTAACGATAGCGAACAGCTGATTGTGAAAAGTTATCAGATCAGCGGTGTTGCAAAGTTACACTTCTGCACATTTGCAACACAAAGTGAACACCCTAAATGTGTCCCACGGTCAAACAATTAAGACACATCATTTGAGTTTTTACGTACTCAAATCGTTGCATAACCGAAATAGCACAGAATGCCGGACAAACATATATACTATGATCTGCAGACTAGCAATAAGTACATGCAAACGACGACCTTTGACCTGCATTAGCACAGGCAAATGAAGATTTGTGTTGAGGTTTTCTTACTTCATTACGCAATTTTGACTTGTAACTGTTTAGCACAATCATATGAATAATCATTGCATTGTAAATGTCTTTTTCGTCACCCAGAGACGACAGCGTTGCATATATAGCAGACACTGTATCTATTATCGATCTTAAACTCGACGCAGATGATTTGGTCATGCTTGGCCGAAGGTAAAGAGTATATTGAGTTTGCGCAATGTCCGTCATGGTGTCCGTCCGTCTGTATGAATGCAACTTTTTTCCACACCCTTCAAGCTAGAGACTTGAAACTTTCCAATTCTTTTCATCTATGAGATAGTAAATTAAAGTGTCAAGATTGGGGTTCTACGATAACTGGGGAACTGGCAAATCGATTAATGCGATAACTCAAAACCGATAAATACACATATTTCGCACATCCTTATACCTAGAACTACAAAATTTGGTAGGGGGTAAGCTACTAGCAACCCCCAAAAGACTGCATCAAAAATTTTGGAGCCACGCCCACCTTTCCGCCCCCAGCCCCCCGCATTTTAAAGTCAAAAAAGCCTATACCTCCCACAGTTTTTGAGCTATGGCCAAATTTTGTGGCAAGATAGGTGATGATGACCCCTAAAAACTGTAAAAAAAAGATTTGGATGCCACGCCCACCAATACAGCCCTAGCGGCCCCCATCCGCCCCAACGCTTTGTCTAAACGAGAATGCGTGTATCTTTCAGAGTAGTGGAGCTAGAGCCTCAAAATTTGGTAGAAAGATAGCTGGCAACGACCCCCAAAGAGCTGCATCAAATTTTTGGAGCCATGCCCACCCATTCCACCCCTAGTCCCCCGCATTTTGATATCAGAAAAGCCTATATCGCCCACAGTTTTTGAGCTTGAGCCACCTAATTTGGTGCCAAGACAGTTGATAATGACCGCCCAAAAACTGCACCAACAGTTTGGATGCCACGCCCACCAATACTACTCAACCGACTGCGGTATACTCCTTACCAGTTTTGCCTGTTTGCAAAGGGGTGCGGATGCGGCAGGGGTGTACGCTGCAGATTCTCCGATACAGATGGGGATGCCACCAGCTACCTTTCTTCCAAACTTGGTGACTCTAGCGCAAATTTTTTTAAAAGGTAGGGGAAGGTTGTGGTAGGGGGGCTGGGGGCGGTGTGGGTGGATGCAGATCTTTGTGTAATGTCAATTGCTATCTTTACACCAAATTTGGTGACTCTTGCTCAAAGTTTGTAAAAGGTGGGGAAAGGGGGCGGAATGGGTGTGAGTGGCTCCATAAAGGTGATGTAGATTTTTGGGAGTCGTTGACAGCTATCTCTAGCTCCAAAACTCTGGAAAATACACGCATTCTCGTTTTTGACGAAGCGTTGGGCGGATAGGGCAGTATTGGTCCCGTAAAAAGTTTTTTTTTCCAGTTTTGCGAAGTCATCATCACCCATATTGGCATCATATTTGGTGGCTATAGCTCAAAAATTTTGGGAGATATAGACTTTGTTGACTTCATAATGCGGGGCTTGGGGGTGTAACGAGTGGGTGTGGCCCCAACATTTTTGATGCAGTTTTTTGGGGGTTGCTAGTAGCTATCTTCTTACCAAATTTGGTAGTTCTAGCTGTAAAGATGTGCGAAATATGGGGATTTATCGGTTTTGAGTTATCGAATTTATCGATTTGCCAGCCCTCAGTTATCGTAGAACCCCAATCTTGTCACTTTAATTTACTATCCCATAGATGATAAGAATTGGAAAATTTCAAGTCTCTAGCTTGAAGGGTGTGGAAAAAACTTGCACACATACGGACGTATAGACACCATGACGCACATTGCTCAAACCCAATATACTCTTTACCTTCGGTAACGAGAATAAAAATAAATAATTCAATACCTAAAATAGAATTCATTTTGATTGATTGATACAAAATAATTAGCCATGTTATCGAGTAACAAGAATTCAATAAATGCATTAAACAATTTCAATTAACAATTAACGCTTTCTGTTTCGATGACTCCCTGTCAGATTCTTATTGAATAATAAAAGCAAAACTAGATCAGTGCCAAATAAATAAAAAACAAAAATATTGAATTAAAATCAGAACAGCATATTTACAACCTACTAAACACTAACTAACAAAAAAAAACACATTCAATATTGAAATACCTATATTTAAACAACCAAAATTCAATATCACTAGACTTGTTCCCTTACCAATTAACGGAACATAATTTGTACTAGCTCCTAATTACCTAGCCTATAATATTAATAGTAAGAAGCATGATACAATCAACAAGGTAGTGTCATGCGAGGAAGCGCCCTCTATATTTAAGTACCAGTCGTAAAGTGCTTGTCGTTTGGGTAAGAATGCGGACGAATTTTGTACTGTGCGTCATCTGTGTTGATGTTATTTGTTGTTGCACAAGCAACACGGTATTTATACCTTACTCACTCGCACTTACAGAAAAAACTTCCTAACAGAGGAAGAGAGTAAAATAACAGAGATTCATATAGCGGTCTCAGTCGCACTCACACGGTCATATACACTGGTACTGGCTTCCTCGCATGAACCTACCTTGTTGATTGTATCATGGTAAGAAGTACCAAATTTCACACAAATTTCTTGGGTTGTTGAATAGGTCTGTTTGATAGTAGAAAGTGTAGGGTAGTGCAGGGCAGAACAGAACACGAAAAATACAACTCTTAAAATTTTAAGTATATAAAAGTGTAGAGCTACTATCGAACAAAAAAGGTGAAAGTTAGAGCAAATGAAGCAACAGCTGACTGACATGACTAACATGAGTTTGAATAACAATGAAAATTTCACTGTAAGTGAGTTAATTGATGACGACAAACTTTTCCAACCTACACGGATAAAGAATTTCAAACGCATTTCCCAGCTACAAGAAGAATTTTGTGCTTGAATTCACCCAAATAGCTTTTTCTTTATTTTCATTGGGTGCGGCAGCTGCTGCATCCTACTCTGAATATACTTCAGGCTCTGTATAAAAAGTTATAAAATAAACTCATTTGACATTTTTAATTATTGTTAAAACTTGCAATGTTAAACTGATATGAAGAGCTCAAAAACGTAACTGACGCAAAACAGCAGTTTTGTTGTTCTACACTTTTCTGCTCTTGATTTTTGGTGGTGTACAAAAGTGCAGAAAAGTGTAAGTCAGGGCACACTAATGGCGATTTCTTTTCTGACAAAAAATGTAGCATTATGTTACATTTTTTGAGGTTGCACTTTTTTTTGTGTTCTTTTGTGAATTAGGGCTACCCTTGCCCCATATGTTTGTGTTCTTTTCTTACAGTGTTGCCCTATGAATGCAACATAAATGCAACATTTCTCACCCTGAAATAAACGAGAGTGTTGTTTGATCAGGGTTGCAATTTAATAGTGTTTGACATAGTAAAGTGACCATATTAAAGCACGAAAAAGTATTTTGATCATATTTCCACAATAAATATGAAATTAATGAACGATTTATGAATGAATTCACAAATTCAGCTGATCATTTAATTCAGTCAGCTGATTGATTAAGTGTTGCCTTTTTTTTGATTGTTTGTGGTAGTAAAAGTGTTGCCCTTTTTCGGGCAAAACGGCAACACTTTAACAGGGTAAATGCAAAATTTAAAACATGCTGCCTGAAAACGGGTAGCATTTTTTTCTACAAAAGAAATCACCATAAATAACACAGGGCAGAACAGTTTAGTGTAAGAAAGTGCAGCTATCGAACACTTTTTTGTGAACTAGTGTACACTAGGGTACAGCTATCGAACAGACCTAATATATATTTAGAAATATCAATGTATCGATGTTTTTGTGAGAAACGATATATTTATATCAGTATATTTTTTGCCCATTTATCGAATATCGATACTTTTTTGTGATATTTTAAGATATTTTTGCTTTGGTCACTCTTTAACCAACTGTAATTTAAAAAAAAAACGTGTCGTACGAATTAATAGTGGTCTGGGCTTGTATAATGGTTATCATACCAAATATTAGATTAAGTATTTTTCTTAGATAAAATAGATATTTGTTACTTGTACAAAAAAAAAAAAAAAACGAATATTAATGTTGCGCAAATTTTGGCCTTATTTTTTGTTTATGCATATTTTCTTTATTAGTTCAAAATAAAATATAGATATATATAGCTCAATGAAAAGCTTTTAGATGTAGTAAAAAGAAATCCATTATTTTTGCATGAAATTGAAGGCTTTAAAAAGCATAGTAAGTAAGTAAGTAATTTTCAAAAATCCCTTCTCATGTATTTTTTATGATTTTTTTAAAATTGCTAAAAACGACTATTTTGTATGAAAAGTGGGCAAAATTGCCATCTTTAACAATTTTCAAAAAATCATAAAAAATACATGGGAAGAGATTTTTGAAAATTTTCTTTATTAGACACTATTAGAATTTTTTGTTTAAGCCAGGGGAAAAAAGTTTAAAAAGTAGACTTTTACAAGAATTGAAAATTTTCAATGGGTACTTACTTAATGGTTTAAGAACAGTACTTTATCATTCAAACGGAAATTTAATGACCTTTCCATTGATTCCATACTTTGACCATACTTTCAATAAAACATTGCGTATACCTCAAAAAACGTGTCGTACGAATTAATAGTGGTCTGGGCTCGTATAATGGTTGTCATACCAAATATTATATTAAGTATTTTTCTTAGATAAAATAGATATTTGTTACTTGTACAAAAAAAAAAAACGATTATTAATGTTGCGCAAATTTTGGCCTTTCTTTTTGTTTATGCATATTTTCTTTATTAGTTCAAAATAAAATATAGATATATATAGCTCAATGAAAAGCTGATTTAACAAGCTTTAAGTTACCATTTTTGCATTTTTCATTATTCTTGGTTTTAATCATTTTATTCGTGTTTAAAGTTGAAAAAAAACCAAATATTAATGTTATCCACTGTACATACATACATACACCGAACAGCAAACGCTCGATAACGTGACCTAATTAAAACCAAGGCAGTTCACGTTGACGAAAGTGTGCACGTTTTCGAATGCCAAAATAGTATAAAATGCATACATACATACTCAAATAAATTCACATTCTATTGAATATTTAAAGAAATTTAAGAAAACTTTTAATTTAAAAAAAAATCTGTAATTTTCTTTTGAGTTTTCTGATTTTCGAATACTTTAAGCACAGCTATCTTCCTTATACGGTGCAGCATATTCAAATCATTTTGACCGATGCCTTCTTAGCTGCGTAGCTTACTTTACCGCTTTGTTGAAAACTTCAACTGCTTCAATTGATTTAATTTTCTCTGGTGCCTCTGAGATGAAGTCATCGTCGTCGGATTCGTCCTCCTTCATCATCATTATCCGCATTCTCAACGTCAATATCATCGTTTTAGAATAGTTGTACACATTGTAGACAAGAGAAAATTTGCGCGATTCTTTACTCTGCAGTTTACTTTTGTTTAATTTGTGGAGAGAAAAAATTAAAAAAATATTTAAGCTCAATGTAAAAAATAAATGTAAAGTTAATTGTTCATGTTATGAGCTTTCTCGCCTTTTTCACGTTTTAAAATAGTCAATGCACAAAAAATGTTGTTCACGTTTTGATGAGTTCACGTCTTAGACGCATCACGTTATCGAGCGTTTGCTGTATTATAGTGGCGCCTTTATACTCGTTACCGAAGGTCAAGAGTATATTGGCTTTGTGCAATGTCCGTCATGGTGTCCGTCTGTATGTTCGCAACTTCTTTCACATCTTTCAAGCTAGAGACTTGAAACTTTCCAATTCTCTTTATCTATGGGATAGTAAATTAAAGTGTCATGATGTGGGTTCTTCGATAACTGGGGGCTGGCATATCGATTAATTCGATAACTCAAAACCGATAAATCCACATATTTCGGACATCCTTACATCTGGAACTACCAAATTTGGTAAGCAGATAGCTACAAAAAACCCCAAGAAACTGCATCAAAAATTTTGGACCCACGCCAACCCGTTCCGCCCCCGCATTATAAAGTCAAAAAAAGCCTATATCTCCCACAGTTTTTAAGCTATAGCCACCTAATTTGGTGCCAAGAAAGGTGATGATGACCCCCCAAAAACTGCATGGAAAGTGTGGATGCCACGCCAACTAATACTGCCCTAGCCGCCCCTATCCACCCCAACGCTTCGTCAAAAACGGGAATGCGTGTATCTTCCAGAGTAGAGGAGCTTGAGCCACCGAATTTGGTAGGAAGATAGCTGGCAACGACCCCCAAAAATCTGCATCAAAGTTTTGGAGCCACGTCCACCCATTCCGCCCCCCTTTCCCCACCTTATGCAAACTTTGAGCTGGAGTCACCAAATTTGGTATGAAGATAGCAATTGACATTCCACAAATATCTGCAGCAAAAATTTGGAGTGGAACCCACCCAATCTACGCCCAGCCCCCCTTTCCACACCTTCTACAAACATTGAGCTAGAGTCACCAAATTGGAAGGAAAATAGCTGGTGGCATCCCCATCTGCATCGGAGAATCTTTAAGGCAGCGTACACCCCTGACACATGCGTACCCCTTTGCAAACAGGCCTCTTTTTACCGGTTTAATACTGGTAATGAGTGTACCGCAGTCGGTTGCGTCCGACTGCAACGTCTCCTATTGTTTTCCTTTGTGTGCGTGTGTGTGATTTAAGAAACCGCCTTTTCTAGGAATACAGGCACGATTAAAATTAATTTTATTGTTTCAGTTTAAAAAGTAGACTTTTACAAGAATTGAAAATTTTCAATGGGTACTCAATGGGTTAAGAACAGTACTTTATTATTCAAACGGAAATTTAATGACCTTTCCATTGATTCCATACTTTGACCATACATTCCATAAAACATTGCGTATACCTCAAAAAACGTGGCGTACGAATTAATAGTGGTCTGGGCTCGTAGAAGCCTATTGCCTATTGGCAAAAACTTGAGACAGTCGGTTTTCACAAGCCTCTCATGAAGAGCATTTTTCACCAGCAAAATTGTTCGCCATGGACAGGAACAGATGGTAATCAATTGGTGCCAGGTCCGGACTATAAGGTGGATGCATAAGAACCTCCCAACCAAGCTCCCGGAGCTTCTGGCAAGTCACTATCGATGTGTGTGGCCTGGCGTTGTCCTGATGGAACACAATTCCTCTCCTATTGGCCATAGCTGGCCGCTTCTGGGCGATTTCTTCCTTCAGACGGTCCAATTGTTCAGAGTTAAGAGTTTTGCCGTATGGGAGCAACTCATACTAGATAATTCCCTGCCAATTCCACCAAACAAACAGCAAAACCTTCCTGGCCGTCAATTCTGGCTTGGCCACCGTTTCCGCCGGCTCACCGCGTTTTGACCAGGACCGCTTTCGCTTGACTTGTCGTAAGTGATCCACTTTTCGTCGCCACCAACCGCTTCAGAAATGGGTAGATTTTGTTGCGATTCAGCAGATGGAAATTCGGTCCATGAGGTTTTTTTTCATTAACCCGTGTGGCACCCATACATCTAGCTTCTTTTCGTATCCAGCCTTATTCAAATGGTTCCAAACGGTTTTTGTGAATCTTTAGCTCTTGGGCAATCGAAACAGTGCTTACATGACGGTCGGACTCGACAATGTCCAGGACTAAATCGACATTTTCGATAGTTGGCCTTCCAGTACGTGGTGCACCTTTGACATCGAAATTACCGGAACGGAATCGACGAAACCAAAATTGCGCGTGATTGGCTAGTACAGTATCAGGACCATAAACGCTATTCACATTTTCAGCCGCTTGGCTTGCGTTTTCGCCCATATCGAAAAATAACTGTAAATGATAGCGTATATTCTATTTGCTAGTGTACATCTTTGACGCGTGGAATGCAACTTTTTTCCACACCCTTCAAGCTAGAGACTTGAAACTTTCCAATTCTTTTCATCTATGAGATAGTAAATTAAAGTGTCAAGATTGGGGTTCTACGATAACTGGGGAACTGGCAAATCGATTAATGCGATAACTCAAAACCGATAAATACACATATTTCGCACATCCTTATACCTAGAACTACAAAATTTGGTAGGGGGTTAGCTACTAGCAACCCCCAAAAGACTGCATCAAAAATTTTGGAGCCACGCCCACCTTTCCGCCCCCAGCCCCCCGCATTTTAAAGTCAAAAAAGCCTATACCTCCCACAGTTTTTGAGCTATGGCCAAATTTGGTGGCAAGATAGGTGATGATGACCCCTAAAAACTGTAAAAAAAAGATTTGGATGCCACGCCCACCAATACAGCCCTAGCGGCCCCCATCCGCCCCAACGCTTTGTCTAAACGAGAATGCGTGTATCTTTCAGAGTAGTGGAGCTAGAGCCTCAAAATTTGGTAGAAAGATAGCTGGCAACGACCCCCAAAGAGCTGCATCAAATTTTTGGAGCCATGCCCACCCATTCCACCCCTAGTTCCCCGCATTTTGATATCAGAAAAGCCTATATCGCCCACAGTTTTTGAGCTTGAGCCACCTAATTTGGTGCCAAGACAGTTGATAATGACCGCCCAAAAACTGCACCAACAGTTTGGATGCCACGCCCACCAATACTACTCAACCGACTGCGGTATACTCCTTACCAGTTTTGCCTGTTTGCAAAGGGGTGCGGATGCGGCAGGGGTGTACGCTGCAGATTCTCCGATACAGATGGGGATGCCACCAGCTACCTTTCTTCCAAACTTGGTGACTCTAGCGCAAATTTTTTTAAAAGGTAGGGGAAGGTAGTGGTAGGGGGGCTGGGGGCGGTGTGGGTGGATGCAGATCTTTGTGTAATGTCAATTGCTATCTTTACACCAAATTTGGTGACTCTTGCTCAAAGTTTGTAAAAGGTGGGGAAAGGGGGCGGAATGGGTGTGAGTGGCTCCATAAAGGTGATGTAGATTTTTGGGAGTCGTTGACAGCTATCTCTAGCTCCAAAACTCTGGAAAATACACGCATTCTCGTTTTTGACGAAGCGTTGGGCGGATAGGGCAGTATTGGTCCCGTAAAAAGTTTTTTTTCCAGTTTTGCGAAGTCATCATCACCTATATTGGCATCATATTTGGTGGCTATAGCTCAAAAATTTTGGGAGATATAGACTTTGTTGACTTCATAATGCGGGGGTTGGGGGTGTAACGAGTGGGTGTGGCCCCAACATTTTTGATGCAGTTTTTTGGGGGTTGCTAGTAGCTATCTTCTTACCAAATTTGGTAGTTCTAGCTGTAAAGATGTGCGAAATATGGGGATTTATCGGTTTTGAGTTATCGAATTTATCGATTTGCCAGCCCTCAGTTATCGTAGAACCCCAATCTTGTCACTTTAATTTACTATCCCATAGATGATAAGAATTGGAAAATTTCAAGTCTCTAGCTTGAAGGGTGTGGAAAAAACTTGCACACATACGGACGTATAGACACCATGACGCACATTGCTCAAACCCAATATACTCTTTACCTTCGGTAACGAGTATAAAAATAAATAATTCAATACCTAAAATAGAATTCATTTTGATTGATTGATACAAAATAATTAGCCATGTTATCGAGTAACAAGAATTCAATAAATGCATTAAACAATTTCAATTAACAATTAACGCTTTCTGTTTCGATGACTCCCTGTCAGATTCTTATTGAATAATAAAAGCAAAACTAGATCAGTGCCAAATAAATAAAAAACAAAAATATTGAATTAAAATCAGAACAGCATATTTACAACCTACTAAACACTAACTAACAAAAAAAAACACATTCAATATTGAAATACCTATATTTAAACAACCAAAATTCAATATCACTAGACTTGTTCCCTTACCAATTAACGGAACATAATTTGTACTAGCTCCTAATTACCTAGCCTATAATATTAATAGTAAGAAGCATGATACAATCAACAAGGTAGTGTCATGCGAGGAAGCGCCCTCTATATTTAAGTACCAGTCGTAAAGTGCTTGTCGTTTGGGTAAGAAGTTGATGCGGACGAATTTTGTACTGTGCGTCATCTGTGTTGATGTTATTTGTTGTTGCACAAGCAACACGGTATTTATACCTTACTCACTCGCACTTACAGAAAAAACTTCCTAACAGAGGAAGAGAGTAAAATAACAGAGATTCATATAGCGGTCTCAGTCGCACTCACACGGTCATATACACTGGTACTGGCTTCCTCGCATGAACCTACCTTGTTGATTGTATCATGGTAAGAAGTACCAAATTTCACACAAATTTCTTGGGTTGTTGAATAGGTCTGTTTGATAGTAGAAAGTGTAGGGTAGTGCAGGGCAGAACAGAACACGAAAAATACAACTCTTAAAATTTTAAGTATAAAAAAGTGTAGAGCTACTATCGAACAAAAAAGGTGAAAGTTAGAGCAAATGAAGCAACAGCTGACTGACATGACTAACATGAGTTTGAATAACAATGAAAATTTCACTATAAGTGAGTTAATTGATGACGACAAACTTTTCCAACCTACACGGATAAAGAATTTCAAACGCATTTCCCAGCTACAAGAGGAATTTTGTGCTTGAATTCACCCAAATAGCTTTTTCTTTATTTTCATTGGGTGCGGCAGCTGCTGCATCCTACTCTGAATATACTTCAGGCTCTGTATAAAAAGTTATAAAATAAACTCATTTGACATTTTTAATTATTGTTAAAACTTGCAATGTTAAACTGATATGAAGAGCTCAAAAACGTAACTGACGCAAAACAGCAGTTTTGTTGTTCTACACTTTTCTGCTCTTGATTTTTGGTGGTGTACAAAAGTGCAGAAAAGTGTAAGTCAGGGCACACTAATGGCGATTTCTTTTCTGACAAAAAATGTAGCATTATGTTACATTTTTTGAGGTTGCACTTTTTTTTGTGTTCTTTTGTGAATTAGGGCTACCCTTGCCCCATATGTTTGTGTTCTTTTCTTACAGTGTTGCCCTATGAATGCAACATAAATGCAACATTTCTCACCCTGAAATAAACGAGAGTGTTGTTTGATCAGGGTTGCAATTTAATAGTGTTTGACATAGTAAAGTGACCATATTAAAGCACGAAAAAGTATTTTGATCATATTTCCACAATAAATATGAAATTAATGAACGATTTATGAATGAATTCACAAATTCAGCTGATCATTTAATTCAGTCAGCTGATTGATTAAGTGTTGCCTTTTTTTTGATTGTTTGTGGTAGTAAAAGTGTTGCCCTTTTTCGGGCAAAACGGCAACACTTTAACAGGGTAAATGCATAATTTAAAACATGCTGCCTGAAAACGGGTAGCATTTTTTTCTACAAAAGAAATCACCATAAATAACACAGGGCAGAACAGTTTAGTGTAAGAAAGTGCAGCTATCGAACACTTTTTTGTGAACTAGTGTACACTAGGGTACAGCTATCGAACAGACCTAATATATATTTAGAAATATCAATGTATCGATGTTTTTGTGAGAAACGATATATTTATATCAGTATATTTTTTGCCCATTTATCGAATATCGATACTTTTTTGTGATATTTTAAGATATTTTTGCTTTGGTCACTCTTTAACCAACTGTAATTTAAAAAAAAAACGTGTCGTACGAATTAATAGTGGTCTGGGCTTGTATAATGGTTATCATACCAAATATTAGATTAAGTATTTTTCTTAGATAAAATAGATATTTGTTACTTGTACAAAAAAAAAAAAAACGAATATTAATGTTGCGCAAATTTTGGCCTTATTTTTTGTTTATGCATATTTTCTTTATTAGTTCAAAATAAAATATAGATATATATAGCTCAATGAAAAGCTTTTAGATGTAGTAAAAAGAAATCCATTATTTTTGCATGAAATTGAAGGCTTTAAAAAGCATAGTAAGTAAGTAAGTAATTTTCAAAAATCCCTTCTCATGTATTTTTTATGATTTTTTTTAAAATTGCTAAAAACGACTATTTTGTATGAAAAGTGGGCAAAATTGCCATCTTTAACAATTTTCAAAAAATCATAAAAAATACATGGGAAGAGATTTTTGAAAATTTTCTTTATTAGACACTATTAGAATTTTTTGTTTAAGCCAGGGGAAAAATGGTTGTCATACCAAATATTATATTAAGTATTTTTCTTAGATAAAATAGATATTTGTTACTTGTACAAAAAAAAAAACGATTATTAATGTTGCGCAAATTTTGGCCTTTCTTTTTGTTTATGCATATTTTCTTTATTAGTTCAAAATAAAATATAGATATATATAGCTCAATGAAAAGCTGATTTAACAAGCTTTAAGTTACCATTTTTGCATTTTTCATTATTCTTGGTTTTAATCATTTTATTCGTGTTTAAAGTTGAAAAAAAACCAAATATTAATGTTATCCACTGTACATACTACATACACCGAACAGCAAACGCTCGATAACGTGACCTAATTAAAACCAAGGCAGTTCACGTTGACGAAAGTGTGCACGTTTTCGAATGCCAAAATAGTATAAAATGCATACATACATACTCAAATAAATTCACATTCTATTGAATATTTAAAGAAATTTAAGAAAACTTTTAATTTAAAAAAAAATCTGTAATTTTCTTTTGAGTTTTCTGATTTTCGAATACTTTAAGCACAGCTATCTTCCTTATACGGTGCAGCATATTCAAATCATTTTGACCGATGCCTTCTTAGCTGTGTAGCTTACTTTACCGCTTTGTTGAAAACTTCAACTGCTTCAATTGATTTAATTTTCTCTGGTGCCTCTGAGATGAAGTCATCGTCGTCGGATTCGTCCTCCTTCATCATCATTATCCGCATTCTCAACGTCAATATCATCGTTTTAGAATAGTTGTACACATTGTAGACAAGAGAAATTTGCGCGATTCTTTACTCTGCAGTTTACTTTTGTTTAATTTGTGGAGAGAAAAAATTAAAAAAATATTTAAGCTCAATGTAAAAAATAAATGTAAAGTTAATTGTTCATGTTATGAGCTTTCTCGCCTTTTCACGTTTTAAAATAGTCAATGCACAAAAAATGTTGTTCACGTTTTGATGAGTTCACGTCTTAGACGCATCACGTTATCGAGCGTTTGCTGTATTATAGTGGCGCCTTTATACTCGTTACCGAAGGTCAAGAGTATATTGGCTTTGTGCAATGTCCGTCATGGTGTCCGTCTGTATGTTCGCAACTTCTTTCACATCTTTCAAGCTAGAGACTTGAAACTTTCCAATTCTCTTTATCTATGGGATAGTAAATTAAAGTGTCATGATGGGGGTTCTTCGATAACTGGGGGCTGGCATATCGATTAATTCGATAACTCAAAACCGATAAATCCACATATTTCGGACATCCTTACATCTGGAACTACCAAATTTGGTAAGCAGATAGCTACAAAAAACCCCAAGAAACTGCATCAAAAATTTTGGACCCACGCCAACCCGTTCCGCCCCCGCATTATAAAGTCAAAAAAAGCCTATATCTCCCACAGTTTTTAAGCTATAGCCACCTAATTTGGTGCCAAGAAAGGTGATGATGACCCCCCAAAAACTGCATGGAAAGTGTGGATGCCACGCCCACTAATACTGCCCTAGCCGCCCCTATCCACCCAACGCTTCGTCAAAAAACGGGAATGCGTGTATCTTCCAGAGTAGAAGAGCTTGAGCCACCGAATTTGGTAGGAAGATAGCTGGCAACGACCCCCAAAAATCTGCATCAAAGTTTTGGAGCCACGTCCACCCATTCCGCCCCCCTTTCCCCACCTTATGCAAACTTTGAGCTGGAGTCACCAAATTTGGTATGAAGATAGCAATTGACATTCCACAAATATCTGCAGCAAAAATTTGGAGTGGAACCCACCCATCTACGCCCAGCCCCCCTTTCCACACCTTCTACAAACATTGAGCTAGAGTCACCAAATTGGAAGGAAAATAGCTGGTGGCATCCCCATCTGCATCGGAGAATCCTTAAGGCAGCGTACACCCCTGACACATGCGTACCCCTTTGCAAACAGGCCTCTTTTACCGTTTAATACTGGTAATGAGTGTACCGCAGTCGGTTGCGTCCGACTGCAACGTCTCCTATTGTTTTCCTTTGTGTGCGTGTGTGCGATTTAAGAAACCGCCTTTTCTAGGAATACAGGCACGATTAAAATTAATTTTTATTGTTTCAGTTTAAAAAGTAGACTTTACAAGAATTGAAAATTTTCATGGGTACTCAATGGGTTAAGAACAGTACTTTATTATTCAAACGGAAATTTAATGACCTTTCCATTGATTCCATACTTTGACCATACATTCCATAAAACATTGCGTATACCTCAAAAAACGTGGCGTACGAATTAATAGTGGTCTGGGCTCGTAGAAGCCTATTGCCTATTGGCAAAAACTTGAGACAGTCGGTTTTCACAAGCCTCTCATGAAGAGCATTTTTCACCAGCAAAATTGTTCGCCATTGACAGGAACAGATGGTAATCAATTGGTGCCAGGTCCGGACTATAAGGTGGATGCATAAGAACCTCCCAACCAAGCTCCCGGAGCTTCTGGCAAGTCACTATCGATGTGTGTGGCCTGGCGTTGTCCTGATGGAACACAATTCCTCTCCTATTGGCCATAGCTGGCCGCTTCTGGGCGATTTCTTCCTTCAGACGGTCCAATTGTTCAGAGTTAAGAGTTTTGCCGTATGGGAGCAACTCATACTAGATAATTCCCTGCCAATTCCACCAAACAAACAGCAAAACCTTCCTGGCCGTCAATTCTGGCTTGGCCACCGTTTCCGCCGGCTCACCTCGTTTTGACCAGGACCGCTTTCGCTTGACTTTGTCGTAAGTGATCCACTTTTCGTCGCCACCAACCGCTTCAGAAATGGGTAGATTTGTTGCGATTCAGCAGATGGAAATTCGGTCCATGAGGTTTTTTTTCATTAACCCGTGTGGCACCCATACATCTAGCTTCTTTTCGTATCCAGCCTTATTCAAATGGTTCCAAACGGTTTTTGTGAATCTTTAGCTCTGGGCAATCGAAACAGTGCTTACATGACGGTCGGACTCGACAATGTCCAGGACTAAATCGACATTTTCGATAGTTGGCCTTCCAGTACGTGGTGCACCTTTGACATCGAAATTACCGGAACGGAATCGACGAAACCAAAATTGCGCGTGATTGGCTAGTACAGTATCAGGACCATAAACGCTATTCACATTTTCAGCCGCTTGGCTTGCGTTTTCGCCCATATCGAAAAATAACTGTAAATGATAGCGTATATTCTATTGCTAGTGTACATCTTTGACGCGTGGAATGCAACTTTTTTCCACACCCTTCAAGCTAGAGACTTGAAACTTTCCAATTCTTTTCATCTATGAGATAGTAAATTAAAGTGTCAAGATTGGGGTTCTACGATAACTGGGGAACTGGCAAATCGATTAATGCGATAACTCAAAACCGATAAATACACATATTTCGCACATCCTATACCTAGAACTACAAAATTTGGTAGGGGGTTAGCTACTAGCACCCCCAAAAGACTGCATCAAAAATTTTGGAGCCACGCCCACCTTTCCGCCCCCAGCCCCCCGCATTTTAAAGTCAAAAAAAGCCTATACCTCCCACAGTTTTTGAGCTATGGCCAAATTTGGTGGCAAGATAGGTGATGATGACCCCTAAAAACTGTAAAAAAAAAGATTTGGATGCCACGCCCACCAATACAGCCCTAGCGGCCCCCATCCGCCCCAACGCTTTGTCTAAACGAGAATGCGTGTATCTTTCAGAGTAGTGGAGCTAGAGCAAAATTTGGTAGAAAGATAGCTGGCAACGACCCCAAAGAGCTGCATCAAATTTTGGAGCCATGCCCACCCATTCCACCCCAGTCCCCCGCATTTTGATATCAGAAAAGCCTATATCGCCCACAGTTTTTGAGCTTGAGCCACCTAATTTGGTGCCAAGACAGTTGATAATGACCGCCCAAAAACTGCACCAACAGTTTGGATGCCACGCCCACCAATACTACTCACCGACTGCGGTATACTCCTACAGTTTTGCCTGTTTGCAAAGGGGTGCGGATGCGGCAGGGGTGTACGCTGCAGATTCTCCGATACAGATGGGGATGCCACCAGCTACCTTTCTTCCAAACTTGGTGACTCTAGCGCAAATTTTTTAAAAGGTAGGGGAAGGTAGTGGTAGGGGGCTGGGGGCGGTGTGGGTGGATGCAGATCTTGTGTAATGTCAATTGCTATCTTTACACCAAATTTGGTGACTCTTGCTCAAAGTTGTAAAAGGTGGGGAAAGGGGGCGGAATGGGTGTGAGTGGCTCCATAAAGATGATGTAGATTTTTGGGAGTCGTTGACAGCTATCGTCTTACTAAATTTGGGGGCTCTAGCTCCAAAACTCTGGAAAATACACGCATTCTCGTTTTTGACGAAGCGTTGGGCGGATACGGCAGTATTGGTCCCGTAAAAAGTTTTTTTTCCAGTTTTGCGAAGTCATCATCACCTATTGGCATCATATTTGGTGGCTATAGCTCAAAAATTTTTGGGAGATATAGACTTTGTTGACTTCATAATGCGGGGGTTGGGGGTGTACCGAGTGGGTGTGGCCCCACATTTTGATGCAGTTTTTTGGGGGTTGCTAGTAGCTATCTTCTTACCAAATTTGGTAGTTCTAGCTGTAAAGATGTGCGAAATATGGGGATTTATCGGTTTTGAGTTATCGAATTTATCGATTTGCCAGCCCTCAGTTATCGTAGAACCCCAATCTTGTCACTTTAATTTACTATCCCATAGATGATAAGAATTGGAACATTTCAAGTCTCTAGCTTGAAGGGTGTGGAAAAAACTTGCACACATACGGACGTATAGACACCATGACGCACATTGCTCAAACCCAATATACTCTTTACCTTCGGTAACGAGTATAAAAATAAATAATTCAATACCTAAAATAGAATTCATTTTGATTGATTGATACAAAATTAGCCATGTTATCGAGTAACAAGAATTCAATAAATGCATTAAACAATTTCAATTAACAATTAACGCTTTCTGTTTCGATGACTCCCTGTCAGATTCTTATTGAATAATAAAGCAAAACTAGATCAGTGCCAAATAAATAAAAAACAAAAATATTGAATTAAAATCAGAACAGCATATTTACAACCTACTAAAGGTAACGCACACTAACTAACAAAAAAAAACACATTCAATATTGAAATACCTATATTTAAACAACCAAAATTCAATATCACTAGACTTGTTCCCTTACAATTAACGGAACATAATTTGTACTAGCTCCTAATTACCTAGCCTATAATATTAATAGTAAGAAGCATGATACAATCAACAAGGTAGTGTCATGCGAGGAAGCGCCCTCTATATTTAAGTACCAGTCGTAAAGTGCTTGTCGTTTGGGTAAGAAGTTGATGCGGACGAATTTTGTACTGTGCGTCATCTGTGTTGATGTTATTTGTTGTTGCACAAGCAACACGGTATTTATACCTTACTCACTCGCACTTACAGAAAAAACTTCCTAACAGAGGAAGAGAGTAAATAACAGAGATTCATATAGCGGTCTCAGTCGCACTCACACGGTCATATACACTGGTACTGGCTTCCTCGCATGAAACCTACCTTGTTGATTGTATCATGGTAAGAAGTACCAAATTTCACACAAATTTCTTGGGTTGTTGAATAGGGCTGTTTGATAGTAGAAAGTGTAGGGTAGTGCAGGGCAGAACAGAACACGAAAAATACAACTCTTAAAATTTTAAGTATAAAAAAGTGTAGAGCTACTATCGAACAAAAAAGGTGAAAGTTAGAGCAAATGAAGCAACAGCTGACTGACATGACTAACATGAGTTTGAATAACAATGAAAATTTCACTATAAGTGAGTTAATTGATGACGACAAACTTTTCCAACCTACACGGATAAAGAATTTCAAACGCATTTCCCAGCTACAAGAGGAATTTTGTGCTTGAATTCACCCAAATAGCTTTTTCTTTATTTTCATTGGGTGCGGCAGCTGCTGCATCCTACTCTGAATATACTTCAGGCTCTGTATAAAAAGTTATAAAATAAACTCATTTGACATTTCTAATTATTGTTAAAACTTGCAATGTTAAACTGATATGAAGAGCTCAAAAACGTAACTGACGCAAAACAGCAGTTTTGTTGTTCTACACTTTTCTGCTCTTGACTTTTGGTGGTGTACAAAAGTGGCAGAAAAGTGTAAGTCAGGGCACACTAATGGCGATTTCTTTTCTGACAAAAATGTAGCATTATGTTAAATTTTTTGGAGGTTGCACTCTTTTTTTGTGTTCTTTTGTGAATTAGGGCTACCCTTGCCCCATATGTTTGTGTTCTTTTCTTACAGTGTTGCCCTATGAATGCAACATCAATGCAACATTTCTCACCCTGAAATAAACGAGAGTGTTGTTTGATCAGGGTTGCATTTTAATAGTGTTTGACATAGTAAAGTGACCATATTAAAGCACGAAAAAGTATTTTGATCATATTTCCACAATAAATATGAATTAATGAACGATTTATGAATGAATTCACAAATTCAGCTGATCATTTAATTCATCAGCTGATTGATTAAGTGTTGCCTTTTTTTTGATTGTTTTGGTAGTAAAAGTGTTGCCCTTTTTCGGGCAAAACGGCAACACTTTAACAAGGTAAATGCAAATTTAAAACATGCTGCCTGAAACGGGTAGCATTTTTTTCTACAAAAGAAATCACCATAAATAACACAGGGCAGAACAGTTTAGTGTAAGAAAGTGCAGCTATCGAACACTTTTTTGTGAACTAGTGTACACTAGGGTACAGCTATCGAACAGGACCTAATATATATTTAGAAAATATCAAGTAGTACGATGTTTTTGTGAATTTTTTGCCCACTTATCATATCGATACTTTTTTGTCATTTTAGATATTTTGCTTTGGTCCTCTTTAAATGTGCATGGGATCAGAAATTTAACATGGATATAAACTAAGATATTGGCGATGAGCAAAATGCTTTACACCAACTGTAATTTAAAAAAAAACGTGTCGTACGAATTAATAGTGGTCTGGGCTTGTAATAATGGTTATCTACCAAATATGATTAGTATTTTCTTAGATATAAATAGATATTCGTTACTTGTACAAAAAAAAAAAAAACGAATATTAATGTTTGCGCAAATTTTGGCCTTATTTTTTGTTTATGCATATTTTCTTTATTAGTTCAAAATAAAATATAGATATATATAGCTCAATGAAAGCTTTTAGAGTTAGTAAAAAGAAATCCATTATTTTTGCATGAAATTGAAGGCTTTAAAAAGCATAGTAAGTAAGTAAGTAATTTTTCAAAAATCCCTTCTCATGTATTTTTTATGATTTTTTTTAAAATTGCTAAAAACGACTATTTTGTATGAAAAGTGGGCAAAATTGCCATCTTTAACAATTTTCAAAAATCATAAAAAATACATGGGAAGAGATTTTGAAATTTTCTGTATTGACCAACTATTCGAATTTTTTTGTTTCAGCCAGGGGAAAAAAGTGTAAAAAGTAGCCTTGTACAAGATTGAAAAGTTTCAATGGGTACTGACTTAATGGTTTAAGAACAGTGACTTTATCATTCAAACGGAAAATGTAATGACCTTTCCCATTGTTCCATCCGTTGAACCAGACGTTCAATAAAACATTGGGTATACCGTCAAAAAACACGTCCATGTCGTACGAACTAATAGTGGTCTGGGGCTCGTATACTGGTTGTCATCACCAAATATTATATTAAGGGATACGGTATTGTTCTTAGATAAAATAGATATGTGTTACTTGTAACAAAAAAAAAAAAAAACGATTATTATGTTTGCGACAATTTTGGCCTTTCTTTGCTGGTTATGCATCTTTTCTTTTTATTAGTTCAAAATA
>JARNME010000053.1:585787-600129 GCA_030179655.1 Scaptomyza flava | reverse complement strand
TGTATGTAATTGTATGTCGAACGAGGTGGGCTTGCGCCCTTCGGCACTGCGACCCACAAGGATCTATTGTGCCCCCTTACCACTAGTTCATTTTAATGTTCTCAGGAACTGAGTCAGACCAGTCTGTGGGATATGCATCAGTCTTCCTCTCTGAGAGTGTAGTTGCCTAACAGCTTTGCTCTATTACGTGCCAGGGCGGGGCAGTTTGTGATTAGGTGTTCCATTGATTCAACATCCTCTTCGCAGAATCTACAAGTTCTGTTTCTAGCAAGGCCCATCTTATGTAGATGGTCGTTGCAGGGAAAGTGGCCTGTTAACGCCCCACAAAGTGACCTAAGTTGTGATCTGTTTAAGGATAGAGCTACCTTTGCTCTTGCTGCATCAGGGCAAACATATCTTTTTGAGTGCCTAAGACCCTCTAGATTGTTCCAGTGCATTATTTTCTTTTTTTCTAACCAATTGTGTATGTCAGATTTGAGTTTGTTGTTTGAATAACCAAACATTGGACTTGGGCCTATAAACGGGGCTTCCGCTCCTAATTTAGCCCTTACATCCGCGGCCTCATTACCTGAGTGACCTTCATGTCCTGGGACCCAAACCAGAGAAACTCTATTATTGGTTGCCAGTGCATTTAGCTCACGGTGACATTCATGTATGAAGTTTGAGCTATAGCTATAGCTGTTTAGTGCTTTAAGAGCTGCTTGACTATCGGAGAGTATACGAATGTTAACTCCTACCAATCGTCTGCTATTCAGTCTATATACCGCCTGTAAAATAGCGAAGAGCTCCGCCTGGAAAACGGTGCATTCGGCCTCAAGTGAGAGAGAGATGTGTGTGCGAGGACCCACTATGCCTGCTCCTACCCCTGATGCTGTCTTGGATCCATCTGTGAACCAATTTTGTGCATCGTCATTTAGCCAAGATGGATTTGAAGTCCATTGCTCTCTTGTTGGAAAATGACCTTGTAATTTTTCGTGAAACTATGGATGGTTTGTATTTGGTCTAGGGTTTTTGTTTTATCAAGGATGTCCTTTACCTTATTCAATATACCTAGGTGTCCTCTAAGGTTGCCCTTCTGGTATTTGTTACCTACATAGAGCCCCAGAGCCTGCTTTACAGCCTCTTCCTCTATAGCTAGGTGTAAGGGAGTTAGGTTTAGAATTGCTTCCAGACCTGCTGTCGGGGTCGTTCTCAGTGCCCCTGTGATACTTAGGCAGCTAGCCTTTGTACCTTGTTGAGTTTATTGATAGCGGTGCTTTGTGTGGCTTTTTCCCACCATACTGCCGCCCCGTACAGAATCATTGGTCTTACCATTTGGGTGTACGCCCAGTGGGCCATTCGTGGAGAAAGCCCCCATGATTTGCCAAGCATCTGCTTGACAGCCCAGAGAGATCGAGTTGACTTTGTGGTTACTGCTCTCAGGTGTGCGTTCCAAGTGAGTTTGCTATCCAGAGTTACCCCTAGATATTTTACCTCTGTACTCAGAGTCACAACTGTGCCACTAACCTTTATGTCTGGGAATTTTAGAATCCTTTTATTGGTGAACGGGATTATGATGGTCTTACTAGGGTTGATAGAGAGCCCTTCTGAGGTGCACCATGTTACCGTTTGATCGAGAGCACGTTGCATGAGGTCTGCTAGGATCCTTTCATCTTTGCCCCTGATGATTACGGATATGTCATCTGCATATCCTATCGTTTTGCATCCGTTTGCATTGAGAGACAGAACTAAGTTGTCTACTAGGAGTGACCACAGTAAAGGAGATAGAACACCACCCTGTGGGCAGCCTTTTGAGGCATGTATGCTAGCCGAGGCAAGTCCAAGATCGGCCTTTATCAGTCTGCGGCATAGCATTGCCTTCACCCAGGCTACTACCTTAGGGTTTACCCCCCTGTTTGTCAGAGCCCGGCTCATTGAGTCAAAGTTTGCATTATCGAAGGCACCCTCTATGTCCATGAAGGCGCATAGGGCGACCCCCTTTGCGTCAATTGCTTTTTCTATGTCAGTTGTCAAATGATGCAGTGCCGTCACCGTGGATTTACCCTTCTGGTAGGCGAATTGCAGTTTGTGAAGCGGGTTGGCTTCTAAAATGTCAGTTCTGACGTAGCAGTCTATCAGTTTTCTCCATGGTCTTTAGCATGAAAGAGGAGAGACTGATTGGTCTGTATGATTTGGGAGAGCATGGTGGCTTGTCCCCGCCCTTAGGAATGAATATTACCTTTACTGCTCTCCAGGTCTTTGGAATATATCCCAGCAAAAGGCTGGCTCGATATATAGGAATCATTTTCCTAATGATGATCCCTTTGCCCTTTGATAACATGGCTGGAAATATGCCATCTGGACCAGGGATTTGTAGGATTTGAAGGAGTTAATTGCCCATTCTACCCTTTCGTAGCTAACTATGTTTTTTATTATTGGGTCTATGATTCTTGTGTGCCTCAGTTCTTCTGTGTCAGGGTCTCCCTCTGTGCTACAGAATGAACAGTCAGGAAAGTGAGATTTTAGAAGAACCTCTAAAGTTTCCTGTGAGTCACTGGTGTATACACCGTTCGGGCCCATCAGTGTCCCAATCGGTCCTCCACTGGCTTTTGATAGGGCTCTATGGACCCTTGCAGTTGAGGGTATGTCCCTAAGATCTTCACAGAAATTCCTCCATGAGGATCTCTTGGATTTCCTTAACTCCCTATTGTAATTAGTTAAGGATGTCCTGTAGAGATCCCAATTGTTGGACCTTTTGGCCCTGTTGAACTCTGTCCTAGCTTCTCTTCGTAATTCTTCAAGTCGTGAATTCCACCAGGGGACCCTCTTGCTAGAGGTCTTAGCCCTTTGTGGGCAGCAGTCATTGAAGGTTGAGACTAGATCGTGCGTCAGGTATTAACTGCCCTTTCTAGCTCCTCAGTATTCGTTATTTGTGGTCTATTACCCGATAATTTTCCTGTAAGGATTTCGGAGTATTTCGTCCAGTTAGTGGTTTTTGGGCTGCGGTAGAGCACAACGCTCCTCACCGGTCCCTCAAGGTCAAAGAGAATGTGTCTATGATCAGACATTGAGGCCTCCTCGGACACTCTCCATTCTTTCACCAAGTCTATGGCCCTGTCAGAAACCAGTGTTAGATCTAAAACCTCCTTCCTTATAGAATTAACAAAAGTTGGTTCATTCCCCCTATTTGCTACTGATAAGTTAGTTGATATAAGATAGTTTAAGAGAGACTCACCTCTGTTGTTCGTGTCTGTGCTTCCCCATGCTAGGTGGTGAGCATTTGCATCGCATCCAACTATCAGGTCTTTCCGGTGTGTTCTGCAGTACTCCACTAAAGATCTGATAGTATCCGTTGGAACAGCTTCGGAGTCACCAGGGAAGTAAGCCGAGGCCAGAACAGCCTCTTTCTTACCCCCTTCGATTTCCAGTTCCAGTAGTATGGCCACTGTGTCGGTGTCTATGAATTCTGTGAGAGGCAGAAATCTTATGTCAGTGTTAATGATAATTGCTGCCCTAGGTTTGGCCGCTTTCCTATCATATATTACCTGTGTGTTTTTGGTATTTAGGCCTCTAATGCGACCTTTGAAGAACCAGGGCTCCTGTAGAAGCCCGATGTCCTTGGTGTTGCTAGCAAACCTACTGCTGATTTCAGCCGTCGCCGCCTTAGCGTGGTGAAGGTTTGCCTGCAAACATCTTATTTTGGCGGCGGATCAGCACCGGAGACATTTGGAGAGCTTAAACTACTCTCTTCAATCTCCATAACGCTGACTTGTTTGATGAGCTCATCCTCTGTAGTATCATCACTTTTTATTCTGAGAGTACTTGGCCAAGGCGGAAGTTCATCCTTCCCTTCGTTACCTCAATTGTGGCTGCCGACTTTTGGTCAACGGCTAGCACAAGCATGGCGTTTGAGCCCTTTTCCACTCTCTTTAGGGCCCTCCAGGCCGAGGTGTTTAGGCCTTTGTTTTGTGCCTGTAAAAAGTTGAGGACCTTGCCTGTCTCCATGGCTGCAGACTTGGGGAAGTAGCCGACCACAATTCTGGGGTGAGGAATCTTTGATTCCTCTGTCGACCAGAGTGTGGCGCCGTCCCACGGCGTCATTTTGACCACCGTCGCCTTCACCCACTCCGCTGTAACGCAGTCCTTGCAGTGAAGTGCTAGATACCCAGCTTTGTAGGTAGAGCCAAGGAAGGCCGGTTGTATCTGCCCATCCATCAGCTCCAGCACTTTGTCTTCAATAGCGGCTGATATGGAGTCCATTTGCGCGGTCGTTAGGGCCGTTGTTGGGTAGTCCCTTGCTAATACCGCCAACTTCACTCCTATACCAGCCTCATTTATTTTAGCATTTTGCTGTTTCTTGTCGGCCTGGGTACCTGTTGTCCCCCTAACCGGAATAGAGCCACGCTCCTTATGCACCTGTGCCTTGGCTGGGTGATGTGAGCAGAGGGCTGCCTTTCATTACCCTTGCCTGCAGCCTTAGAGGTGGAGGGCATGTCATCCCTCATCTTCTTAGTGGCGACTACCTCTGAGCTGTGGTTTGTGGACCGCTGGCGTTTTGGGCATGCTGTTTCCCCTTTCTTCTCCATTGGGGTCCTAGCTCTGGAGTAAGCCTCTTCTTTGCTAAGCCCCTGCCGCAGAAAGAAAGCCAGTCGCTTCTTGCCAGCGCCGCTCAGTTTAGGCAGTGTAGGGCCTACAACACTGTCGGTGGTTGGTGTGCTTGTGCCTTGTGGTGTCAGGTCCACCACTGAGGCACTACCCGCGTTGGTGTTGCTCGTTTTGAGGTGTTGCCACCTCTGTTTTGTGTCCCTGGGGGCCACTCTCCTCTTCAACATCGGTTTTTTTGTTTTGTAAATCGTTCATTTTGATCCCACGAGTAAGATGGCAACCGGTAAACACTACGCCGTGCCGTACCGTAGTGTGGCAGATTAAAATGAGGCCGCGCCACCATACCCCAAGTCCGCATACTAGCAACTAGGCACCCCCCTAGCCACGCATCTCCTGGCATATGCTGTTCCACCATTAGATTGGGGATTTTATTAAAAAGAGTTTACTCTCTTTCGCCCAACTTAATTTAGCCAGGTATCCTGCCAGAGACATGACCTACACAGGACCCTGTTACCAGCAGCCACCACGAGGAGGTATAAGTTGCACTACCGGCAGTCCGGCAGTTACGGAGTAGAAGCGGGGCACCACACTCCGCGATCGACTGGTCGATCACGGAGCATGGTTCACCACCCCTACTTAGTCCCCCTACACAGACTGTCGGCCGACTGCCTTTAGATGTAGTAAAAGAAATCCATTATTTTTGCATGAAATTGAAGGCTTTAAAAAGCATAGTAAGTAAGTAAGTAATTTTCAAAAATCCCTTCTCATGTATTTTTTATGATTTTTTTTAAAATTGCTAAAAACGACTATTTTGTATGAAAAGTGGGCAAAATTGCCATCTTTAACAATTTTCAAAAAATCATAAAAAATACATGGGAAGAGATTTTTGAAAATTTTCTTTATTAGACACTATTAGAATTTTTTGTTTAAGCCAGGGGAAAAAAGTTTAAAAAGTAGACTTTTACAAGAATTGAAAATTTTCAATGGGTACTTACTTAATGGTTTAAGAACAGTACTTTATCATTCAAACGGAAATTTAATGACCTTTCCATTGATTCCATACTTTGACCATACTTTCAATAAAACATTGCGTATACCTCAAAAAACGTGTCGTACGAATTAATAGTGGTCTGGGCTCGTATAATGGTTGTCATACCAAATATTATATTAAGTATTTTTCTTAGATAAAATAGATATTGTTACTTGTACAAAAAAAAAAACGATTATTAATGTTGCGCAAATTTTGGCCTTTCTTTTTGTTTATGCATATTTTCTTTATTAGTTCAAAATAAAATATAGATATATATAGCTCAATGAAAAGCTGATTTAACAAGCTTTAAGTTACCATTTTGCATTTTTCATTATTCTTGGTTTTAATCATTTTATTCGTGTTTAAAGTTGAAAAAAAACCAAATATTAATGTTATCCACTGTACATACATACATACACCGAACAGCAACGCTCGATAACGTGACCTAATTAAACCAAGGCAGTTCACGTTGACGAAAGTGTGCACGTTTTCGAATGCCAAAATAGTATAAAATGCATACATACATACTCAAATAAATTCACATTCTATTGAATATTTAAAGAAATTTAAGAAAACTTTTAATTTAAAAAAAAATCTGTATTTTCTTTTGAGTTTTCTGATTTTCGAATACTTTAAGCACAGCTATCTTCCTTATACGGTGCAGCATATTCAAATCATTTTGACCGATGCCTTCTTAGCTGTGTAGCTTACTTTACCGCTTTGTTGAAAACTTCAACTGCTTCAATTGATTTAATTTTCTCTGGTGCCTCTGAGATGAAGTCATCGTCGTCGGATCGTCCTCCTTCATCATCATTATCCGCATTCTCAACGTCAATATCATCGTTTTAGAATAGTTGTACACATTGTAGACAAGTGAAAATTTGCGCGATTCTTTACTCTGCAGTTTACTTTTGTTTAATTTGTGGAGAGAAAAAATTAAAAAATATTTAAGCTCAATGTAAAAATAAATGTAAAGTTAATTGTTCATGTTATGAGCTTTCTCGCCTTTTTCACGTTTTAAAATAGTCAATGCACAAAAATGTTGTTCACGTTTTGATGAGTTCACGTCTTAGACGCATCACGTTATCGAGCGTTTGCTGTATTATAGTGGCGCCTTTATACTCGTTACCGAAGGTCAAGAGTATATTGGCTTTGTGCAATGTCCGTCATGGTGTCCGTCTGTATGTTCGCAACTTCTTTCACATCTTTCAAGCTAGAGACTTGAAACTTTCCAATTCTCTTTATCTATGGGATAGTAAATTAAAGTGTCATGATGGGGGTTCTTCTTCTTCGTTGCCATCTTTACAATTTTCAAAAAATCATAAAAATACATGGGAAGAGATTTTTGAAAATTTTCTTTATTAGACACTATTAGAATTTTTTGTTTAAGCCAGGGGAAAAAAGTTTAAAAAGTAGACTTTTACAAGAATTGAAAATTTTCAATGGGTACTTACTTAATGGTTTAAGAACAGTACTTTATCATTCAAACGGAAATTTAATGACCTTTCCATTGATTCCATACTTTGACCATACTTTCAATAAAACATTGCGTATACCTCAAAAAACGTGTCGTACGAATTAATAGTGGTCTGGGCTCGTATAATGGTTGTCATACCAAATATTATATTAAGTATTTTTCTTAGATAAAATAGATATTTGTTACTTGTACAAAAAAAAAAACGATTATTAATGTTGCGCAAATTTTGGCCTTTCTTTTTGTTTATGCATATTTTCTTTATTAGTTCAAAATAAAATATAGATATATATAGCTCAATGAAAAGCTGATTTAACAAGCTTTAAGTTACCATTTTTGCATTTTTCATTATTCTTGGTTTTAATCATTTTATTCGTGTTTAAAGTTGAAAAAAAACCAAATATTAATGTTATCCACTGTACATACATACATACACCGAACAGCAAACGCTCGATAACGTGACCTAATTAAAACCAAGGCAGTTCACGTTGACGAAAGTGTGCACGTTTTCGAATGCCAAAATAGTATAAAATGCATACATACATACTCAATAAATTCACATTCTATTGAATATTTAAAGAAATTTAAGAAAACTTTTAATTAAAAAAAATCTGTAATTTTCTTTTGAGTTTTCTGATTTTCGAATACTTTAAGCACAGCTATCTTCCTTATACGGTGCAGCATATTCAAATCATTTTGACCGATGCCTTCTTAGCTGTGTAGCTTACTTTACCGCTTTGTTGAAAACTTCAACTGCTTCAATTGATTTAATTTTCTCTGGTGCCTCTGAGATGAAGTCATCGTCGTCGGATTCGTCCTCCTTCATCATCATTATCCGCATTCTCAACGTCAATATCATCGTTTTAGAATAGTTGTACACATTGTAGACAAGTGAAAATTTGCGCGATTCTTTACTCTGCAGTTTACTTTTGTTTAATTTGTGGAGAGAAAAAATTAAAAAAATATTTAAGCTCAATGTAAAAAATAAATGTAAAGTTAATTGTTCATGTTATGAGCTTTCTCGCCTTTTTCACGTTTTAAAATAGTCAATGCACAAAAAATGTTGTTCACGTTTTGATGAGTTCACGTCTTAGACGCATCACGTTATCGAGCGTTTGCTGTATTATAGTGGCGCCTTTATACTCGTTACCGAAGGTCAAGAGTATATTGGCTTTGTGCAATGTCCGTCATGGTGTCCGTCTGTATGTTCGCAACTTCTTTCACATCTTTCAAGCTAGAGACTTGAAACTTTCCAATTCTCTTTATCTATGGGATAGTAAATTAAAGTGTCATGATGGGGGTTCTTCGATAACTGGGGGCTGGCATATCGATTAATTCGATAACTCAAAACCGATAAATCCACATATTTCGGACATCCTTACATCTGGAACTACCAAATTTGGTAAGCAGATAGCTACAAAAAACCCCAAGAAACTGCATCAAAAATTTTGGACCCACGCCAACCCGTTCCGCCCCCGCATTATAAGTCAAAAAAGCCTATATCTCCCACAGTTTTTAAGCTATAGCCACCTAATTTGGTGCCAAGAAAGGTGATGATGACCCCCCAAAAACTGCATGGAAAGTGTGGATGCCACGCCCACTAATACTGCCCTAGCCGCCCCTATCCACCCCAACGCTTCGTCAAAAACGGGAATGCGTGTATCTTCCAGAGTAGAGGAGCTTGAGCCACCGAATTTGGTAGGAAGATAGCTGGCAACGACCCCCAAAAATCTGCATCAAAGTTTTGGAGCCACGTCCACCCATTCCGCCCCCCTTTCCCCACCTTATGCAAACTTTGAGCTGGAGTCACCAAATTGGTATGAAGATAGCAATTGACATTCCACAAATATCTGCAGCAAAAATTTGGAGTGGAACCCACCCAATCTACGCCCAGCCCCCCTTTCCACACCTTCTACAAACATTGAGCTAGAGTCACCAAATTGGAAGGAAAATAGCTGGTGGCATCCCCATCTGCATCGGAGAATCTTTAAGGCAGCGTACACCCCTGACACATGCGTACCCCTTTGCAAACAGGCCTCTTTTTACCGGTTTAATACTGGTAATGAGTGTACCGCAGTCGGTTGCGTCCGACTGCAACGTCTCCTATTGTTTTCCTTTGTGTGCGTGTGTGTGATTTAAGAAACCGCCTTTTCTAGGAATACAGGCACGATTAAAATTAATTTTTATTGTTTCAGTTTAAAAAGTAGACTTTTACAAGAATTGAAAATTTTCAATGGGTACTCAATGGGTTAAGAACAGTACTTTATTATTCAAACGGAAATTTAATGACCTTTCCATTGATTCCATACTTTGACCATACATTCCATAAAACATTGCGTATACCTCAAAAAACGTGGCGTACGAATTAATAGTGGTCTGGGCTCGTAGAAGCCTATTGCCTATTGGCAAAAACTTGAGACAGTCGGTTTTCACAAGCCTCTCATGAAGAGCATTTTTCACCAGCAAAATTGTTCGCCATGGACAGGAACAGATGGTAATCAATTGGTGCCAGGTCCGGACTATAAGGTGGATGCATAAGAACCTCCCAACCAAGCTCCCGGAGCTTCTGGCAAGTCACTATCGATGTGTGTGGCCTGGCGTTGTCCTGATGGAACACAATTCCTCTCCTATTGGCCATAGCTGGCCGCTTCTGGGCGATTTCTTCCTTCAGACGGTCCAATTGTTCAGAGTTAAGAGTTTTGCCGTATGGGAGCAACTCATACTAGATAATTCCCTGCCAATTCCACCAAACAAACAGCAAAACCTTCCTGGCCGTCAATTCTGGCTTGGCCACCGTTTCCGCCGGCTCACCGCGTTTTGACCAGGACCGCTTTCGCTTGACTTTGTCGTAAGTGATCCACTTTTCGTCGCCACCAACCGCTTCAGAAATGGGTAGATTTTGTTGCGATTCAGCAGATGGAAATTCGGTCCATGAGGTTTTTTTTCATTAACCCGTGTGGCACCCATACATCTAGCTTCTTTTCGTATCCAGCCTTATTCAAATGGTTCCAAACGGTTTTTGTGAATCTTTAGCTCTTGGGCAATCGAAACAGTGCTTACATGACGGTCGGACTCGACAATGTCCAGGACTAAATCGACATTTTCGATAGTTGGCCTTCCAGTACGTGGTGCACCTTTGACATCGAAATTACCGGAACGGAATCGACGAAACCAAAATTGCGCGTGATTGGCTAGTACAGTATCAGGACCATAAACGCTATTCACATTTTCAGCCGCTTGGCTTGCGTTTTCGCCCATATCGAAAAATAACTGTAAATGATAGCGTATATTCTATTTGCTAGTGTACATCTTTGACGCGTGCTCAAGCAAAACTTAACAAACCAATCACAAAACTTTCAGAAAAGCTTTTTTAGTACAAAATATCATTTTTCTTACGCCATATAGCGGAAACCGATCGGATTTATACAACGAGAGATACAGATAAATAACACCAACTATTGGAAAAATAATGGATTTCTTTTTACTACACCTAATATTTTCTTGGAAAGGAGAAACATGTTCCTTGCTTTGAGCATACAATCCACTTAGTGGTAGAAGACCTAGTGAAGGAGATCTCATCATTTTCTAATATTTTGGACAAAGTTAAATGAATTGTGATGCATTTCAAGCACAGTAGTGCGTTAATGGAACGGCTGCGAAAAGGCCGATGAGGGAATTCCGGAAGGTTGAATTAAAACCTTGCAGCAAAACTTGACACGAGCTAGAATTCGTGCCTTGATATGCTGATATCCTATTTAGGTCTTGCAAATAAAGTGGCAATCATTCTCATAAAAGGATTGCAAAAGGCTTGCCAGAAATGCTATCGACAAATGAACTAAAAACTTGCAGTGATTTTTGTAGCCTTCTGATCCCATTTAAAGATGCGACTGAAAAAATGAGCGGTGCAAAATATGTCACAGTCAGCATGGTGATCCCGTTAATTTTACTTTTGTTAGAAAAAATACAGAATGCAAAAGTAGAATCTGATGAGGGATTCCTTAATAAAGAGTCGCTTCGGAAATTACTGGAGAAAAGGTTCCAGCCACTTGAATCAAATAAAGTATTGGTTAAGTCGTCATATCTTGATCCAAGGTTTAAAAAAATGTAAATTTCACCAATCGGGGTGCAAGAGGCGACCCATGATATATTAAAGAATGGTTACATCAACGCAAGGAAAACGGGTGTGTCAAAATTTAATGTTTGAAATAATATTTAATAACTCAGTAATTAGTTAACTCACAGTAATATTTTAATTCTTCCGAAAAATAAATATAATTAATTTTTTTAATTTTTTACAGATTTCAGATGAATTTTCACATGAGTCAGGGGACTTTGAAGGAGCCCATAATAGCCTTTTAAAATGGACCAAAAGGCTTGTCAACGCACGAGCCGGAGAACAGGAAGATGGAGCTATACCTCAACTTGCCGCAAACAACATGAAAAAGTAATCCCTTAATGTTCTGGACTAGGCATAAGGCGGATATGCCAGGACTGTCAATACTCGCATTAAGGTATCTGATTACTCCTGGTAGCTCAGTGCCTTTGGAGCGACTTGCTTCCTCCATAAAATGTGTGATGCACGTGTGATGCACGTAGCCGTATGACGGATTTACATGTAACGTAACGAGTTTTTTCTAAAATCAGTAGACAATAAATACTAGAAATAAACAATCCTTTAATATGTTATCTGTATAATACAAATTATTACTTAGAAAATATACTGTTATATTTGCTTAATGAGACGGATTATAATTTTTTGGGATAAAACTGATATATCAAAAATATCGATATATCGATATGTTAACGTGATATATATATTATATCATATTGATACTTTTTCAAAACATAAAATATCATCGATACGATATTTAAAAAATATTCCACAACCCTTCAAATTTCCAAAAATTGACAGATCTGTTCTCTGCGACAAAAACTATTTTTCAAACACACCACAAAACTACAAGTGGATACTATCGAAATGTCAAGGAAAATACTCAACATCCACCATGACTAGGGATGGCAAGATTAATCGAATGAAAGAAATAATCGATTAATTTTGGGTATAAACGATTATATTATATGATTTATTTTTTTTAGATTTATTGATTATTAATCGATTAATGAGTAAATAATCGTAATATAGTTTTTTAATAATTATACTTTTTAATTACTTTTTCTGCAAACTAAGATTGTATTAGGCTCTGTTATTAGTTATTTGTTTGTTGGTTACTCTATTATTTTATAGTTATTTACATCATTGTCTCATATTGCATACCATTCATACCACTTAATAGTTGTGTAGCAGGCCACCAATATCATAGACCTAAACAGCATACCAACTTAAGCAATATGTAACACGGTCACTCTACTTTTAAGAACAATGTAAGACTCAACGAGAACTTTTAAGAAAGAATTTTAAAGGCGACGCTTAAGAAGCGCGCCATTTCGTAATGTAAAGTGAATAGAGGTCAGACGTTTTGATTGAGAATAAAAAAGAAATCAAAGATATATCCTGCCACAGCTGTTACTGTTTTTTTTTTACAAAATGGAACCAAACAAGAGTGAGACTACGCATGAAGTCTTTAATTCATAAAAGAAGGAATAAAAATGATGACATGCCACAAGATAAATTTGCTTTCTTTCTAAATGCTCAAAATCTGGAACTAAGGCGCAATGTCATTGATGCTTGCGACGAAATGAAAACAGTGTATCCAAAGCTTTACTCTCTTGCCAACATGTATTGCCATTTAATGGGAACATCAGTACCCGCGGAGAGACTGTTTTCAAAAGCAGGTGCAACAGCCGCTCTTAAGAGAAACAGACTAACTATTACTACGTTTATGCTTGCAAAAAAGCATGAATTCAGATCATGCTTTTTTAAAAAAATACTAGTATAAACACAAAATCGTGATTTTTTCTACACACGTATTTTGACTATGATTTTTTGGAAAAATCATGATTTTTTGTGTAAGCAGTCTGGCAACGCTACTGTGTGAAATCAGCTGTTCCGCACTAATTAAATTGCTGCGAACAGCAGCTCCATTCTTGACTTTAAAAGACAACGAACCATCTCTGATGTTCGCGTTTGCCGTTGAATTAAAAAAAATTTGCATTTTCATTTAACATTTTGAAGATTTAATTCGTTTAACGTTTTGGCTTTCGGTTTATCAGCTGTTTGTGCTGATGTGCTGCCACCTTTTTCATATGAAGCTGCATAGGTGGCTCCACCCTTCCGAAAAATCATGATTTTTATAAAATAGCATAAACAGGCGTATTTTAAAAAGCGTGATTTTAAAAAATCATGAAACAGCAAGCATAAACGTAGTATATAAAACGTTTGGGAAAACTTTTATTCGTGCAGTCATGGCTAAATCACTGATAAAAAATTTTTATACTAAACGTAGAAATCGCATTTCATTTTTCAAAATAATTAAATTTTTCATATCAAAATCACATTCCATTTTTGTAAAAATATTGATTTCAGTGTACCCTATGAATTAATAAATAAAAAATAATAAATAATAAGTAAAAATAAAAATAATATATGAAAAAAAAAAAATTTATCGAGAAATTACTCGATTAATTGGTCAAATTGCGATTAATCGACTATCTACACCGTCCTCACTTTCGTCTTGCTCTTAGAAATTCTAGGCTGGCTACAACGACGCACGAAACACATTGTCCACGTCCAAACCAACTACCACTTACCAGTCTACACACCGGCAATACCTTCGCTATGGCCGTTGCTTCGAACTGGGGAGGGAGGAGTTACCATAGACTCAACCAAACCCGCCATTCCATCACTGACCATGCCGCAACTACATTTTAACATTGACCACAAAACACTATAGCTATATTCCATATTCGATCAGCAAAATCGCCTTAAGCACCAACAACATTGTACAGGCAGCCAGCAGCATTGTCTAGCAACGGAAACGTTGTCTAACAACAAGAACATTGGACTATTTCTAAGAATTATTTAAGCAGTAAGAACATTCTTTATTCTAAGAAATTATACCGTTTTATAAAATAAGACTCTTCATGCTAAGCATGGTTCTCAAATAAAGACCATTTGAATTCTTACGATCAACCAAAGAAGACGTCTCCTACAAGCTAGCAAAACCACACATTGAACATAAAGACGATCAAATAATCAGGATCACACTCATCCACATTCACTTAGAACTGGGACCCCCATTGGAAACCCCACCCACTCTCCACAGATAACTCGCGCACTGTTAATTTTTAAACGGC
>JARNME010000053.1:508212-585776 GCA_030179655.1 Scaptomyza flava | reverse complement strand
CTTTGAGTTTGGGACGAAGAGCGTGATTCACACGTACGACGCAGGCATGCATAAATTTGTATACAAACTTGCATATGTGAACGCCCTTTGCTTGTTCGAAATTGTATATAACTAATGTTAGTGTGTTACCAACAAGAATGTATACAGATAGAGCAACCAAACAGCGAAATTCAAACCTTCAATTGGAAGGCGCTAGCGTGGCAACCACTCGGATTTATTTATTTTTTTTTTTTTTTTTTTGTAAACACGCTCGCGATCAAACCCTCAGCTTGTGCGACAATCAGACGCCAGTAGTGGAATAGGTCAAAGTGCTCCAGGATGTATGGGAGGCACTCGAAGGAGTTGTCAAAAATAAAATATTGTGTGAAAATTTCAGCCTTCTAGCGCTTTTCGTTTATTCTGTGGCAATGTAGACAATCAGGAGAAACTCTTTTTTATATATAGACTAGTAAGTGGCCCGCATACTTCGCTGCGCGGATAGTTTATATAAGTTTTAGCAATAGAAGATAGATACAAAATAAATAAATTAGAAAGTATTTCACAAAATATTAAAGCAAAGTATTTAATATTCTATTTTCCACGCCACCATTGAGGTAGAGAATCAGGCGCGTCATTTTTTAATGTGGTTTCCCCAGCAGCCCTTATCCACTCATTGAATTTAATTTGCAATTATTAAAAACTTTTAAGACCTTCTTGATAAACGACATTGGTTTTTATACTCGATACCGAAGGTAAAGAGTATATTGGGTTTGCGCAATGTCCGTCATGGTGTCCGTCCGTCCGTCCGTCTGTATGTTCGCAACTTTTTTCCACACCCTTCAAGCTAGAGACTTGAAATTTTCCAATTCTCATTATCTATGGGATAGTAAAAAAAGTGTCAAGATGGGGGTTCTACGATAACTAGGGGGCTGACAAATCGATAAATTCGATAACCCCAAACCGATAAATCCACATATTTCGCCCCAAGCTGCCCCAACGCTTCGAGAGTTGTGGAGCTAGAGCCTCCAAATTTGGTAAAAAGATAGCTGGCAACGACCCCCAAAAATCTGCATCACAGTTTTGGAGCCACGCCCACCCATTTCGCCCCCCTTTCCCCACCTTTTACAAACATTTAGCTAGAGTCACCAAATTTGGTATGAAGATAGCAATTGACATTTCGCAAAGATATGCTTCAAAAATTTGAATGCCACGCCCAGCCATACTGCCCCCAGCCCCCCTTTCCCCACCTTTTACAAACATTTAGCTAGAGTCACCAAATTTGGTATGAAGATAGCAATTGACATTTCGCAAAGATATGCTTCAAAAATTTGAATGCCACGCCCAGCCATACTGCCCCCAGCCCCCCTTTCCCCACTTTTTACAATTTTCGAGCTAGAGTCACCAAATTTGGTATGAAGATAGCAATTGACATCCCACATAGATCGGCACCAAAAATTTGAATACCACGCCCAACCATACCGCCCCCAGCCCCCCTTTCCCCACTTTTACAAACTTTGAGCTAGAGTCACCAAATTTGTTATGAAGCATTTGACATTCCACACAGATATGCATCAAAACGTTGGATGCCACAACCACCCATACCGTCCCCAGCCCCCCTCTCTCCACTTTTTACAATTTTCGAGCTAGAGTCACCAAATAGGGTATGAAGATAGCAATTGACATTCCACACAGATCTGCATCAAAACGTTGGATGCCAAGCCCACCCATACCGCCCCCAGCCCCCTTTCGCAACTTTTTACAATTTTCGAGCTAGAGTCACCAAATTTGGTATGAAGATAGCAATTCACATTCCACACAGATATGCATCAAAACGTTGGATGCCACAACCACCCATACCGTCCCCAGCCCCCTCTCTGCACTTTTTACAATTTTCGAGCTAGAGTCACCAAATTTGGTATGAAGATAGCAATTGACATTCCACAAAGATCTGCATCAAAAATGTGGATGCCACGCCCACCCATACTGCCCCCAGCCCCCCTTTCCCCACTTTTTACAAACTTTGAGCTAGAGTCACCAAATTTGGAAGGAAGATAGTTGGTGGCATCCCCATCTGCATCGAAAAATCGTTAAGGCAGCGTACACCCCTGCCCCATCCGTACCGCTTTGCAATCAGGCCTCTTTTTAAGCGGTTTTAATACTGGTAACGAGTATGCCGCTGTCGGTTGCGTCCGACTGCAACTTTTCCACTTGTTTTATTTCGTCAGGTGCTAATACAAATAAACTTTTTGGTGAACTGACTCTTGAGCAGGCTACATAAAATTGGCCATGAGAAAAACAATCGTGTCTTAAGTCTAGTCCGGCTAAATTAAGAGTTTGTCCCTGTGATGTATTAATTGTTAAGGTAAAGCAAACTTTTAAAGGAAATTACAATCTTTTAATTTGAATTGGCAATTCAGAATCAGAAGGTATTAATGGAATTCTCGGTATAAAAACCGTTTCCCCTATACCATTGCCAGTAAAGATAATTGCTTTTACAACATTCTTATGAAGGACTTAAACCTGAAATCTTGTACTATTGCACAGTTTCGGCGGTTTCAAGTTGCGAATCAACATTACAGGTGAACCAATCTTTAAAGTTAATTTATGTTGAGGCAGGCCAGCCGGATTTAATGAATTAAGAAACTCGACGGGGTAATGAACTGCATCTTCGATTTCAGTCACAGAATCAATAGAGTTATATGTCATTTTTTCACTTTGAAATGATTTTAATAAAAACTCGTTTATTTCCAATTCATTGTCATTTCTCGCAGTCAAAATAGCACGTTCTGAAAACCATTCGAGTGATTTTTGAGAGATATTTGTAATATCCGGATATTTTTTGAGAGTTAGCTCTTCAATACTTTTCACAACATGACACAAAGTAGATGGTAAAGTTTTTTTGCCATCATGGGTTGGAAATAATCCATTTCCTATTTGAAGAAGCATTTCTGCAAATTCACCAGCTATGCTATCACCTTTTAAGTGCACTCGCATATTCTTCGTTAATGCAATTTTCTGTACTTTGGGCCACAAAATTGAAGTCTTTAAGCACGCATTTATTTCATCTGCTCTTGTTCCTCTGGAGATCACTGGAACAGTTTGTCGAAAATCACCAGCTAAGAGAACAGTTATGCCACCCATTAAGTATTCATTATCTCGAATGTCTTTCAAAGATCGATCTACAACTTCAAAAGCACCTTTACGGCCCATAGTACACTCATCCTAAACAATAAGCTTGCAATCTGTGAGCATAGCAGCAATATTAGATTGCTTTGAAATTGAGCAATGTGGTGTTTCTAAATGAATCAAATTAAAGGAATCTTAAGTGTAGAATGGGCTGTGCGACCACAATTAAGTAAAGTGGCTGCGATACCGGAAGAAGCAACGGCCAATGCAATTTTTTTACTTTGCCGTACCTTTGCCAATAATAAATTTAAAAGTAACGTTTTACCTGTTCTACCAGGTGCATCTCAAAAATAGATTTCTCCCTCTTCTGCTTCAACGCTATGAAGTATCTTTTCGTATACTTGTTTTTGCTCAGTAGGAGTAGCTCATTATTAACAACAAAATTATCGCAATTTTCATAATTTGTTTCTCTATGATTCAATATTTCGAACAATTTCCTCGGATCTAATTGGTAGTGGAAGTCCATAATAAGTCAAGTTTTGACCAATAGACAGTACAATATCTTCAATGTAAATAAGACATTTATTTAATACATTATTCACAATACTTTCATCAATATTTCTGTGTTGTGAAAATTGAAAGGCTCTTAAAATATCTTCTGAGAAACTCTCTTTATAAGCATTCCAAAGTTTAAGAGCATCCGAAATTTGACAAAATACTAACATTATTGCAAAAAGTTCTCTCAGTTTGTAGGATTTTGACATATGACAGCTTCGGCTATAGTTGAATCCCAGTGCTTATCATCTTCTAGTAATCCTAGAGCTTTACACGCCAATTGAAATGATACGTATGCTATACCATTAACGGTTTTTGAATTTAGTCTTAAATAAAAACATTCCGTATTATTGGGATGAATAGTGTAAACTCTTCCCAAAGCTGAAAACAAATTTAACTTGTATAATAATAAAATTAAAAGCTGTGGTATTCAACAGTTGCAAGTTACTATTTTCTGTTCTAGTATCTACATAGTTGGCTCAGAAGTCGCGCTCTGCTAATTGAAAATAATACCAGCAAGAGTGGATAAGGAAGAAAACAACGGCCATTAAAATATTAATGGCTATCAAGTACATGAATCCGACGATTAACTTGTTGCACCACACCTCCGTGAAGGGCATGCGATTGTGTAAAATGACAGTTGCTAAAAGCAGGACAACGAAGAGTAGGCAACCAACGAGTATCATCTATAATACTCACACAAACTATAGAGGAATGAATGAAAAGCGGAGGTAATGAAATTATTGCTTACCGCATTGGAATTTATGTAATTAATATCAAAGTGACTCATGTACTGGGCACGTACAAGAATCATTACTATGAACGCGTATAATATGGTAAGCACTAACGTCCATTTTATAAAGAAGAGCTCTAACCAGGTAAGATGCGTACTCATTGCCTTGCTATCTATAAATATTGTCTGCTGACAGCGTTTGCTGTCATTTCGAGACATCTGAAACTCTGCGCCTAATGCCGCCTCATCGCTGTTGATGTGCACAATCCGGTTGAGCATATGCAGTGCGCCAAAGCAGCAGATCTTAAAAAAAAGGTCAGTTATTGGACTGAGCTGAAGTAGGGTTGTTACTCACAAATGCGCAGAGCGATAAAAATCCGGTGCTATATCCATAACTCTTACACATGTTGAAGCTGGTTTTGCTGTGTAGCTGGCTGGCAAGTAAATACTTTTATTTCACAAATGTTTTTAGCGACTTTAATCTTAATCATAAATGACAATGTCCATATGTGTATAAATATATGTCTGTGTATGCGGTTTCAAAATTTATCAACGTCCGCGTTTGTGAGTGACAAGAAGTAATTTCAATGTAATTGCCATCAAACATTTACCAGTATTTTGGCAAGAATCTAAACCATCTAAAGCGGAAAACCTGAATTTCCCGTTTTTCATTGTATCTGTTTATCTATTGGCTGAACTTAACGCCAATGTTGTTTACGCGTGTCTGCATGTGCTTTAGCACATCCTGCGAAAATTCCTCGATTGTGGTAAAGCGACTTTTCTGAAAGCTATAGATATCAGCCAGAAACGCAAGAAGTTGCTCCCGAAAATAGTGACATATGTCCCGCAGATTCTCGTTTGGCCCAAAAAAGCCCCACGCCATTAGCGGCGATATTTGCTCCGATATGACATAGAAGTGCGCCATGAAGCCATTGGGATATTTAAGCATTCGTTTTTTTGCCTTCAGTACCGACCAAACAGCTGTCGTAAGAGCCTAAAAAATACAAACAGTTAAAGATAATTTGATAATAGCATAGGCATTAACAAGTGGAAACGTTGCAGTCGGACGCAACCGAATGCGGTATACTCGATACCTGTATTAAAACCGGTAAAAACAGGTCTGATTGCAAAGGGGTACGGTAACGGGAGTGGTTAACGCTGTCTCAAAGATTGTCTGATGCAGATAGGGATGCCACCAGCCAACTTCCTTCCAAATTTGGTGACGTAAGCTCAGTTTGAAAAAATTGGGGAAGTGCGCTGGAAGCGGTTCGGGTGGGCGTGGCACTCAAATTTTTGCTGCACATCCTTGTGAAATGTCAAATGCTATCTTCCTACCAAATTTTATGAATTTAGCTCAATATTTCAAATAGGTGGGGAGAGGGCGGCTGGGGGCTTAATGGGAGGGCGTGGCATCCAAATTTTTGGTGCAGACCTTTGTGAGATGCCACCAGGTATCTTCCTACGAAATTTGGTGACTCAAGCTCAAAAGCTGTTAAAGTAGTGGGAAGGGGGGCAGGGGGTGTTATGGGTGGGCGTGGTATCCAAATATTAGATGCCGATCTTTGGGGGTCGTTATCAATTATCTTCATACCAAAATTGATTTCAAATACCGGGGGGTTGGGGGGGCCTGGATTCGGAATAGGTGGGGGTGGCTCAAAAATTTTTAATGCTGATTTTTGGGGTTACTATTAGCTATCTTCTCACCAAATTTGTTAGTTCTAGCTGTTTAGATTTGCGAAATCATCGAGTTATCGAATTTATTCATTTTCCAGGCCCCAGTAGAACCCCAATTGATACTTTGATACTTGATACTTTATCTGTCCCGACCATAGATAGAGATATTTGGAAAGTTTCAAGTCTTTAGCTTGAAGGGTGTGGAAAAAAGTTGCGTTCATATAGACGGACGGACGGACGGATAGACACCATAATAAAATGAATGAAACTTACAAAATAAATAAAAGATGTAAAAATGGTAGATTAAAGCTTGTAAAAGTAACTTTTCATAGAGATATATGTACATACAGTGCACCAATAATGTCTTCGTACAGCAAGTACGTTTTTCTTTGACATCGAAAAAACCATACTTATAAATGGCAAATAAAAAAGGTTTTAATGCTGTTTTTTTAATTTATTATTTAACTTTAGAAATCAGAAAAAAAAACTAATCCAATAGAAATAAAAAACAAGGAAAAGGCACGTTTTTGGTTCCAGTAAAGTCATGGTGTCCGTACGTCTGTCCGTCTGTATGTTCGCAACTTTTTTCCACACCCTTCAAGCTAGAGACTTGAAACTTTCCAATTCTCTTTAGCTATGGGATAGTAAATTAAAGTGTCAAGATGGGGGTTCTACGATAACTGGGGGCTGGCAAATCGATAAATTCGATAGCTCAAAACCGATAAATCCACATATTTCGCACGTCCTTACAGCTAGAACTACCAAATTTGGTATGAAGATAGCTACTAGCAACTCCCACAAAACTGCATCAAAAAGTTGGAGCCACGCCCGCCCATTCCGCCCCCATCCCCCCGCATTTTAAAGTCAACAAAGCCTATATCTCCCACAGTTTTTGAGCTATAGCCACCAAATTTAGTGCCAAGAAAGGTATTGATGACCCCCCAAAAACTGCATCAAAAGTTTGGATGCCACGCCCACCAATACCGCCTTAGCTACTCCCATCTGCCCCAACGCTTCGTCAAAAACGGGAGTGCGTGTATCTTCCAGAGTTGTTGAGCTAGAGCCACCAAATTTGGTAGGAAGATAGCTGGCAACGACCCCCAAAAATCTGCACCACAGTTTTGGAGCCACGCCCACCCATTTCGCCCCCCTTTCCCCACCTTTTACAAATTTTGAGCTAGAGTCACCAAATTTGCAACGAAGACATCTGGTGGAATCCCCATCTGCATCGATGAATCTTTAAGGCAGAGTACACCCTTGCCGCATCCGTACCCCTTTGCAATCAGGCCTGTTTTTACCGGTTTTAATACTGGTATCGAGTATACCGCAGTCGGTTGCGTCGGACTGCAACGTTTCCACTTGTTTTATTTATTGCTTTTAACTTTTTTAGATTTTTTTAAACTTGAAATTAAGTTGCACAATTTTTAAAGTAGTTTTCAAAGATTTTTTACTTTTTTTTTTTGATAACACCGATATTAAACGTAATAATTTGTTGATGTTCGTTCTTTCTGAATTTTAAAATAGTTTAAAATACTGGATTGGGTTGAAGACTTTAAAAAATGTCATGAAAATGCATTTTTGTTATGATGTCGAAAGTGTTAAAAGTCTTACCGTCTCCTTGAACCCATTGGAGAGCCAGCGGTTCTGGACGACAGCCGTAACGCTGGCTGGTGGCGCATCCAAGTCCCGAAACGAGTCGAGTAGGATGAAATCAAGACAAATGTCGTAAAATGTCATTGCCTTGACGTTGCGCTGCTCGAGTTCTATTTGAATGCACGACCAGTTACTGGGCTCGTGCAGGAAGTTTACCATATCTTCGTAGCTGACAAGAAACTCTTTTGAGTCCTTGTCGCTTAGGCACAGCAGATCGGTCAATATCTGCCTGCCCGCGTCGCAAATCCATTGGCTCACAGCCGGATCTTTGAACAGAAACTGAAAGGCGAGACGGACACAATGCAACTTGGCCAGATATTCGGTATCGCTGCTGCAGTGCATCAGCTCAGCTCGAATTGTGCGACAGGGCACTGAGTATTCATCGTGGTGATTGAGCGCGCTCTGAAATAGTGGATACTGCTCGTACGCCGTCTCAACGAAACTCTCAAACTCACGCAAATCGGCCACCTGGTCCAGTGCCGAGGCAAAGCTGTCGGCCGAATCGAAATTGGGATCGGAGCCGGTCCGACTCAATACACTGCCCAATTTACGCGAGCGTCGATCGTCATCCTCGTCAACAGTTTCAGCCATGCCATCTTCTTCGGCCTCATCTATGGGATATTCCTCTCGAAAGAGTACTGAGCGCTGATCGAGAAATAGAAGTTCGCTTTGCTCCTGCAGCGTGTACGACATTTCCAGCAAATTCTGTATCTCTCTACAAAACTCTGAGTCCTCAGCAGTTGTTAGCGAGGCCGGGATGCCTCCCGGAGAATAATGTGCTGTTAAAGCATCCTCCCAGAAGTTAATCACTGTGTCCAGCGCCTCCATACCCATCACGCCAAGCTGTTGGGCAGTCAGCTGTGTAACGACACTAGCAGTGTTCGTCAGCTGGTTTTGAGCGCCAGCGTCAATGGATCCCGAGGCGAGGGATAACCGATCCGAATAGGCGACTGTGGAACCGACGGGGCTGCCCGACCTCGCCGATGCTTTAGAGCCGGCAATCGACGTCAGATCGTTCGGACTTCGCATGCTGTTCCGTGTGCGGCGTCCAGTGTATTTTCGTACCCGTGTCTGGGGACGCGGCGATTTCCGACGCCGAAGGAATCGCGAGAGTACGCCCATCAACGCCACACCGGCTGTTAACGAGAAGAGAACAACCTGTAATAGGTTATCAAAACTGCAATGATAGCAATAACTTATTCACTGAACTTACTTTTGTTGTGGTAGAGACCCGAAAGGGCACAATACTCCATCCGGCCCCGGGCGACATGCGACTCATGGCTCTGTTTGCTGGTAAATACTTTGGCTTGGTACAAGCTTTGAGGTTAGATTGGGTCTGGCCCAGTTACGCACGCAGCTTTTAAGTCGCGTGCACATGGGCAATCGTATCGCCCCCTGTTCCCTTTTTTGGACCGCGTGTTGCTTGACGTGCTTGTTCCTGTTCTTCTTGATGGCTGTCGTTGACCTTTAGAATTGGTGGCTCACCACACGTAAAATTGTTTTTTATTAACATCTAAGTTTATCTGTTCGTCCGAAGAGGCAAGCGACACTTTCACTTCGTCGCTCTAAACGACAATCGCATCACAGTCAGAGGCTTGGCCCTCATTTATAAAAGCGGCGAACAGTCTGCATTTTATTGCAGGAAACCATAGCTAATAGACATAGAGTAATAAATAAAACAAGACTGGAATTAAGATATGGTTATGTTAAACTGTAAAAAGCGTTACCGAAAGCAGAAAGGAAGTTTCTTATAGACAACAAGAATTCACTAAATAGAGCCGCCAAACAGCAAACAGCAAACAGCCGCAACATTCAATTGGAAGTCGTAACGTAACTAAGCGTAGCTACCACTCGCTCTGAGAGCGCACTTCGGGTTTCTCTCGTGCTTCGTGTGTCATTCGCCAGCCACTTTGCTTCCTAACTTTGCTACAACATTTTTGTTGATAGTACAACCAGCCAGCCATACTGTGTGTATGCGCCGCTAGCCTGCGATTTTCTTGTGCGCAGTGGCTTCTTCAATTGCTGTACCCCCATTTTTTCCTTGTATTCTTTATGTGCGCTTATTTTATTGCTTATCTTATTGCGTCGACCTAGCACCAGCAAAGAAAATGAGCGAATTAATAAAAACATACATATATAATATATATGTATGCAGTTTTGGTGGTAGCCAGGCATTGATTTTTGATTTTTGCTTGCCGAAAGGCTAGCTACCATAAGCATGTGTGTGTCCGGCAATTCATTGACCTTTCTCAACTAATATAAATTTCAGCAAACGCTAAACAGCCAATTTTTGAATAAATTTGTATTATTTGCCTACAAAGAACCCAAGAAAAACCAGAAGAACAATACTTCCAGTTTTGGTGCTCATCGAACATTTGCTGATCAGGCGAACAGCAAAATTAACAAGCGTTTAGTAAAATAAGCAGGCAATTATCAGTTTTGCATTGCTGGTCATACATACTCTTTCATGTTTTCAGCTATGACTCTTTCCCAATCATTTTGCCATCGCAACCACCATACAGCTATGCAGCGATGCCTACAAATCGCGAAAGTGTATTCCACACGTCCATTTGCCCAAGTCATTTGCCTAAATTCTAAAGCAGAAGCAACACAAGAAAACGCTCGGCATAGCCAAATTTTACAAGTGCAAAAGAGCAATAAGACAACGGCCACGCACTGCACTGTTTATCATACATTCATTCATGTAAATATTTCAATGTGTGTGTAACATCGCTGGGCGAAGCAAAAATCTAGACTTAGTGTCTAAGTCATTTTCCTATGTCGCTTCTGTTCGTTCGTTTTTTGCGTGTTGCTTCTGCTTCCGCATAGCCCTGGGCACACACACAGCGTGGCCGTTTTCTTTTCTACTCGTTAGTGTGTATGCCCAATGGGCATTGCCCATCGGTTGCTGTTTTGTTTACAGCTCGTTAACATTGGCAATTCTTAAAACCCGTCTTTATGTTAACTGGTCGCTGGAAGCAATAATCAAAGCATGCGCAGCTGTTTGTCGTTAGGGGAAACCGACTTTTTAACACGCTTATATTAGCTTCACTTGTATGTATGTATGTAACTCTCCTTTGGACTGATAGCAAGTGGCTTATTACTGTCAGTATATCCCACTACGTCAAGTTCGTTCGTTGGCCGAGCGGTCTAAGGCGCGGGTCTTCGCTCTCGGACTCACCGATCGTGGGTTCTAATCCCGTCCACGGAAGAAAAAAAAACATTTTTTTAACTCTCCTTTGGACTAAAAGCAAGTGGCTTATTACTGTCAGTCTATCCCACTACCTCAAGTTCGTTCGTTGGCCGAGCGGTCTAAAGCGCGGGTCTTCGCTCCCGGACTCAACGATCGTGGGTTCTAATTACGTCCACGGCCGAAAAAAAAAATTTCTTTAAATTTAAATCTGCACCATGTTTATGTTCACTAGAACTTACAAATTTTATTTTTTCAATAATTAATAGAACTAAAAAGTGAAAATAAATATAGTTTAAAAAAACTAAAAAACACGCTTTTAGAGCATATCAAACTAAAAAGTTAAAAATAATTTTTCAAATAAGCTTAAAATAATAATAAATGATAAATAGTATTATTGTAATAAAAAGCGTGGGGCGCTTTGTCCATATTTCTCGTACATCGAGCGCCCAACGCTTTTTTTACAATAATGCTATTTATCATTTATTATTGTTTTAAGCTTATTTGAAAATTTTTTTTTTTAACTTTTTAGTTTGATGTGCTCTAAAAGCGTGTTTTTTAGTTTTTTTAAACTATATTTATTTACTCGTTATGTGTCCGCTTCGAAACTGCAGTAAAGTCCAAGGCACCTTAACATCAACAATTCTGTAATGACGTCTTTCCGTTAACTCGTCGCTGGCTGAATCTACCCTTAATTTCTTATTTTGTCTGTTACAGATTATTTGCATAACGGTAACTGATGGGGCACAGCATGAATAATCCGTTGACTTACATATCACATTGCTATTAGTTAAGGTTCGTACGTTTGTTATGGACTTGGATATCTCAACGCGGCCAATTTTGAATAAATTAATAATTGTATTATGATTTATTAAAAACGTAAATATTCAGAAAAAAAAAAAAACTGTACTTAACAAAAAAAGCTCACTTAAAAACTGAAATTGAACAAAACTTAATGAGTAGTTTCGCCCTCGTTGAACTGATGATTCTTGCGGCGTCGATTTGATTTAATTTTGCTAAGCACGTTGTAAGCCTGCTGAATTTCAATAAATCGCGTATGGGCAGCTGCGCGTAATGCCTCGTCCATGACCTTGTCGGGATGATGCTCCTTAGACATCTTGCGATAAGCAGTCGTGATATCAGACTGCGAGGCGGTAGCGCTAATGCCGAGTATCTTATATGCATTACGTTCACCATCTACATCCAAGCTCTCGTATATCTCAAGCCAGATATTTCTCCAGCCGTGATGGCGTGCGTAGTTCCATGTGTCAGCAAATGCCTTTTTCATATCGTTCCACCAGGCTGAGGCGAGGAAATTTTGCAAGGCCTCGTGTATGGGCACCTCGCCACCATATTCATCTGTAATGGTGCCATTGAAATAGATAACACAGCCCCACAAGCTCAAGTAAATGCAAACAGCACCGCTTATTTTCAGGCATCGCTCAGAGAAGCAACGTTTGCGCGGTGGTGTGCGTAGCCACCGCTTGGAATACCCATCGAAGACCAATGCGGAAACGACAGCTGTCGCGAGCAGGGTATAGGTCTCGTCGTAAATCACATAGCGCGCTGGATAGATCGCAAGTGCGCCGACAAAGCATTGCCACCAAACGCCACACTCGCGACCAACGTTACCAACAGTCCAGACGCCCAACGACACAAACAATGGTATGCACCAGTGCAGCCAAGTGAAATCGATGCCTAATGTGATTGTCTGCGGTATGGCCGATAAGCACAGCTGGCCGAATAAGTAGCCTATCAGTACTTCGCCCATCAGGCGAACGGCCGATTGTGGTGGATTCTTATGTATCCTCATCTTGGCTACAAACTCCATGATGAAACGCGGATCCTCGTTGGCGTCCCGCACATACCCTGGTATGAGACACACGTCCCATACCCAGCCGATCAAATAACCGCCCAGCGAACACCACCAGATGAAAGCATGGCGATCGCGATTTAAATACAAGTGATGCAGTCCAAAAATGCCACCAATCATCCACAATAGGTAAGCAACAAAAACAGATTTTTGCACTGGCAGAATGTTTTTCTCGTCCAATTTAGTATTGGCTAGTCGAACTTTTTTGTTTTTCTTGCTGTTTTCCGCAAAATTTTGGTTTTTGGCTAACATTTCATTTCCCATCGTGTCTGCGAAATTGAGGGCAAAATGTTAAATTTTATAAAAATTTATTTCGGATTGAAAAAAAAAAAACACATAGTAACCGAATATCTCGAACTTATTACTTAAACTTGTTTTGTTGTCTCAACCTACCGCGATAGAAACTTTCTCTTTTCACAAATTTTGTGCATGCCGCTGCAACGCGAAAAGCAACAAAAACGTACAGAATGACATGGACAACATACAAGAAAAAAGAATGTATGATAATTCGTTTAATTTAGTAACGCGTTGAGGTCTTAACGTTTCGATTTTATAAACTTACATGTTGGGAAATACAACGGTATCTGCTCTGCTTTCTGGTTCGGGAGATCTTCGTTCGGTTGTGTGACCTTACTGTCTGAAGTATGCTGGCGGAATTAGAAAGAAAAAGTTAATTATATGTTATTTAAGCCAGATTGCTTCGCGGCGTCGAATGTAAAAAAAATCTGACAGGCTAAGCACGTTACCAGTGTTGTAAAACGTCATTAGCAGAACTAAAAACCGATATTGAACTGATCGGAGTTACCATATCAACCCAGCTTATTCAACATCATTTTGTTACATACAGTGGAATTTTCGAAATTAGAAACATTTCTTCTCTTACTGGAAACAAAAAAAAGTGTACAGAAAAAGAGCTTTCGAAATATTACAGCCACAGGTTGAATACAATTAAATGGCAGATTCATATTTCTGGAAGTTCTAATTTGAGATATTTCGCTATACTGTGATATTTTCATCATTCGATCAAAATTCAGCAGGCAACATGCATAAGGGAGAAGCCCTAGTGACGGTCATAGCCCCTAAATAGGTCAACCGGAATATTTTGGCGAGTTTTGATGCTAGCGGGGTCTAATCACTGTGATTGATAGCTCTTAGTGCTTCTGCGTGTTCTGGTCACATACGATGTGATACACTTTAACACTTATCGATATTTGTATCGACTATCGTATCACTTTGCAAAAGCCGAATTTCAAAATTGTGTCAAATTCACACAAGGAACAGATGCGTGTTGACTTAAGAAGAATAGAAAAATTTTATTATTATTTAGTTAAAACAACAACATGACACAATTAAGACAGATAACGCATTGCGCAGATGACGTCACATATGATGCATATTACCAAGGCAAATATTCAACACATGCATTGTGACGTCATCTGCGCACAACATAAACAAGTTTCTGGGCAATCTAAAAATTTATGGTTCTTGTGTGTGCGATGTTGAGCGTGCGATGCATAAATCGATACTTTAATCGATACATTGCTGCATCGCTGGCGATACTGTTTTTTACGAGTAATAAATTTTAATAAATTATTAAATTCGGTTGTTTTTGAGTGTTTAATTGCATAAAATACAAAAGCATAAATAAAAACAATGATTTGGCATTTTATTTCATTTTATTGGCTCTATTTTGACAAGATTAAGGGGAGTGACTAGTACAGGGGCACTTTATCGAAAATCGTGATTTTGACTTTTTTCATTAAATCCTATATATCTTTCAAAAAACGACTGAAATGTGTATAATGCCTTACACTGATCGATGGGCAATTGAACTAGCTTTCCTACGATACCAACAGCTAAGCTTTACGTTGATTTCTGACAATTTAATATCCCAAAAACCTTAGGGGTGTTCACTATTAGGGCTTCTCCCTTATATATTATTTAAGATAGGCTACGAGCTACTAAATTGAGCTTAATGTTGCACGCATTTTTTTAAATTTACATATAAAAACGTTAGTGGATTTAATTAAAACAGATTTTTACTTATGAAAACGCTTGAGTGTAAAATATCTACACTTTATTAAAAATACAAAGTTTCTAGTACTATCAACCAGATGATAGAATGTATGAAAAAAATGTTTAGCAGCTTACAAGCTATTGGTTATGAAAAAATATATTATACTTCAATGTGCGTACTTTTGTCGTTGAATTAGTAATAAGATCGAACCACATATTATATAAACACAAAAATAAACTACGTAAGTTACTAAAATGTCACAAATGAAACATTTACAAAGCAAATTAAGAAGTATAGGTTCGCCAATTAGTTGTTTTTCTTTTTGGGCTTTTTGGGATTGCGCGATCGAGACTTTGCCTTGCAGAGGGGACAAATGGGCGCATTACGATGTATCTGCTGATGGCAGGACAAGCAGGACTTCATTGGTGGCGGCTGTTGTCGCAAATTTACATTAAAATCGGAGCGAAACGATGGGTGATGTCCAATCCCAATCGATGGCGATTGTTGCAGCCGATTTGTGGCCGGTGGCGGCGGCGGTGGTGCCGAAAAGTCGCTCTTGCCAAGACGAGCTGCTGCGATGGCAGCAGCAGCAGCGACTGCGCCAACGCTGCCTTGCCCACCCGGTGGCGCTGGCGGCATAAAAGCATGGGCAGAACCGCCGGCGCCACAGCCTTGGACTGTTTGGCCTCCACCAGCGGCGGATGTATTTTGTGGTAGTGCGGTGACCGTTGCTTCCGGCATCAGAGGATGACGTGCATGCGGCCGCGCCAAGGATGGTGGCTGCGTGGCGACCGCTGCTGCCGCCGCTGACTGTGCTGCAACTTTGAGAAAATTAGTCTGAAAGCGTTCCTTCGATATGGGGCTACCTTCCTCTTCGTGAAGGTCACGCAGCGGACTTAGGCCCAGATAGTCGCGACGCATGTGGTCGATTTGATACTTGAGGGCGAGATATTCTTCGTACACGCGGTTGGCCATATCAAACGAGCGGGTTTGGTTCTCCTTAGTCTGCTTAATAATGTTCTCCATGTCGTTGATGTCGGCGTGGATTTGGCGAAGCTCCTCCACGTGCGACATTTTCTCCTCCAGCAGATGCTCCATTTCCTTGCGATATTCATCAAGGCACTTTTCCTCGTCGTCGCTCAACTTCACCTCCTTTATAATTCGCACCTTGAGCTTCTCAAGAGCGAGCGTCTTGTCTCTTACGTCCTTAATTGCCTCCAACTTGGCGTAGTAGTGCCGCTCATTGGAGCTGGAAAGCTCGCTGGTGGCCATTTTGTATGGCTGATGGTTTATTTATAAGTGCTAGTTTAAATTCAATTGAAGACTGCTTAATTTTTCAGCACCAGACCTTGTGTACAACACTTGCTTATGTCGTGTGTTGTAATTTCCTACGCAACGATCCCACAATGAAATTAATTAATATTATTTTGTTTGCGTTTTCGCTTATTCTTTGTGTATTTCGTATAGGAATTAGAGGTGCAGAAGCATCGAGTGAAAAATCTATGTTATCGATGTTTTCAAAACATCGGAACCATTGATGTTCTGTAGCCTACATAACCAACTATAAAATGTTCTAGAGCAATCAGTTCGTTCTCTGTGCATTCGGTCGAGTTTCGCTGTACATTTACACGGCGGAACCCACAGAGCAGTTCGGCTGTTGAGCCAACTGCGCGCTCTCGCATTATTTAAGTTTGCGATTAGATGCAGATAGGCAGTCGACTGAGACTACCGATCCACGCAGCTCTGCTAATTATATGCGTATTTGATTTACGTCTTTGATTTGCGTGTAGGGTTTTGTTATTTTTGGGGTGGGTCTCTAAAAATTAAACAGCGTTGAGTGAATGTGTGTTCACATGCATGCATTAATGTTTATTTGTACAAGAAACTGTCTCAGTTTTTATGATATTTTTATTTTTTTTACAGGTGTATACGTATTTAAGTGACTTTCTTATTTAATTTATTTTAAAGCACTTATGAAATAATTTTATAATTTTGCCATATTATTTATATATTTAATAATATCTACAATTGATGATTACATAACAAATTTATTTTCTTTTAACATATAATAAAGTCATATCATAACAATCCATGTAAGGTAAAGCATTTTACAAGCAGCAACATAAATGTGTAAACACCCAGAAATCTATGAATTCCTTTTTGTATGCCCACAAACAGCAACACAAGAAAATGCTATTTCGAAGAAGCTTACTTGCTACGTTATCAAGTTTGCCGCTCGAAGCATTAATAATATTGATATAAGTAATTTTATTAAACTATTTTTTAGCAATTTCTCAATTATCTTATTCTAATCAAAATTAACCACCATAACATTAATATTATTCAATTACATATCAACAATAGCACTAATAATATATTAGAGTATCCAAAACTAAATATTTGTCTGTTCATACCCTTATTCAACATGTTCGCTATTGAAGTCTATTAGTGTGCGTGTGTGTATGTGTATTCACAAAAGAAGCCAAACTAAACTGCCGCACAAAATATAAAATCGACAATTTCAGACTTTTGCTTGAATCTGCTTTAGGCAGTCCAACTTGGAAGGGTAGTATAAACTTAATATGAACTTTGTCAAATTAAATAACAAAACGTGAGATACTTTAATATTATTTATGTTCATATTTTTTATTTATTTATCGAAAATAAACTATATCAGGGGTGTGCCAGAAATCTATAGAGATTTTGGCTCGAGCAGGTTTTCAAATCTCTAAAACAAAACCGTAGGTGTGCCAGAAGTTTGGGAGATTTAATTTTTCGGTAAAATTTTCGGAGAAAATACGTAAACCGAAAATGGCCAAAAAGAGTTGCTACCTTTGAAAACTAAAAATTGCCTAAAATGTATTTGCTATTTTTGTCATTGTTTTCAAGGTTGGCCACAGTGCATTAGTGTTAAATTTAATAATTGGTAAAATAAAAATATGTTAGGTCATATCTCTGGTAATTCTTATACAAAATTAATATTTAATATTTTGCCCGCCAAGTAACTCATGTTGCTTGACAGCCCTGCCGTGATAGCTCGCTTGAACAGCTGTTCTACGTATTTCGTTAATAGCAAATCTGTTTTGTTTACATTTTAAAAGTGCAAAAGTAAAAGTGAAATTAAATAGAAATGCCTCTGGAAGTTTTCTTTTGCTTGACATGCTTAGAAAAGAAGAGTTGGCGAAAGAAAAGGTTGAGCGCCGGCTACTTACTGTAGGCATTCACACACCTAACCAACACCGCAAAAGCTGCCACCTTATAAAAAAAGATTTGCTGCAATAACTTTGTTAAATTTAAAACAAACTGTTCACTGCTCGACCATGCAATTTTGTTACCTAAAAGTAAGATTTTTTTATGTTTATTTGCCACAAATATGTGTCTTTTAAATTGACCTATTAAAGACTCCGAATAATAGTTATGGTTAAACGAACTAGGTGGCACCTCTCTTGTTAGGGACGGTTTTGCACGCTTACATGGAACGGCAAATAGTCTTAGAGATTTGTTAGAGATTTATTAATATCTAAAATCATGAATTAAAATATTTATAAAATTCAAATGTATTTGCAATATGCAATTTAGCTTAAAATAACCTTTCGAAAAATTAACACTTGTTATGCAATAGACATTTAATATTGCTTAAACTAACCAAATCTCTGACCAAATTTATGGAGATTTCAAAACCATCTCGAACTCTGCTCTGGCACACCTAAAACCAGCTCGAGGTTGGTTTTAGGTTGGAATTCGGTTGGTTTTGATGGCTGGCACACCCCTGTATATATATAAAAAGTAAATATTTGAGTTTTAATAAGCTATTCTTCATTATTGGTACAAAGGTTATTTTTACTTCGTTCATTTTGTACGTTGAAGCAAAATAGAATTGCACTGGCTTTGTCATTTTGGTAGAGGCAAAGAAGAATGATTTTCGTTTTATGTGCACCAGCATGCAAATGTCCACGCTAAGTGCTATTGGTGATATGTAATTTAATAATATATTTGTTATAGTTGTTAATTTTGATTAGAATAAGTTGCCGCTAAACTAATAATTGAGAAATTGCTAAAAATAGTCTAATAAAATTACATATATCAATATTATTAACGCTTCGAGCGGCAAACTTGATAACGTAGCAAGTAAGCTTCTTCGAAATAGCATTTTCTTGTGTTGCTGTTTGTGGGCATACAAATATGAGTTCATAGATTAATGGGTGTTTACACATTTATGTTGCTGCTTGTAAAATGCTTTACCTTACATGGATTGTTATGATATGACTTTATTATATGTTAAAAGAAAATAAATTTGTTATGTAATCATCAATTGTAGATATTATTAAATATATAAATAATATGGCAAAATTATAAAATTATTTCATAAGTGCTTTAAAATAAATTAAATAAGAAAGTCACTTAAATACGTATACACCTGTAAAAAAAATAAAAATATCATAAAAACTGAGACAGTTTCTTGTACAAATAAACATTAATGCATGCATGTGAACACACATTCACTCAACGCTGTTTAATTTTTAGAGACCCACCCCAAAAATAACAAAACCCTACACGCAAATCAAAGACGTAAATCAAATACGCATATAAACAGCAGAGCTGCGTGGATCGGTAGTTCCAGTCGACTGCCTATCTGCATCTAATCGCAAACTTAAATAATGCGAGAGCGCGCAGTTGGCTCAACAGCTGAACTGCTCTGTGGGTTCCGCCGTGCATATGTACAGCGAAACCCGACCGAATGCACGAAGAACGAAGTGATTGCTGTAGAACAATTTATATTGATTGCCTACATCCAGTATGTTACAATCTCTGCACTCGGTGACATATTATCACTATCTGCGTTCACCCGGAAGCTTTGCTTCAAGATACTTAGTCAGAAAAGTGATTCTTATCGAAGCATTCTGGTGAACGGTATGCTTCATTTTTGGGCATATAGTCCCAGTTTGAAGCATTGCCATATAATCCAACTTGAACAGCTGATTATTAAGTGCGAGAAGAGAAGCATTTTGTTCGCGCTATGCCTTGAAGTACTGAAAGAATTTCAGTGAAATTAGTTATATAACATAATTTTATAAGATATATTATTGTGTTGTTTACAATTACTTCGCTTCACTCAGCCGTTTTTATCGAATTTCGATATATTTAGCGCAATTGTTAGTAATATAGCGTACTCATTTTCCGCTCCATGCCTTACATTTACGCTCCAAAAATGTGGGTTCATGATCCAAGAGCGGTCGGTTCATCAGGAAAATTATCGGTTGCAGATAAATGCTACTGGAGTAAAACTTCCTGGTGAACGCAGCTGTTTGTGTTATTTTTTTTTTTAGTCGGCTTTAATGTATAGCTGTGAAACTATCGATAGTGTCCCAATTCGATATATTCGATGTTTTTAGATCGAAAATGCGATATCATCGATCGTATTGTTTCTTGTACCCTACTATATACAGATTAATATTATAAGCAATTTCGAATGTATATTTCATATTGTAAAGTATTTATTTTGTGCAACATTTATATTTAATTTCTATCGATTGTTTATGTTATGTTGTGCTCGTGTATACCGATATATTGTAAGCTAGTATTAAGGTATCGATGTTAGTATTAAGATTTATCAGAAAGTGTGGTTCGGCCACACTGATCTTGCCTCTGTCTCTTTTCCGGTTAACCTTACGCTGACAACATGTATATGTAACAGCTGCCGAAAAGAATAGATTAAACTATTAACCATCCTAGATATTTAAATAAATAATTAAGAGTGTTACAACTCAGAAGTGGGATACGCCCAACGCCCAACCTGTATTTAACGCCCAATCAACAAAGATGGGCTTGAATAAGGAAGAGATGTTAAATTTGCTGAAGGCAAATAACGTTACAGTGCCGCCGCTAGCGAACCTTGTGCAGATACGCAAATTAGTATCAGAGGTGACAACATCTGCTGCCGCCTCGCCACCTGCTGTCCCAGCGCCCCTTGCACCTGCTGCTGCCGCAAAATCTGCTGCTCAAGTGTCAACGCTGCCGTCGACGAATTCCGCTGCCACCCAGTTGACTGCCGTTTCAGCAACAATTCTGCCATCAACCTCTTCCACTGCCGCCCCATTGTCTGCTGTGCCATCAGCAACACCGCCGTCAACCGTTCTTGCTGCCGCCCCGCTGTCTTCTGTTTCAGCGCCAAATCTGCCGTCCACCGCTCTTCCTGCCGCCCCGCTGTCTGCTGTTTCAGCAACAATTCTGCCGTCAACCGATCCTGCTGCCGCCCTGCTGTCTGCTGTTTCAGCAACAATTCTGCCGTCAACCGATCCTGCTGCCGCCCCGCTGTCTGCTGTTTCAGCAACAATTCTGCCGTCAACCGATTCTGCTGCCGCCTCGCTGTTTGCCGTTTTAGCGCCAATTCCGCCGTCGACTTCTTCCGTTGCTGCACTTGTGTCTGCTGCGCCACCTGCAACCCTGCCGTCGACCGTTCTTGCTGCCGCCCCGCTGTGTGCTGTTTCCGAAACAATTCTGCCGTCAACCGATCCTGCTGCCGCCCCGCTGTCTGCCGTTTTAGCGCCAATTCTGCCGTCGACTTCTTCCGCTGCTGCACTTGTGTCTGCTGCGCCACCAGCAACCCTGCCGTCAACCGTTCTTGCTGCCGCCCCGCTGTCTGCCGTTTTCGAAACAATTCTGACGTCAACCGCTGCTGCTGCCGCCTCACTGTCTGCTGTTGCCGAACCACTTTTGCTGTCAACTGTTCCGGCTGCCGCCATGCTGCCTGCTGTCCAAGCGGTAACCCCGCTGCCCACTGCGCCTGTTGCTGGCCCGCTGTCTGCTGTTCCAGTGTCAACCTTGCAGTCAACTGCTTCTGCTGATGCCTCGCTGTTTGCTGTTCTAGCGTCATCTCTGCCGCCAACCGCTTCTGATGCCGCCTCGCTGTCTGCTGTTCCAGTGTCAACCTTGCAGTCAACTGCTTCTGCTGTTCCAACGTTAACGCCGCCGTCAACTGCTTCTGCTGATAACGCCGCCGTCAACTGCTTCTGCTGATGACCCGCCGTCTGCTGTTCCAACGTTAGCCCCGCCGTCAACTGCTTCTGCTTATGTCTGCTGTTCCAACGTGAACCCCGCTGTTAACTGCTCCCGCTGCCGCCTTGCTGTCTGCTGACTAAGTGCTAAGCTTACCATCAACTGTTCAAGCTGCTGCCCCGCCGTCTGCTGTTCTAGCGATAACCCAGCTTCCAGTGTTGTTGAATCTAGACAAACAAGTGGCTGCCGTGAACCAGCCTCTGCCTCGACAACCTGCCGCTACAAGTGTTTCCCTTCCGTCCACGAATGCCTTCCCTGCTGTAAGGATGTGCGGTGCTTTAATTGTTTTGGATCTGGACACTATAAGTCCCAGTGCCCGAAGCCAATCAGACCAGCGAATTCCTGCTTTAAATGCGGCAAACTGGACCATATATACAAGAACTGCCCGTCCAAGATTGGAACTTCCGGTGCCACCAACGCCGCCGCTGCCAACGCAGTCACTCTTCCCCATTGCGGAGACGCCTTGATAGATAAAGTAGATCATCTACAAATGGTGAGTGTTGCCTTTATGTCAAATCAAGTGAAAAGCAGTGAGTTTACGAATATTTTTTCCCTTCTCGACTCTGGTAGTCCTAGAAGTTTCATTCGGCAATCAGAAGTGCCATCTTCATATAGCCTGAAGCCAACCCTGCTGAACTGCCGTGGTCTAGGTAACGACCAACTTACGTCTTTAGGAAAAATTCAGTGTGAAATTAGAATATTCCAACAAACAGTATCCCATCAATTTGATGTACTGCCTAGCAGTGCCACAAATTTGCCTATGATCTTGGGTAGAGACTTTTTTGTTAAAACAAATTTGAAATTATGTAAAATAAAAGTGTCTTATACAAAAAGTAAATTACTGAAGTTAGATAAATATAAAATGAATTGTAACAAGAAACTCACTGCTGTCCTTAATTCACTTGATTTGTTTAGGAAAGATGTCAAACGCACAATGACCAAAAATGAGTCAACCCGGTCGCTTAATGAAAATGACTTTATACCTGCCAAATCACAGTCGTGTACCACTAAAATAGAGTGTTCCGTCATGTCTGAGTATTCGTTGAGTGATGCCCTAGCAGCCATTAATGCAATCGAGTTACCTGCTGTTAGTGAAAATGAGTTTAATATAGAGCCTACTCTGCCGTTAGAACAATCTACAAAGTTGCAGTCTGTTATTTCCGCCACCTATGTTGATGTCCCTTCCGAACTGATTAAACCGACCAATTACGAAATGAAAATCGAATTGACAAGTCAGACCCCTATTTTCTGCCGACCCCGCCGATTATCACATCACGAGCGTAACGAAGTGCGCCAAATATGTGATGACTTATTAACTGCCGGTATTATCCGTCATAGTAGTTCCCCTTACGCTTCCGCTATAGTGCCCGTTAGAAAAAAAGATAATACCTTAAGGAAGTGTGTTGATTATCGCCCGCTGAATAAAATAACTGTCCGTGACCACTTTCCAATTCCGCTGTTAGAGGATTGTGTTGAACATCTGGGGGGTAAATCGTACTTCACTGTACTAGATTTAGAAAGTGGATTTCACCATGTCAAAATGCATCCTGATTCGATTAAATACCCAGCCTTTGTAACACCTGATGGTCAATTTGAGTACGTACGCATGCCGTTTGGCTTATGTAATGGTCCTCCAGTTTTTGCTAGATTTGTATACTTTGTGCTGAAGGACTTGATCAATAGAGGTCAATTAGTGATTTATATGGACGACATATTATTCGCGTCGAGTGATTTTAAAACCCATCTGCAAGTGTTGAAAGAGGCACTTTATATCTTACGAGTGAATGGGTTACGCCTTAAACTGTCTAAGTGTCGTTTTGCGCACAAAGAGTTGGAGTATTTGGGGTATTTAGCGAATTCTTCCGGTATCACCCCGAAACCAGGTCACCTTCAAGCCATAAAAAGTCTGCCGGAACCCCGGGATAGGAAAGAATTTGAACGTTGTTTGGGTCTCTTTTCTTATTTCCGCCGCTTTGTACCCAACTTTGCCAAAATTGCTTATCCGATGTCGCTCCTGCTGAAAAAAGATGCCTCTAACGTTTTTTCTGATGAGTGTCTTAAATCATTCCGAACACTGCAGTCCAAACTGATCGAGTCACCGGTGCTGTCTATTTATAACCCGAAGTCTGAAACTGAATTACATTGTGATGCTAGTTCCGCCGGTTTTGGAGCGATGCTCCTGCAGAAACAAACTGATGATAAATTTCATCCTGTGTGTTATTTTTCGAAAGACCGCTTCCGTCCCAGAATCCAAATTGCATAGCTATGAATTGGAAACCCTGGCTATTGTGTACGCCTTAAAGCGTTTTGAGACATACCTGAAGTTCATTCCGTTTAAGATAATAACAGATTGTAATTCATTAGCGTTAACCCTTAAGAATGGTGGATCTTCCGCGAAAATTGCCCGCTGGGCATTACTTTTAGAAAATTATAACTTTACCATTGTACATCGGTCCGGTATTTGTATGCCGCATGTTGATGCACTTAGTAGAATAGACACGTCTGCATATGTGGATGATGTGAACCTGGATTTCCTACTACAACTGACGCAAAACCGTGATCCAGAAATTGTCAAACTTCGGAGTGTCCTGGAGAACCAAGAGGTTGCTGGTTTTGAGCTGCAAGATGGTGTCGTGTATCGCCGATCACCGACTGATGTACCTCAGCTTTATGTCCCTGCCGAAATGATTAACAGTGTCATACGAACAATGCATGAGAAGCTAGGCCATCTGGCCACTGAAAAGTGTTGTACACAGATTAAAAAACATTATTGGTTTCAGTATATGAAATCTTACGTTAACAACTTTATTAAAAACTGCCTCAAATGTATTTACTATTCCCCTTCCGCTTATAATGGTAATGCTACCCTGCATAGTATTCCGAAAACCCCTCTGCCATTTGATACTCTTCATATTGACCACTTAGGACCCCTTCCGTCCACGCCGTCTAGAAACTACTACTACAACTAATTCCCGAGAAGTATGTCACACTTTAGAGACGCAGTATTTCCCCAACTATAGTCGACCTCGCCGAATTGTTAGCGATCGAGGTACGTGCTTCACTTCCGCCGAATTCGCTGATTTTCTGCAGTCCCACCATATAATCCATGTCCAGAATGCCACTGCCTCCCCCCGTGCTAATGGGCAAGTGGAACGTGTCAATCGTGTCTTAAGTCCCATGATTGCTAAATTGGCCGAGCCATCGGATCATGCCAATTGGGTGAAGCAACTTTCGAAAATTGAGTTCGCCTTGAATAATTCAATCCACTCCACAACTAAATTTGCAGCCTCCGTCCTCCTTTTTGGTGTCGAACAGCGCGGTGCTGTTATAGATGAGTTAACTGAGCGTTTAGATGATAGGCTTATTAGTGAAGTGCCCTTAGTAGACACCCGTAAGATTGCCCTGCAGAACATTGTCAAATCTCAAGAGTATAACACAGAGTACTTTAGCAAATATCATCGCCCTGCCGTTAATTTTGAAGAAGGTGATTTCGTCGTCATCAAGAATGTTGATACGACGGCCGGCATAAACAAAAAACTCATTAAGCGATACCGCGGTCCCTATGTCATTCACAAGAAACTTCCGAATGATCGTTATGTCATCCGAGATGTTGAAGGCTCCCAGCTCACATAGCTTCCGTATGATGGTGTGCTGGAGTCCTCTAAACTAAAATTGTGGCTCACGTCTGTTTGAAATTGTGCTTTTGATGTCTGACCGCAGGCAACACCCGCCGTTTGGTAAGATTTCAAGCCTTCTATGATCTAGAGTAGGTGGAATCGAGGTCGATTTCCTGTCAGGACGGCCGAGTTGTAAAGTATTTATTTTGTGCAACATTTATATTTAATTTCTATCGATTGTTTATATTATGTTATGCTCGTGTATACCGATATATTGTAAGCTAGTATTAAGGTATCGATGTTAGTATTAAGATTTATCAGAAAGTGTGGTTCGGCCACACTGATCTTGCCTCTGTCTCTTTTCCGGTTAACCTTACGCTGACAACATGTATATGTAACAGCTGCCGAAAAGAATAGATTAAACTATTAACCATCCTAGATATTTAAATAAATAATTAAGAGTGTTACAATGTATTATTTATTTATTACTATTCTACTATTACAACTACTTAAAATATCAGAGATAAAAATTATTGTATCATTCAGTTTTCGCAGATCAACTCTCTATTCGAGTCTCTACCAAAACAAGATTCAAGTCATATGTTTAAAACATACTACATACATACTAAGTACATATATAACAAAAATATAGGCGCGTTTAGAATGTCAGCGTGAGATTGGAAAATGTTTGGCTTTTGTCTGACACACACATTTTTCACATATGTAAGTTCGTCTCACTCACTCTCAATCTGAAACCGCTTTCGCTTGCGTCTCAGCTATTCGAAAATTTATTTTTAAAAGCTGTCAATTGATGTTTAATTTTCGAAATTAGTAACATGTGCTTGAAAGCTCCAAAGTTTTTGCCTCTATTTTGCTCAATACTGAGGTAAATTTTAATAGAATTCTTTATTTAATATTTACTTTGTACATATTAACAAATATATAACAATAAAATCATTGTTAAACATAGAAACAAATCGTTAATTTTTGCATCATTTTACATGTGTTAGCTGAATGCGAATAAGCTGATTGCATTGTTGCCGCTGCAACAAATGATCTCGCGCCCAACACCGTCGAGCACTTTACTGCGACTTCGCCTCTTCAACTACAGCAGCAGCAGCAAGAACTGCCTGCCTCATCATTGAATTATAAGCTAATAAAATTGCTTGTTTTTTCTCAATTTTGATTCACTTTATAAATTCTTGACACAAACATAAACAAACATCAGCTATTCATGCTCATAAACAGCAATTCAACAATTTCAAAAATTCGAACATGTTGTTCACGCTGGCATTGTAAACTATCAGCGAACATTTCAGATTTTTAAAAGCTTCAATCCAAGCTAAGCTGACATTGTAAACCAGCGACCGGCAAACTCACACAACTATACTTTTATATACTTTTTGTGGGCGAGTATAAAAAAATTGAAATATATAAATTATTATAATTTAAAATTTGGTGGCAAATTAAACATTGTGAAACATTTTTTCATTGAAAAAAAAATGCATTCATTATTCAGTTTTTTTGCAGTGTTAAATATTTAGCATTCAGAAAAATTGCGCAGCGAGGTCTTGCCTTTGTGAATGCTGAACAGCAACTGACTCGATTTGCTTTGCCGAAGTGGGAGCAACACAACTGCCGAAAGCCGAACAGCGTGCGCTTGTATTAGTTTTTTTTATAGCGTACAGTTGGGGTGTTCAACAGCTCGTTTCATCGTTTCACGTTTCAAAGTTGAAACGTCTCGCAACAACAACATACATAGAAAATTTCTTGAAACGTTGAAACGCCCCAGCCTATGTATACAAAAAGTGTTTCAAGTTTGAACAAAGTAAAGATGGGAAGAGCACGATATTTATTCGATATTTGCTATCGATGCTCAGTACTTTTTAGTATATTTGGTGTATTTTTGTGCAAAATAGTATGAACACATATGATAAATGGCCGCCAAATGTTAAAAGCATGTAATTGAGCAACTAATTCAAACAACGAGCTCTTCTCACACTCAATATCCTCTATTTATCTAATAACTTGCTTTGCTAAAGCATCGCATAGCATATCTTTAGCACTTTTGAATGGCATTTTTTACAAATAAAGTATAGCCGCAGTAAACAGCAATAGTGACAAAAATTGAAGAATAAGAAATGTAAACAAACAACAGCTGACTGCACAAACATGAAACGCATTGACACCCAAAATGCCGTTCACGAGTTAATCGTTTCAACTTTGAAACATGAAACGATGAAACGGAGCTGTTGAACACCCCAAGTGTAAAATGAAAATATTGCTGGCCTACAGCCAGCTATAGGAAAAGCTAAATGTGCCGATCGCTGTTGTAAACCCTCCTTATTACTCTATCGATGCATATCTTTGCAAAAATAGAAGTGTGTTAGCATTTTCCAACTTAAGCGAAGCCCTGCGTTTTCTAATTATAAGTCCAGCCTTGCTGAACATACGCTCAGACTCCGTAGATGTGGCGGGAACGCATAAACAAATTTAGATACGATATGTTTCATATTAGAATCATTATGGTGAAATTAAAGAAATGTTATTTATGTTTTTCCTTATGTTTAGTGCAAATTGGTTTAGTTCAATTCCAGTATTGTAGGGGATCTACATTCTCATCCGAATGCTTCGAATTCAAATATTGTCGAAGGTCAACAATTGCGTCGTCCCTTTTTGTTTTAGGCAATTCTTCAATAATTTGTTGAATAAATTGGAATAGAGATTGGAGGTTTCAAAGTGTTGGTGGCGGCTCTACTGCATGCAATACGGAATCATCTTTTGAATTTCTGAAGACGGTCATCTCATTTTCTAATTAATTTGCGGCATGCACAGCGTTGAAAGGAGAACGGAAGCCTTGCTTTTTAAACCTTGGGTCTATCAATGTTGCAATTCGCGGCAACGAACGCTCTTAATATTTTGACAGCCTCGTTATGATATTCTCCATTAACAAAATTTGAAGGCTGCTAGACCCTCAATAGACTTAAGGCTCGTCTTTATGACACACAAGTTATCTCTATATATACATACATATAAAAGAGTTTGTCCTGATGAATAATGGAAGAGCCACAGCCTAAACGAAAAGAGCTAGAAGCCTGAAATTTTCACACAATTTTCCATGCAGGTAGGAGGTGAGCACTAAGAAGGGAATTTTTATTTGGACAACTCCTTCAAGTACCTCCCATACGATTTGGAGCACTTTTTACCCATTTTAAAAAACAAATTACAATTACAACAAGTACCCATTCCACTTATGTCGCCTGATTGTCGCACAAGCTGAGAGTTTGATCGCGAGCGAGAATATAAAAACAAACAAATGCGCAGTGACGCCTTCGCGTCGCACAAGCAAATTCATAAGAAAAGGTTCGACACTTGCAAAAAAGAAACGGATTTCCGCTTCTTAATGAATAAGTGCATACACAATTAAGTGAACAATGCGCTTGAAAATAATTTTCATAATTTTATGTACATGTATCACTTCGCACAGTGCACATTCTTTTTTTTTTTCAAATTTGTGTGCCTTTGACAATTGATTTACGACCCAAGTAGCGTTTGTTGTTGTTGTTGGGCCCGCACTGCTACTTTTTGTTAGTGTCATTGATTTAAAAAAACAGCAACAATATAACAAAACTTGGTGCGTCCAGGAAAATTTCCCACACTAGAATATGTTATGGGGGTGGATTCGCCTACTTGCTGCTTATATTACTTAGATAAAACGTAACACACTAACATTATTGATATATTATTGATATAAAATTTCGAATAAGCAAAGGGCGTTCACATAAGCGCGCGTGTTGCTCTTATGATAATCAGATAATTTGAAATCTCGCTCCGATCATGCGCCTTTGTTGTTGCTCATTTACGTTCACTCTCTATTTTATGTGCGCGCTTTGCATGTCAGTCATAAAGTTTAATAACCCTAGCTCCTCCGCACACACACTGAATTAAAGCTAAAGGCAATGTACAATTCATTTAACTGCAGCCTCTTAGATATGTTTTGCATTGATTCAGTGCGTGCGAAGAAGGTAGCGATACTACGCTCTTTGTTTGACTTGCAGAGCGCGCGCATACATAAGAGAGTAAGCCGAAATAGCTATAATTGGTGATGGAGCCTGCCTTTTTATAGCTCTTCTAAACAATATGAGTGTTCTATGTCATACTTATGGTACTGCATGTGAGCTTCAAGCAGCAGCAGAAATTTATGCTGTAAATTTCCAACTTTTTCAGAATGGAAATTTATTAGAAGCATTCGGAAATAATATGCATCCTGTAAAAAGATTGCGTTTTACCGGACCATTAATGAATGGACATTTTGATGTTTATATTCCTTTAGAGGAAGTATTAACTCAAGATTCTGATACGTCAAGTAAATGTATAAGTTATACAGTATAACTGAAAATGCTAAAAATCCTGTTAAAAGACGAAGTCGATTCACCGGCAAAACAGAAAATAAGGTTTAAAAAAACGTTCATATGAAAAAAAAAGTGATATCAATAGGGGTAAGCGCAAAGAATCTGGAATCGTGCAATGTTTCATGTACTCTGTGGAATGGCAAAAGCGGGGCTTACTACATACATATACATATTCTACTTTGGTTAGAAAATAAAATAAGACCAGATAAAATCGATAAAATTATCTGTGCCGAAATACCAAACGCAGATGAGGATCCTATGTTATTTAACATTGTTAAGTCAAATATGATTCATGGTATCTAATATTAATCTAATATTAAATCGCCATGCATTAAAAATGTAAAATGTACCAAAAGGTTTCCTCGAGAATTACTTAAAGAATTTGTGACTGGAAAACATAGTTACCCTCTACATCGTAGAAGAGCGATAGAAGATGTTGGGAATGCAATTAATATAAATGGTAATTGCATAGATAATCGTTGGGTTGTGCCTTATAACTGTGTACTATTGAGAACATTTGAAGCTCACATAAATGTTGAGTATTGTAGTTATGTAAAGTCTATTAAATACATTTGTAAATATGTTAACAAGGCAGTGATCAAGCAACATTTACTCTTGAAGACCAACGTAATGAAATTAATATGTACGAAAGTGGCCGTTATATAAGTAGCTCAGAAGCGGTATGGAGAATCCTTGCATTTCCCATACATGAACGTTTTCCGGCTATTACACACTTAGCTGTTCATTTGGAAAATGGTCAACGGATATATTTTAACCCCAATAATCCGCAACAATTACTTGACAGATTAAGCACTACACCCAAAACCACTTTGCTAGCCTTCTTTGAGCTATGCACACGTGATGAGTTTGCAAGAACGCTTCTATATTGTGAAGTTCCATCGTATTTTACATGGAACAATAAAAAACTTCAAAGAAGAAAACGGGGGCATGATGTGCCAAATTTTCCTGGAGCTAAAAGAGATTCAGCTTTGGGAAGAGTTTACACTATTCATCCCAATAATACAGAATGTTTTTATTTAAGACTAAATTTAAAAACCGTTAATGGTATAGCGTACGCATCATTTCAATTGGCGTGTGAAGCTCTAGGATTACTAGAAGATGATAAGCACTGGGATTCAACTAAAGCCGAAGCTGTCATATGTCAAAATCCTACAAAACTGGGAGAACTTTTTGCAATAATGTTAGTATTTTGTCAAATTTCGGATGCTCTTAAACTTTGGAATACTAATAATAATAATAATAAAGAGAGTTTCTCATAAGATATTTTAAGAGCCTTTCATATTTCACAACACAGAAATATTGATGAAAGTATTGTGAATAATGTATTAAATAATGTATTGCTTACATTGAAGATATTGTACTGTCTGTTGGTGGTCAAAACTTGACTTACTATGGACTTCCACTACCAATTAGATCCGAGGAAATTGTTCCAAATATTGAATATCATAGAGAAACAAATTATGAAAATTGCGATAATTTTGTTGTTAATAATGAGCTACTCCTTACTGCTGAGCAAAAACAAGTATACGAAAAGATACTACATAGCGTTGAAGCAGAAGAGGGAGAAATATATTTTTTAGATGCACCTGGTGGAACAGGTAAAACGTACGTATTGACCCCGTCGAGTTTCTTAAATCCGGCTGGCCTGCCTTAACATAAATTAACTTTAAATATTGGTTCACCTGTAATGTTGATTCGCAACTTGAAACCGCCGAAACTGTACATGGTACAAGATTGTAAGTTAAAGTCCTTCATAGGAATGTTGTCGAAGCAATTATCTTTACTGGCAATGGTATAGGGGAAACGGTTTTTATACCGAGAATGCCATTAATACCTTCTGATTCTGAATTGCCAATTCAATTTAAAAGATTGCAAATTCCTTTAAAAGTTTGCTTTGCCTTAACAATTAATAAATTACAGGGAAATTAGCCGGACAAGACTTAAGACACGATTGTTTTTTTTATGGCCAATTTTATGTAGCCTGCTCACGAGTCAGTTCACCAAAAAGTTTATTTGTATTAGCACCTGACGGAAAAACAACCAATATCGTTTATAAAGAAGCTCTTAAAAGTTGTTAATAATTGCAAATTAAATTCAATAAGTGGATAAGGCCTACTGGGGAAACCACAATATTAATTAATTACAATTTAGAGAATATTAAATACTTTGCTTTAATATTTTGTGAAATATTTTCTAATTTATTTATTTTGTATCTATCTTCTATTACTAAAATTTATATAAACTATCCACGCAGCGAAGTAAGCGGGCCACTTACTAGTTGGAATACATAATGATATCGTCACTGATGTATTAGAAGATACTTATCTCGTAACAGTTTCAAATGAAGCAAGTAGCTTTCAAAGGTGCGATAGGATGCCCACAGTAAATGACTGTGGTGCTTTTGACGTATTTAGAAAAACTTTGCCGATAGCCTCATGCGTTTTCAAAATCCTCTCTATCATATAATATGCACTGTTCCATCGAGTAGGAACTTCCTGTTTGAGACTAAATTTTGTTTCCCCATTTTGGTAGTCTTTCAGATTTTTAAATAATATAGAACTGGTTTTGAAATATGTCACAGTGCTAAGCACTTAGGGCTTCTACATATAGTAAGTAGAGGCACCAAACAGTCTAGTTTGAGACAGCCCTGCAACATGATACAAGGAATGCAGATAACGCATTGCGCATAAACAGCTGTTTTCCAGATGTTTGCGTGACGTCACATGTGCCCAGTTGTGTTTTGAAATGCATATTGCATACAGTGAATTTGAATTGATAATGCGTTGTGCAGTTTTTGGTTGCAACAATAACAATTTTAAGAACAATTTGTGGAGTTATTACCCATTCCTAAAAAATGAACCACAAACATGGATTAATTTTTGTCGGCGACAAGACAAATTTAATATAAAATGTGCGCGAATTTGTGGTATGCATTTTAAGGCAGGAGGTTTTGAAAATATTAAGCAATATGAAGCGGGAAATTGTTTTTGATTGTGTATAACAATTATCGTCATTAATAATGTTAAATATACTAACACATAGGATTTTGAAAAAAGCGATTGTTGAACAATGGGTGCTGTGCCATATGTTAAGGAACGTTTTAAAATTGATTACGTCCTAACATAAAGGCTAAATCAAGATGTGCTTGAGAATTTCTTTGGAATAATGCGTAGCAAAGGTGGGTTGCACGATCACCCAAACCAGCAAGAATTTTTTTACCGACTTCGGTCGTATCTCTTGGGACACAATGATGGTGCTGTGTCAGATAGGGGAAACACGCAAGAAGATGACACTCCTAATTTGGAAGGGTCGTACGCCTCATTAACTGGTAAAAATTTTATTTAACCAGGAATTATTTATATTCATACACAATTTTCATTGCAGGTAGTATTTTCCACTTACAAAATTTAAATCACGACATCCAGTCGGAAACGGAGACAGCCATACCAAATGATTAAGATTTGATGGCCTGGAAAATGTAGCTGGGTACATATGCTACAGATTAAGAGACGAAATGCCAAATCTGCACACTCAGGGTCAAAGCCAAGTCTACACTTGGGTAGATCATTTGTCAGAAGGTGGATTGCTAAAGCCGACTGATGGTATGATGATAATCGTAAGGCAACTCCAAGCCGTTTTTGATCAATTAAATGGATCATCTTTATTGATAGCAGAACGATATCTAGAAACCCAATTTGAAGAATCAACACAAATAAACTGTGACGAAAAAATCAAAAAACTTTGTTTTCGAACAATGATGTATTTCCATATAAGACAAATTACAAATAATAATTTTGAATTATCGCGTAAGCGTTAAATTAATATAATATTAAAATAAATTAAAAGCTGTTTCTCTTGTTATACATATATTTAATTAATAGCCAAAACAATTTTAAGAACAATTTGTTATTTTTGTTTCATCTTAAAACTGCACATTACATTTTCAATCAATTAATTCACTTTTAACAGTCGTTATTATTCAAATTCACTACAATGTCTGTAGGCAATACGCAATTCAAATCTCAACTGCGCACGTGTGACGTAGATGCGCAGTGAACCCCTGACTGCGTGATCTGAGTTTCATCGTTCTTGGCCCTGCACTACTGCGAAAAATATGTGCGTCAAGTTAGCAACGGTTCGGCCAGCAACGAATATCGGAACTTGGTTCATGAGTCGGAACCACCAATGAACTTTAGTGTTTTTACAAGTTTTTCAGCATGGAATCAAATAAAAATTGATGCAGTTATGTTAAAAAATTAATTATTTATTGTTTTCATGCACCGTTTGGCATATTTCAGCTATTAAAATGGGTGAAACAAGTGATTAAAAAATCGCAAATCCAGCATTTCTTAAAAATCTCAACTCAGAGGGGATGGCCCCGAATATGATATAAATACGTTTAAAGCCTACAATTTCACCTATTTAATAAAAAAATATTAACAAAATTAATCAGCCAGTTTTTAAGCAATTTGTGAAAGAGTGCAGCTACCTCGGTACCTGCCCCATACAAAATGACAGCCAAAATACATGCATGGTTCTCAAGCCTTAATAACTTTTCTCACAAGACATGGCCCCGAATGAGGCATATACCAAATTAAAGCTACATGCATGGAGAAGCTCTAACAATTAAATTTAGAAAAATCAATCAGCCAGGTTTTGAGAAATTTAATTAAATGTTAAGTTACCTCAAAAAGTTCATGCAAAAGGCCTATCGAACTTGTAGTTCTTGCATGAACTGAACTATTGCGTAACAGAAAGCTGGCTGCTATAACGCTAGCTACAGCTGACTGTCACGAAGACTGCCATATTGACCAAAAAATTTCCTTAAAACTAACTTTCTCCCATTAAAATAACTAAATATTGCATATAATTATGCATAAATGTCATAACTTTGACATTCTTTAGCCATTAGTCAAGCATTCCCTATGTAAATAGCATTATGTACATATTGACTTTTCAGCCAAAGCAACATATGTGCATATATGCAACTAGGTGGCAATTTTTTAATCGAAAAACAAAAATCGTTGCTAACTATTATTATTTTTTCCAGAACATGGCCCCAGTTGCACGGTAGTTGGGGAAATAGGCCCTATTTTTCTCATTCTTTTGCCGTTTAAATCATGAAAATTAATCAGCACGTTATTGAGAAAATCGCATTTTTGTGTTTTTCTCATTTTATAATGTGAAACATGCATATATACGTCGCTATACGCGCCATTGCAAACAAGAACTACCATACTAACAAAAAATGTACTAATTATTGACTTTTATCAATTAAAATTACTTAATACTAACTATAGTGATGCATAATTGTTATTACTTAAACATTCTTTAGCCATTAATCAAGCATTCCCTATGTAAATAGCATTATGTACATTTTGACTTTTCAGCCAAAGCAACATATGTGCATATATGCAACTAGGTGGCAATTTTTTAATCGAAAAACAAAAATCGTTGCTAACTATTATTATTTTTCCCAGAACATGGCCCCAGTTGCACTGTAGTTGGGGAAATAGGCCCTATTTTTCTCATTCTTTTGCCGTTTAAATCATGAAAATTAATCAGCACGTTATTGAGAAAATCGCATTTATGTGTTTTTCTCATTTTATAATGTGAAACATGCATATATACGTCGCTATACGCGCCATTGCAAACAATTACTACCATACTAACAAAAAATTTACTAATTATTGACTTTTATCAATTAAAATTACTTAATACTAACTATAGTGATGCATAATTGTTATTACTTAAACATTCTTTGGCCATTAATCAAGCATTCCCTATGTAAATAGCATTATGTACATTTTGACTTTTCAGCCAAAGCAACATATGTGCATATATGCAACTAGGTGGCAATTTTTTAATCGAAAAACAAAAATCGTTGCTAACTATTATTATTTTTCCCAGAACATGGCCCCAGTTGCACTGTAGTTGGGGAAATAGGCCCTATTTTTCTCATTCTTTTGCCGTTTAAATTATGAAAATTAATCAGCACGTTATTGAGAAAATCGCATTTATGTGTTTTTCTCATTTTATAATGTGAAACATGCATATATACGTCGCTATACGCGCCATTGCAAACAATTACTACCATACTAACAAAAAATTTACTAATTATTGACTTTTATCAATTAAAATTACTTAATACTAACTATAGTGATGCATAATTGTTATTACTTAAACATTCTTTGGCCATTAATCAAGCATTGCCTATGTAAATAGCATTATGTACATTTTGACTTTTCAGCCAAAGCAACATACATATGTGCATATATGCAACTAGGTGGCAATTTTTTAATCGAAAAACAAAAATCGTTGCTAACTATTATTATTTTTCCCAGAACATGGCCCCAGTTGCACTGTAGTTGGGGAAATAGGCCCTATTTTTCTCATTCTTTTGCCGTTTAAATTATGAAAATTAATCAGCACGTTATTGAGAAAATCGCATTTTTGTGTTTTTCTCATTTTATAATGTGAAACATGCATATATACGTCGCTATACGCGCCATTGCAAACAATTACTACCATACTAACAAAAAATTTACTAATTATTGACTTTTATCAATTAAAATTACTTAATACTAACTATAGTGATGCATAATTGTTATTACTTAAACATTCTTTAGCCATTAATCAAGCATTCCCTATGTAAATAGCATTATGTACATTTTGACTTTTCAGCCAAAGCAACATATGTGCATATATGCAACTAGGTGGCAATTTTTTAATCGAAAAACAAAAGTCGTTGCTAACTATTATTATTTTTCTCAGAAAATGGCCCCAGTTGCACGGTAATTGGGGAAACAGGCCCTATTTTTCTCATTCGGGGCCATGTTCTGTGAGAAAAGTTATTAAGGCTTGAAAACAATGCATGTATTTTGGCTGTCATTTTGTATGGGGCAGGTACCGAGGTAGCTGCACTCTTTCACAAATTGCTTAAAAACTGGCTGATTAATTTTGATAATTTTTTTTTTTAAATTAAATAGGTGAAATTGTAGGCTTCAAACGTATATATGTCATATTCGGGGCCATCCTCTCTGAGTTGAGATATATAAGACATGCTGGATTTGCGATTTTTTAATCACTTGTTTCACCCTTTTTAAAAGCTGAAATATGCCAAACGGTGCATGAAAACAATAAATAATTTATTTTTTGACATTACTGCATCAATTTTTATTTGATTCCATGCTGAAAAACGTCTAATACATGAAATTAATCGGTGGTCCCAACTCGTGAGTAAACATCCGATATTCGTTGCTGGCGATAGTCGTTGTTAACTTGACGCACATATGTTATGATCCGGCCTTATTTTCCCAACACTATATCGATAGCCAGCTAGCAAATCGGTTACCCAGGGATGGATACGACCTCGATACAGCGGAGCCGGGTTAACAAAAACTATATTTTTAGAACAAAAAATCAGACTAGCAGCGATAATTCGCACAACCGAATAACTTTAGGACATACATGGTAAAAAGAGATATTAACTTTACCCCCCAATGCGCCCTCCCTACCTATGAATTGGCTGTTTCTTGTTTTATGCCAATTCCATAATACATGCAACACTAACAACAACAACTTACCCCGACATCAACACACAATCGTCCCACCCACACATAAATTACTACTCACACATGTTTTACATTAACAATAAACAGACATTCATTTATTTATAAATATAATTATATCTAACATTGTTTTTCTGAAAATTAAATTTACGTTAAATAAACATGATAAAAAAAAATAAAAATAAATAAAAATAAACAAATATCTAATATACGACAAACAAAATAAACAATAAAGAAAAAAACACAGAAAGAATAAATAAATAATAAATTAAATAAATAATAATTGGGGCGAAGATAAATAAATGAATAAATAAGGGCAATAAATAAATAAATAAGGCGAATAAATAAACTAAATCCTATTTTGCAGCCGTTCGCTCGTCGCGGCCCACTGTGGCTGTGGCGGCAGCTGCGTTGGTGCTTGTGTGTGCGCGTATTGTTGCGCAGCTGTGTGCGGCTGGCAACCGGCACTTTGAATAATGCGCTCGGGCGCAGGCGCCTGGATATAAGTTTCTAAGGGGCTCTTAAGATAAACAAACTTGTTTTTGTTGGAAGTTGAAGATGATGACCACCCAGACGGGTTGGCCAATCCTCGTCCTATGGTCTGTTTGCTTCCTATGGCCGCTGAAGTTGCGTGTGTGTGCACTTGGTTGCCGGTCTGCAACTCCCTGCTGCTATCACTTCTATGCTGCAGGCGCCTCACTATGAACTGGTCTTCCACCTTTTTAATTTTGGGGCACTTTTTTCTTATTTAAATCTTTATTCCTGCCGGCGCAGTGTTCGCTGCCGCTAAAGAATTTTTCTGCAGATTAATTCCCTCTTCTTCTTCATAACCTCTCAGTCCAGTGTTGCCAGATTTTGGGAGACACCATAAGCTAGATTAAAGAAAACAATAAGCTAGAATAAGCTAAAAATAGAAAAAATAAAAGCTTAAAAATAAGCTAATTATAAAAACATCAAAATAATTGACTTTTGAATTTTATTGGCATTTATATATTATAGTAAAGAAATGATTTCACCAACTTCATCCATGGATTCAATGTATTTGGCTGATGATTTAATTAAATCAAGGTATTTGTTTGGAAGTTTGTAATCATAACAACATTTGCCATGACGTCGCAGTCCATATCTATAACATTCAAAAGAATATACTTAGTATATATTAAATAATTTAACATTTCAAAATCTAACCTAATGCTTAATATTGCGTTCAAACTTTTCAAACACATTTTGTTGCGCAAATTCGTTTTAACAATATTCATATTCATATTCATTTGGCTGAATACCCTCTCAACCGCAGCATTTGACCATGGCAGTGAAAGGATATGCAGAGCAAATAACGCCAGTTGCTCAAAAACTTTGTTTTGTCCAGCATCCTTGTAAATTAAAATTTTCTGACCAAAACTCTGTTCCTTTTTTTCCGAATTGATTAGGTGAATTTTTCCAAATCGGGATACAATGTCATCAATATTGTCGTAACTGAAATGTTCTAATAAACAAATAATTTGTTCGGGCGATTTGTTCGCATGTAGTATATTGCCAACGGCAAAAATATCTATTTTTTTTAGAACTTCAATATTATCAGGAAGTCTGAAAATACGCTGCAGATTAATTTACATTATTCTTTTAATATCCAATTAAAGCTTACCTCTCCCTTAGTTGAATAATTATCGTTTTAATGAAGTTCTTACAGTCTTCTCTGATTTTAAATTCATTTAAATATTTTGCGTCTTTGATTTCCTTCTCAAAGGCATACCCCATAAATAAGTCGCTAACTGCACAATCTTCTAAATCATCCTTCAAAATATCAATATTCGCTTGTGGAGGAATTATGATATTTCTTAGCGCATTGATTGCCGTAATAATTTCATTAAGAAGTTTCGACGAATCGACCTTCTCGCTTTGGAACAAATTGCTCAGATTTTGAACATTTTTTAAAATTGGCTTTAAAAATATTAAATAAAGCCTATTTTTGTCATCCTCATAAAGCATATTCAATATTTTTGCTTTGTGACAGCTTTCATTCCTCCCACTGATCCTCGATTCGCGATACGTCACTTTCGATGGATAGCCATCTTGTGTCGCTGACCTTAGGAATTTTTAAGGGTGTCTAAATAAGTACAAAAGAAATTCAAAATAAAGATACGAAAATACATAAAAGTAAAAAAAAAAACAAGTAAGAACTCTCTAGTCGGGAGAGCCCGACTAGAAGATACCCTGAACCCAGTTGCAATAAATAAATTAAATTTATGTAAGACTTTGGTATACTGACTTAGCTTCAATCGTTTAATCGATTAAGTTCAATATCTCCGGTGTTTCTCAACCGATTTGGACAAAATTTTCAGAAAAGTTCTATCATTACCCATTACGTCAACCCTCATTTTATTATTATATCTAATTATTCATTAGATTTTCCAAATTCGATATTTGTTATTTTGTTATCGATATTATGTGTATATCGGAAACCAGATTAGTTATCGATAATTTAAAGCAAACTTGTTCTGCTCATGGTATAGGAGAACTTATATCCAAAATCTGAAGTCTCTAGCTCTTGTAGTCTCTGAGATCCACGCGTTCATACAGACGGACAGACAGACGGACATGGCTATATCGTCTCGGCTGTTGATGCGGATCAAGAATGTATACACTTTATGGGGTCGGAGATGCTTCCTTCTGCCTGTTACATACTTTTGCACAAAACCATTATACCCTTATTTACCCATTTTATGGGTTAAGGGTATAAAAAACAAACCTGTTAGTCTAACTTCATAAAATTGAGACGAGCATGAAAACTAAACGTTAATACATACATATAAACACATTTTTGGACGAACACGACGATTGACAATAAAACTAATTACAATCATATATACCTTCCCATTATTAAACACACATAAACTTTTTTATACATCATTTGCCTGTGAGAGCTTTTAGCAAACCAAGAGTAGGTGTCGGCAACTATATATTCCAATTGATCTGGCAAATTTTTCTTTGTTGATTGGCTTACAGCCAATTGAATTGAGTGGCACACACATTTTATTAATATTAGAGGGCACACTCTTCCTCAACTCTGTGTAAACGCTATGTCTACAGCCAGTCATTACACTAGCATTATCGGTGCCGATTCCTATCAAGTTTGATATATCTAGATTTAAACTACTAAGCTCAATTTTTACAGCCTCTGCGATTGTAATAGCGTCGCCGGACTGAATTGGAATAAAACTTAAAAATGTCGTAACCATACTTTGTTTATTTAAACTGTAGTAAATTATAACGACGCCTAAAGATTAAAAAAGACACAAATATATTGTAAATGTAATAACGGCCCATATAAACGTACTCAAATGTTCATAACTAATTTAATTCTTACCCAGCAACTTTGTCACACTTATATCAGTGGACTCATCCAACAACAAGCTAAATTTGGACGTTCCTATGTCCATCCGCAAATCGTCATTAAAGTGGACTCTCAATACATTGTTCATAATTTGCGTGCACTTTGTCTTCTTCAACTTAATGTCAACAGTGGCGTTGCACGCCTTAAACTGTTCGACACACAGTTGGGATAAATGGTATATTGGTGCTATGGCCGAGTGTTCAGCAATGTACAAAGTGCAGCCACCTGCTCTTCTGTTTTTGTGGACTTTCTAACAAAAGTTATTTTGTTAGTTTGTGCCACGCTTGCAATGGACGCAATATGTTTTTTTGTTTCAGAATGCTGCCGTAATTCGCACAACTTGGCCCCAATCGATGCCTTACAAAAGCAGGAGTACGCTTTTGAGGAGTCAGTTGGCACTTTACGTAGCCACTGCTTAAATTCATCAAAATTTAGCCAACAGGCGCTGAAATTTTGCTTGTTAGTCACTTTCGGCATTTTTTCTACTATGTGTAAACACGTGCGAAATTTCAGTGTGACCAAAACTTATGAACGAAAAATTACCAAGATACGCAAAACATATAAGATTTTTGTCCGATTAATCGAAAAATATGACAAAAAATTACAATACAGTCAAAAAACAAAACTGGTTGCGTTTTAAATTTTTTTAAGCCGAAATAAGCTATATGAAATTTTAATTAAGCCAGATTTCAAGCTATAAGCATTTCAACTATTTTCCAAGCTATTTGATTTTAAAATAAGCTAGATCTGGCTTAAAATAAACTAATATGGCAACAGTGTCTCAGTCACCTATCCAGCCGTCAAACAATCGAATATCGGGTGCCAGCACGACTCTCCACCCCTCGCTCGACAACCACAACCATCGATAGCCCGTCGCCGACCATAACAATAATTATTATTATTCATTATTAATTTTCTCAAAATCTGTCCGATTTACATATCTCTTTAAATTTAATTGCTTTAGCTTCCTGAAACATGTAGCTTAAATTTGGTACAGCGTGCATTTAGGGCCATTATCTCTGAAAAAAGTTATTAAGGCTTGATAAGCAAGCATTTAATTTGTCGATCATTTTGTATGGAGCTGGTATCGAGGTAGCTGTACTCATTCGCAAATTACTCAAAAACTGTGAGGACAATTTTTCTATAAATTCAACCATAAATTAGGTGAAATATTAGGCTTTAATCGTGTATAAGCCGTACTTACCATTATTTTTGAGTTGATATATTTAAGATATGCTGTATAAGCAATTTTTTAATAGCTTGTTTCACCTATTTCAAAAGCTGAAATATGCCAAACGGTGCATGAAAACAATAAATAATTCTTTTTTTTAACACTTCTGCACACATTTTTATTGGATTCCATGCTGAAAAACTTGTAATAACACTAAAGTTCATTGGTGGTTCCGACTCATGAACCAAGTTCCGATATTCGTTGCTGGCGGAACCGTTGCTAAATTGACGCACATTGATGTGCGTGTGATAGCTTAAACAGGTCCGTTGAATTAATTGCTAATTTGAAAAGTAGCCAAGAAACATTTTCAAATTGCAAAAACTTTGACACTGAAATGACTATTCGTGAATTTAAAATAACTTTTAATGAATTATGTGCAATTTTTTCCAAAAGATCAAGCATTGAACACATTCTTGGAGAAGCATGCACTTCTCATAATAATGCATGTGTGCTATATTTCAAAAATGTAAGACTTAATAAAAAGTCTTTTGTCGCATATGGGTACTGTAAGCATCCATCATGCAATTACATTTTGTTTCGTGGGTCATATGATGGGCTTGTGAGTGTATACACAAGCAGCCCACATATTACGCATACAATTGGGTTTAAAAAGTTAACGCAGTGCAGGTCTATTAACAGATTTATGGAAAAGTCTGCTATCAGAAACACCACTGCGTTTGAATATAGATCAAAAAAAATGAATAATCTTAATATGTCTCGAGCTAGAGTTGGTAATGACCAAATTACCAATGAGAAACTACCCTATTACAGAAATTTAATATATATATATATATATATGATCTGCGGGATTTTTGCCAGAAAAATAAATTAAAATGGCCTCTTTGCAAAAGAATTATAACAGATGTTAGTTTTGCAATAATCGGGGCCATTTTAAAAGAGTATAGCAACATAGATCTTGCGACATATAACGAAATTTGTTATAATTTCGTATATGACATTAGTAGCATTTTGCCCAAAATCTGTGTTCAATATTGTACAAGCCACTGCTCCAAAATTATGTGCCGTAACATAGACGAAGTTGTTGGCTTAAACAATATTGAACTTCGAACGTTTTTAAGAAACGCTTTGGGTTGTGCTTACTCAATTAATAAAGCTAGAGATTTAGAAGAATGGAATGGAAATTTCTGCAGAACGAATTATTATTTATGTCCAGAAATGCGGGACCTAATAGTTAATAAGTATATTGTATACGCGCCATTTTGGACCAATATAATTGGAACTTTTATTGATAAAACCAATAAAAGACCCAGTAATGGTCCAATTGAATCGTTTTTCAGAACACTTAAATATAGTGCTATAAAAACGAATAACAAAAATGGCTTAAAGCTTGGACGATTTATTCGCAAGTTGAATGAATTTTCAAAGTCGACTGGTAGACAAGTTGAACTTGCAAAACCAGAGGTTCTGCAACCATTAAATGATATGGTTGTCAGACCACGTAGAAACAATTATAAATTGAAATCTACAAAAGGCTTTGACGAAATGTCCTCCAAGCGAAAGCTTTCCAAGCACAAAGAAAGTTGGAAAAATCACTTAATAAAAGATTAAAAGTAGGAATGTTTAAAAGTGATTTCTCTGGCTTATTAAAAACCCAAAAAAATCATGAGGCGTCAATATGCCATTTCCATTCCTACACATCAACAAATACCAAAAATGCTTTTAAAATGGAACTCAAATACAAAAATTATTTGTCCACCTTAAAGAAGCATAGCAATCTAAACATTAATGCAGAGCTTTACATTTTAAGTTGTGAATTATTGTTTTCATACATATGTACATGCCGACACCAATTCACGTGGCTTCATGTATTACATAACATTGAAAGATTTATTTTCAATAAACGGCTGCAATTGGCTAACAAACTTTATCGTTGACGTTTGCCTTACAGCTATTTTGTACGAAAGGGGTGATGAGTCTTTTATAAACTTGCCTTGTCAATTAGATGATTTTTGCTTCAACAATGAGAGTGTTATTCAAAATGGTTTACAAAGTAATACCAATTTAATAATACCTCATTGCTATAAAAATCACTTCTATATTTGTACCCTTCACAGGGTATATTGACTTTGTCATGAATCTGTAACGCCTTAAAGGAATGATGGGAGACCCCATAAACTATATATCAAAATGATCAGGACGAGCTCAGGAATTGACTTCCGTCTGTCCGTCCGTCTGTCTGTTTCAACACGATTTCTGGCCAAACGGCTGAACCGATCTTGATGAAACTTTCACAGATTGCTTAGATCATGTCGGGTTTGTTCACTATGAAATTTCATCCCGATCGGAGCATTCTACGACATAGCCACCATACAAATTTACCATATCGTACTATCAATTGTTGTCTCTGTCGTGCACTTTCAAGTACCTACATGTCAAATTGTTGTTGTTGTCGCACACGAATTAGTAAATTACGCTCAAGAGTAAAAATATTAGCGAAAAATTACCAACAACTGCACAGAAACATTAATAAGAGGGAGGAGCATTGATTTGGCTGTGTGAAGGGTATCATAGTCTTGGCATAGCCAAAATTAACTATGCGCCAATATGTTTTATTTATTAATCACACAAAACACGAGATTGTCTTTATAGACCCATTTGGAAAATCAAAAAGTGTTCGTGTTTTTGAAAATTATTATTCGAACATGTTGAAGCGTTTAAAGCCAGATGAATATTATTCAGTGGCTTCAATTCAACATGAAAAGCAATTGGACGGTTACAATTGTGGCATATTAATTTTACAATATGCAGAACTATATGTTTCAAACGTTGCGCTTACAAATTTAAAGTCTTGTGACTTATACAGAAGCGAAATGTTTGATAAGATTCTCAAATTTGGGGATTCTATAGAGGATTTATGTCTTCACTGTGCATTTAAGACTAAATCACCATCAGAATCCAGATGCTCCAATTGTGATCGTTTTATATGTGATAAATGTATCAAAAAAGTGTATAAAACGAAAATAGAAAATATTTTTTGCAAAATATGTGACCTTAGCTTACGTACAATTTGCTAAGACACTAACTTGTTATTTTATATATATCTTTATATACCTTAATATTAAATATATTAAACTTTGTTTTGTGGAGTAGGCCTACTGGGGAAACCACACTAAAAAAAACGCGCTGCTAACTCTACCTCAATGGTGGTGCGGAAAAGAGTTAAAATGTTTAATTAAATAATAAGTTGTATTTGTAGCTATTTACTGTACTTAAACACAAATTAAGGCGACTTAACGTGCCTGGCTATTGTTTTTAATTTGCGTCGCTTTTTTAGCTGGCGGATTGCGTTTGAATTGCAAGGCATTAGTATGAGTTTGCCATTATATGGGCTAATGTACTCTAATCACTGGTCACATTGGGCACTAATCTCATATACTTAATGTTAAACACACAACTAATAAGTTTAACAGGCACGAACTAATTACATTCCCGTATTTAATTATGTTAATTTATATTCCTTTTACATTTATTCATTTACATTACGCCAAATAATCATCGTGAAATATATCTGTGCATTCCGTGGAGGTTGTTTTGTTATTGAACAGCTCACTGTAGAAGACCAAATGCAATTCCTTCTCCAGTTCGGTGTGCAGAAAATTATTCCAGCAGTATTCCTTAAAATACTTCAGCAGCAAACAAAAATAGTCGGTGGCACAGATGCTGTATGGTCTCGTGCTAAGTCTCTAGCAATGCGGTAAATACACGGCAAACCTGAAGACGCGTCTTTCCAAATGGCGGCGACAAAACCGCTGCCGTTGTCTCCAGATCTGGTTTCTGCAATCAAATTTACAGCATGTTAAAATGCAAGGACTTGTAGATTGGGTACGGCAAAAAAACATACCGCGGTCGGATTCTTCAAAACTTGAGCAAATTCTTGTAGTCTTGGCGCTATAACAGTAATCACAGTCTCCTGCACTTCCTGATGAAATTCCCGTTCACGTTTTTGCAGTAAATGCTGGCGATCCGAGTTTGGCTCATCTTTGTTGAAGAGATGAAGTTTTAGTTTTTGGCGAAATGTTGTCAAATGCTGGCTCAAATGAATCGTTCTCCTGTTCCGTTTGACGCATTAAACGCCCTTGATGTATTAGATCACAGAAAAAGTCCGCAATATTTGAATGTTTATCGGTCTCTTGAGGACTACGCATAATGCAATCAGTCTCTCAACAAGTTTATATTCAGTTAACCACTAGAAAAAAATGTTTCTGTTTTTTAAGTATTCACAAAAATTTAACAATTTTGTTACCTCCAATAGGTTGCGCTTCAGTTTACCACCATCGATGTCGTTCATCATTTGCATGATTAAATCAGGTATGACCGGTGTGTCAAAGTGTTCACAAATGAAATCCAAAAAGGTCTTTTGCGATTTAATATACTCCAAAAGTTTTAGGCACATATGTTGAAACAAAAACCAATCTTGTTCAGGCTTTTTGGTAAAGAGCATGCTGAACGTTCTACTAAAAAACGATGATAGCAATGGATTTAACGGTGGTTCCTTTTCTAGATATGAATACAGCAACTGCAACGTATCCGCATCAGACAGCAGCTTCTCATGCAGGGACGGCAGGCCACTGTAATAAATTTAATATGAATAAAAATACATATATTTTTAAGTGGGCATGGGGTTACAAAGTAAGTATCTCACATGACATATTTGCATAGCGAAAACGCTATGGGTACATCTTGTGATGGTTCCGTTGTAATTAGCTCCACAAGGCGTCTAACTACTTCGGGACGTGTGAATAGTTGATAAGCTTTTGCTTGTAAAGCTTTTTCGTTTTACATTCTTGCAGTATATCTTCCTCGTCGTGAAATTCCTCTAGCGTTAAACCCTACTTACATATATTTTTGTTATGCTAAATATGGGCACGACATAAACAATATACGCACCTCCCACTCCAGCAGTGCATCTATTTTCGCTGAGGGCGCATAACCCTTGTCCCAAAACATTTTTCGCACGTACATCTTGGCGGTGACACTTTCGGGCTTGGGGATAAAAAAATGTGTTGAAAAACTAGCTTTTTGGGTTTAGCTTGCAGTTAGTATGCGGTGTTTGAGCACTGACTTCTTTTTATAGCGATTTTGCATGGACAGCACTGCTGTCTTTAGGACTTTTTACAGCGACTTTAATAATTTTTCACCCAAAAATTGCGTTGCCACGCTGATGTGAAATGGGTTATGTTATACTCAAAATGGCACTGTTGAACTCAATATGGAAAGTTATATGCTTAACATGGCAAACACAATTAATCAAATACATAATCTAATTAATTCCAGCAAAGTCCTCCACACTAATATCCTGCGTATATTATATGCATGTAAAGGCCTCTACGCAGATGCTAGTACATCGCCCGTACCGTAGAAACTTCATATAAAAAAAAACAGTCTCGTACATCACCCGTACCGTATTACGAAACTCTAGTATGCAGCTCTGTTAGTTACAAGCAGTAGCTTAGTGTTGAACAATGAAAATGTTAAATAAAAGCTGTGCTGTTGTTACTGATGGAATCAATGTTCAGCAATTGTTTACGGGCCTTAAAAGTGAAACAAGATGTCGGCAAACAAAAGAACATTCGAAAATTTTATGCACTTTAATAACGTAATCGTTCAATGCGCGTGGGAGGAAATTGGAAATTGTCGGGCAAGAGCTGGCATATAAATTTTTCGGAAAATTTTAACAAAGTTGCCCTAGTTCAGGCTACAATAGAGCCATGCTTATTGTTTTGGCAGTCAATGCTGCGCAAGAAGTATTTAATAAAAATATATTAACTAATTAATAAGATACAATTTAAACAACATATAAACTAGATTGTACTGGCACTGATCTATTATAGGGTATAGATCAGTAAGGTGAATTTGCTTTGAGTCTTTTGAGTGGTTTCAGTTATGTATGGTAATCTCAGCTCTGCCCATCAAATATGGGTTCACTAAAATGCTTTTTGGTTTTGCAGCCTGCCTTTTTTTAACAACCGCCAGCAGCAGGGCGTTAGCTGCACCAATAAGTATATACTATATACTATATAGTTATTGGTTGTACTCAATCACAGAAGTAGCGCGCTTTGGAAGTGAATCATTATTTTGAATTTAAGTGCACAAAACACAGTTGCACTTGCGATTTATTTAGAGAAAGTTATCAGCCAACCGCCACAATATGTGCATTTTTTAACACTGCTCGTTAAGGTCCACTCATGTATACGGTACGGGAGCTGTACGGGGCCCATGCGTACAGGCCTTAAACAAACATATTATATGCATGTCAAACAAACATGGCAACTTTGTTGGCAGCCTTATGTGTGTATATTTCCTTGGAATAACGGATCTCTATTCGTAATTTTCATTCTGCTGCTATTGCATGGCGTGCGACATAAAATACTGAAGTTGGAAAACAACGGACGTAAACTCGAGCTGGCTTCCCTCAAGGCCCAGCGCCTTGAGATTATAAAAAGGGAGCGAGAGCTCCGAAACCAGCCGTACCCATGCCGCTGCGCAAAAGATATAAAGGAAATTAAGCAGCAGTTGGCAAACCTTAGAAACGAGAAGGCGCAACTTAAAAATTCACGCAAGCAGCAACGCCGTGAAACAAAAGATAAAGGCCCAGGTCCACAACAACCGATGCAGCTTGATTGCGTAGAAAATAATAAAGAAATATATATAAAATAATATAACTATCTTATGTTTGATTAAAATTTTATTTTTATGTTACTATTATTTTATGAATTAAATTTTTATTTTTATTATTATTTCTGAATACTATTACTATTATTTTGAATTAAATTTTTATTTTTATTATTATTTCTAAATAAAAAACAATAAATTTCAATGAATCCAATACGACTATTCTTTTTGTTAACATAAAAAATTAAATAAATTAGTTATTATTATTTCAGTGTGGAGTAACCGAGTCCCCTCAATTCAAGAAAATGGCAGCTCTTGTTTGCGATGGCGCGTATAGCGATGTATATATGGATGTTTCATATAAAATGAGAAAAAAAAACACATAAATGCACTCTTTATTTACATACATAATGCGTGATAAATAGCTGAAGAATGTTTAAGTAATGACAATTATGCATCACTATAGTTAATATTAAGTAATTTTAATTGCTAAAAGTCAATAGTTAGTACATTTTTGTTAGTAAGGCAGCTCTTGTTTGTGATGGAGCGTATAGCGATGTATATATGGATGTTTCACATGAAATGAGAAAAAAAAAACACATACATACATAAATGCACTTTTCTCAAAAACTGTATGGTAAATTTTTATGATTAAAACGGCAAAAGAATGAAAAAAATAAGGCCTCTATCCTTAACTACCGTGCAACTTGGGCCATTATCTTGGAAAAAAGATAAAAGTTAGCAACGATTTTAGTTTTTGAGCAAAAAAAGTGCCACCTACATAGTTGCATATAGTTCCTTTGGCATATAACCCACGCTATATCATCCAGCTTTCTGTTGCGCAGTAGTTCAGCTCATGCTGGTACTACTAACTCATAAGGCCTTTTTAATGAACAAAAAAGGTTGACTTACATTTAATTAATTTTCTCAAAATATGTATGTAGAATCTCTCTAAATTTAATTATTATAGCTTCCTGAATCATATAGCTTTAATTTGGTATAGCGTGCATTTAGGGCCATTATCTCTGAAAAAAGTTATTAAGGCTTGAGAACCAAGCATTGATTTTGGCGGTCGTTTTGTTTGGGGCTGGTATCGAGGTAGCTGTACTCATTCGCAAATTACTCAAAAACTGTGAGGACAATTTTCCTAAAATTTTGACCATAAAATAGGTGAAATTGTAGGCTTTTATCGTGTATAAGCCGTATTCGGGGCCATTATATCTGAGTTGAGATATTTAAGATATGCTGGATATGCAATTTTTTAATTGCTTGTTTCACCCATTTCAAAAGCTGAAATATGCCAAACGGTGCATGAAAACAATAATTAATTCATTTTTTATCATTTCTGCATCAATTTTTATTTCATTTCATGCTGAAAAACGTAGAAAAACACGAAATTAATCGGTGGTCCCAATTCGTGAGTCGATATCCGATATTCGTTGCTGGCGATAGTCGTTGCTAACTTGACGCACATCGCACATTGGCAAATATCATAAAATGTCATCATGCTTGTCACATCGCAGTTTCTCATAATCGGTCACACTGACAACCGGAGGAAAACTTAGTTTGGACATTAAGCGCATCTCATTTGCATATATTTCATTAGTAACTTTGATACACATTACAGAATATATCAGAGCTTCAACGAAAATGGCCGCGACAATGCAACACGACGATCTGCTAAAACTCAAAAGCTTCATTGATTTTGTTAATACAAATCCTACCGTGCTGAATATGCCCTCATTGCAATTTTTAAAAGATTTTATAAAACAGTTCGGCGGCAAAGTGCCCGCGGGAGATTTCAAGATGCCGGAAACTGGGTAAGGTTGTTTGTGTGCGTGTATTCAATCAATGTACGCTTTAAAATTAATTTTTTTTTTTTACGTTTGTTTACTTTTATGTCTGCAGTAGTAAATGCCCGTTCGGTGGGGATGTCAGCGCCAAGGGTAAGCCGGCAAAGTCGGCAGCAGGCGGCGAGGGCTCAGATAAAAGCGATGAAGAATCAAGCGCATCAGAGCCAGAGTCCGATGTCGACCTGGTTATGGAAGGTATAATAAAATACCTTGTGTTCAAATAATTACAAAATCACGTGTTGGCAATGCGTTCTTCCAACCTCACAATTTCTGTATTTGTGTTTCTAAATTGCAGGCGTTATAAAAACCGACAACGATCCCACCCAGCCAATGGGCGATTCGGAAAAAAAACCAACCGAAGAGGAAATTGATCAGGCTGGCGATTTGCGCTCAAAAGCTGCCGCCGCATTCAGTGAACAGAAGTTCGATGAGGCTATTACCTTTTACACGATGGCCATTGAGCTTAATCCGGGAAATGCTCTGTTCCACGCAAAGCGCGGCCAGGTGTTCCTCAAGCTAAGAAAGCCAAATGCTTGCATTCGAGACTGCGACAAGGCACTTGAGCTGAACTGTGACTCGGCATCAGCGTACAAGTTTCGAGGCCGCGCCCATCGTCTGCTTGGTCAGTTTGAGGAGGCTGCCATGGATTTGCGGCAGGCATGCAAGCTTGACTTTGATGAGGAAGCCGACGAGTGGCTGCGCGAGGTGACTCCGAATGCCAAAAAGATTGAGCAGCATCGCATCAAGCAAGATCGCAAGCAGGCTGAGCACATGGTCAAGGAGCGCCAGCGTGCGCAGCGTAGGGCGCGCAAAGAGCAGGAAAAACAAAGCACTGCTGGCAGATTTCCTGCTCCAGGCGCTGCTGATTTTCCAGGGACTGCTGGTTTTCCGGGAGCTTGTGGTTTGTCCGGAGCTGGAAGTTTTCCCGGCGCTGGTGGCATGCCTGCCGGCTTTGATATGGGGGAGTTGATGTCTAAGATGAAGGATCCAGAAGTGGCAACTGCAATGCATGATATGTTGGCTAACCCAGCTAACATTTCCAAATATGTCTCGAACCCTAAGATTTTAAATTTGATAAAGAACTTCTTTCCGGGCGGATTCCCTGGCTGCGATCAAACTGCTGACGGCGATGACGCTGGTGACTTCACCGATGCAAAGGGCGACACGCCTGCAGTCACCAGCAAACTAAAGGTTAAAAAGGAGTCGGCGGATTACGTTGACGATGGACTCGATTAAGTTTTGCATAGCTATAAAAAAAAAAAAAAAAACTTAGCAGCGGCAGACTTATAAAATAGTAAAAAGCAAAAATCATTAAATTAATAGAGCGAGACAACAAACTTAATGTTCGACTTATAAAGGAACAGCATATCTATATTTAACTTTAAACTATGTAATAACAACCGTTATCTATAGCTTAACATATTTAGGTAATGCTGCTTTAGGCTGTCAGCTTCAAAATTCTATCAAGTCGAACTTAAGTTCGAAAGGTTAAAAACCAGAACAAATAAAGCAATGAATTGCGAGAAAAAGGCACACACATTAGCCATTAGACTTAATTCTTACCCAATGCAGAATATCAAGAAAATCGAATTACTTTATACAGTCAGCAAGAAAAATATTAAATAGTTCTGATCATAGGATTTGAATTCAATTATTGTAATAAGCAAATGCGCCAGCTCCCAAATATTTAATACTTGTTTTTGCGCAAATTAGCTTACTTGCCAAATAATAATCGCTAAAAATTTGCGATCTCGCTTATGCTGAATTTAAATATACATATGTAAATGAGAATTGGAACATGGCTTATTTAATTTCTCTTTCTTAATCCAATTTGACAGCAACATACATTTTTGAAATTCGCTCTGCATTTACAGTGGATCACATTAATATTCGGTTTTTTTTTTCAACTTAAAAAAAAAACTAATATAAACGTTGCAGTCGGACGCAACCGACCGGTATACTCGTTACTAGTGCACTATGGGCAAAAAGTCCGAAATTTGTGCATAAAGTCCAGTTTTAAAGCTAGAGCATTCAAAATTTTGCACAAAAATTTGAAATATTAATTATGTATTTTTTTAATTTTCAATCAAACCACACCTTCAACACCTCCTCCCCACACCCAAGAAAAAATATAAAAATTTCTATGTATTTGTTCAAAATTTTATTAGCAGATATGTTTATTGTTGTTCATCGTCTAACTCATATTGTAGATTACCATCAGAATCGTCCGCGGAGTCCGAATATTCATTTCCCGTAGCTGACGTAATTGTTTGATTATTCTGGGGTGGTGGGCATTTTAAAAGATTTATTCCTTCTGCCGGCAAGGGTTTTTTCTTTATTTTATGTTGCCTTTCATTAAAACATATGCTGGATATAAGTGAATCAGAAGTATCCATAGCTCTATTAAAAACATCAGCCAACGGCTATTTTTTCGGGCATGTCTATCGTTCTTATAGTACTTGTTTCTTGCTTCTGAAGCATTTTCTCCTAAACATCCAACCGGCTCCAAAGAGGAGTTTATTATTTGCAAGCCGTGTATTAATATTTTATGTACCGTCGGTGACATTGGAAACCAAGGATAAGTATTAAAAATGTTTCCTTACAAAATGCCTTGAACTTATAAACATCAACAGAGTGCTCGCATGAAATAGTAATCAAAACTACATACAGTGTGCCACTAAAGTCACCGTACCCCCTTAAAAATTGCACAAAACACACTGTAACTTGGTCAAATCTTTATTAAAACTCAAAATTTTTAATGCAGTTTCATTAAATAAACTATTATCTTCAAAATAGCATTAACAAAATAGTAACATTTTAATTTAGTCTTATATTATAACTAAAAATCTACGAAAATTCAAGTATTTGCGTCCACAAAAGTCTACGTACTCTTACTTGTAAGCACTGTCTAGCACCAATGAACTTCTTAGAAATAACGGGGATTTTTGAGACATGTGTGCAATGTTATTTTATTTCACAACATTTGGTGTGGGTTGCATAAGCTGGACAACATAATCAAATTTAATAGTAAAAATGTCGCGCAGAGAATTAACCCTAGAAGAACGTGGGCAGATCTTGAAGCTCCACACAACGGGACAAAAATCTTATGCAGAAATAGCCAAAATAGTGTCCAGAAGCAAATCAACAATCCAAACCGTAATTGGGCGTTATAAATACGAAGGGCGCATCAAAAATGGTAGCAGATGTGGCCGCCCACCTGCACTATCAGATCGTGATAAGCGTCAAATAAAGCATTTGGTGGACAAAGATCCGTTCTGTAGCGCAGTACAGATTGCATCAGAGCTTAGTAGATGTATTCACAAGGATGTACACCCGGAAACTGTGCGTAGGACTATCAAAACATACAACTTTAAGTCGTACACTCCTCGCAAAAAGCCACACGTTAATTTAACAAACCGAAAGAAGCGCTTGGAATTTGCTAAAGCGTACGTAGACAAACCAGTTGAGTTTTGGCGTAAAGTGATCTTCTCAGATGAGTCAAAATACAATATATTTGGCTCGGACGGGCGCCTCCGGGTATGGCGAAGACCTAGAGAAGCACTTAACCCGAAAAACACAAAAAAAAACTGTAAAACACGGCGGCGGTGGCGTTATGGTTTGGGGTTGCATTGCTGCTTCGGGCGTTGGAAACCTTGATTTTATTGATGGCGTTATGGACCACCATAAGTATATTAATGTACTTAAAAGAAATTTGAAAGTCAGCGCTGATAAACTTGGTATAGGGTCAGATTTCTACTTCCAACAAGACAACGACCCTAAACATAAAGCCATGAACACCCGACTCTATCTCCTCTACAACACGCCAAATTTATTGGAGACACCACCACAAAGTCCCGACATAAACCCAATAGAGCATGTGTGGAATATGCTTGAAAAAAAAATTCGGAAGCACCACATAAGCAACAAAAGTATGCTGCGAGAGGCATTGCGTCAAGAGTGGGCTGGACTTGGCGTTATATATATTGAAAAATTAGTCATGTCAATGCCAAATCGCCTCAGAGAGGTTATTAAAATGAAGGGATATCCTACTAGATACTAAGTTTGTAGTTTAACTTAGAAAATTGGAGTTTACTGTTGTTTAGTTATGATAAAAGTAAGAGTACGTAGACTTTTGTGGACGCAAATACTTGAATTTTCGTAGATTTTTAGTTATAATATAAGACTAAATTAAAATGTTACTATTTTGTTAATGCTATTTTGAAGATAATAGTTTATTTAATGAATCTGCATTTAAAATGTTGAGTTTTAATAAAGATTTGACCAAGTTACAGTGTGTTTTGTGCAATTTTTAAGGGGGTACGGTGACTTTAGTGGCACACTGTACATACAAATTGTATAAAATGTGTTGATCAAAGCCGGCCTCCTGTCGTGCTCGCTGTCTGTTCTTCCCTGATTACATTTAACGCGTTAAACAAATCATCTTTTTTAGATTTGTTCGCAGAAACAGAAGCAGCATGTAATAAGTGCTGCGTTGAAAGATCTGTGCCGGATGCAAGATCACTTGCTAATTTATGTTTTAAACGCATTCCAGGCTGGGAATAACTTATGGTTGGTCTACCCATTTTAGAGGGAGATGGATCCGTAAGCTCTTCATCTAAGGTTATAATAATCGCCTGCGAAAGCCACCTTGAATGAGTAACCTTAAACCTTGACAACATACGGTTGCGTTTAGGCAAATATTTCTTAACGTGTGCTATGAAATTGCGCACAGTTTCCTCAATTTGATCAACGCGTGAGTTGCTGAATTCATGTTTGTTAATTTTTTCCAACACCCACTTCGTTACGGCAGAGTCATCACGTCCGTGGTTGTCCCAAACCTCCAGCAATGTTAAGCGGCGAAACTCATACCCGGCTGCAATATGCCATTTTATTTCGAAAATGTGCAAAAAGGGGCAAAAGATGTTAATATCACCGCAATCTAAATACTTTAACGAAAAAAATACCATATTTCGTTGCTCGCAAGCAGTAAGGATAAAGTATTATAGAGCAATCATTGTATACGGGGCTTGTTGGGAACGCCTATGCTGTACATTTGTGTGTAAAACTTTCTGAGTGCTCCCATAGCACTTCGGGTGTCGAGCCCAAGGCATACTTATATACATAGGTAGTCCAGCTCTTTTGCTCGCTCTCTTTATACCCTTCACAGGGCATATTGACTTTGTCTTGAATCTGTAACGCCTTAAGGGAATGATGGGAGACCCCATAAACTATATATCAAAATGATCAGGACGAGCTCAGGAATTGATTTCCGTCTGTCCGTCCGTCTGTCTGTTTCAACACGATTTCCGGCCAAACTGCTGAACCGATCTTGATGAAACTTTCACAGATTGCTTAGATCATGTCGGGTTTGTTCACTATGAAATTTCATCCCGATCGGAGCATTCTACGATATAGCCACCATATAAATTTACCATATCAATACGATTTCCGGCCAATCTGCTGAACCGATCTTGATGAAACTTTCACAGATTTCTTTGATCATGTCGGGTTTGTTCAATATGAAATTTCATCCCAATCGGAGCATTCTACGACATAGCCACCATACAAATTTACCATATCAACACGATTTCCGGCCAAACTGCTGAACCGATCTTGATGAAACTTTCACAGATTGCTTAGATCATGTCGGGTTTGTTCACTATGAAATTTCATTTCGATCGGAGCATTCTACGACATAGCCACCATACAAATTTACCATATCGTACTATCAATTGTTGTCTCTGTCGTGCACTTTCAAGTACCTACACGTCAAATTGTTGTTTTTGTTGCACACAAACAAGTAAATGACGCTCAAGAGTAAAAATATTAGCGAAAAATAACAAACTGCACAGAAACATAAGAGGTGGGAGTATTGATTTGGCTGTGTGAAGGGTATCATAGTCTTGGCATAGCCAAAATTAACTATGCGCCACTATGTTTTTCTGTTGCCTTACGATTCAGTCTTGTTGCGAATGTTGTGAGCGACGAACATACGCGCACGATTTTTTTTGCGTTTTATTTCGTAAGGCAACGAGAGAGCGTAGTGAGACTACCTATATAAGTATGCCTTGAGTATGCTCACAACGTTCGCAACAAGACTGAATCGTAAAGCAACAGAAAAAGAGAGCGAGCAAAAGAGCTGGACTACCTATATAATAGAGTTGTGTCGTTCGCGAACGAACGAACAAAAAAGAACTATTCACTGAAGTGAACGAACTGAATAAGTTCATCTTCATCGTTCTTTTCTGTTCAGTTGTTCAACAAAAAGAACGACCTAGTTCACTGATTGAAAAAGAACGAACGAACTTATTCAGTAAATTGAACGATGTTTACCCAACTCTACTATATAAGTATGCCTTGCCTTGGTCGAGCCGACTGGAAGCTCTCGCGTTCTTGCTCAGAATTATTTTTGTTTGCGCTTAGATGTATAGAGGCAGCCGAATGAGACGGTCGGTGCACGCAGCTCTGCTGTTTATTTGCGTGTGGGATTCGCGTGTATGGTTTTGTTATTTTTGCGTGTGATGTTTTTGTTATTGTTGGGGTGGGATTTTTAAATTTGAACAGTGAATGAATGTTTGCGCTCACATTTATGCATTAATAGTGTACATGTGTAGTGTATGCATGTCAAGTGTACAAGAACCTGTCTCAGTTTTTATGATATTTTAATTTTTTTACAGGTGTATATATTTAAGACTTTCTTATTTTGTTTATTAAAAAGCACATATGAAATAATTTTAAAATTTTGCCTTATTATTTATATATTTAATTACAGTACGACCTCGGTTAACGCAACCCTCGTTACACGCAACTCCTCGGTTATTGCAACACCCGAATTCTTAACATTGTTGACTCTGTTAACGTAACTTAAAAAAAAAAAAATACCTCATTTAACGCAACTTCCTAAGGAGATCGTATGTTTTAGTTAGTTCTTACAACTTTTGTTTCATTCTTTTTTATTTTTTTTTTATTTTTTTTTGTTCAGTTATTCATTCCTCTCACTGTCGAGAAATATAAACTGGGGAATCCCAAGCATGATGCGTGTATCTATGTACAGTGGATAACATAAATATTCGGTGTTTTTTTTCAATTGGTTGGTTCTCTCATACTGCGTTCAATATATCAGTAATTAAACATGTAAATAAACTTACAATAGTCCAAAAATGTGGAATCCTAGAAAAACTGGACAGTGGCATTGCTAGTAAATCGATATACCAGGAATATCAAGTGCATTAATCCTCAATAACTAGAATTAAACGTAATGACACAAAGGAAGTTTATCACAAATGCGGAACACGAGCCAGGAAAGCGTGATGATATGATAATATCGAGAAATCATTGCACGTGTGGTTTCTTAAACAAAGAGAGCGTAATCTGCCTATTTCTATAGAAATTGTAAAAAAGTACAGACACCATTTTCTCAATTTTTCAAAAAAAATAAAAATAAATAAAACAATATGAAATTCTTGCTTTAAACACAGTCTTATTCGATTTAATTTATTTTTAAAGGTAAGTGAAGGCATTTTATATTAAAAAAGGACTCGTGGCCACCAGAAAATTTCACCTCAGTTTTCGCAACCACCTCAGTTTTCGCAACCACCTCAGTTTTCGCAACTGGCCAAATTTTAATAGGTTGCGTTAACCGAGGTCGTACTGTATATCTATGATTGATGACTAAATAATAAATTTCTTTTCTATTAACATATAATTAAGTAATATCAAAACAATACATTTAAAAAAAATTAAAATACATTATTTTACAAGCAGCAACAAAAATGTGTAAACACCCAGAAATCTATGAATTCCTTTTTGTATGCCCACAGACAGCAACACAAGAAAAGGCTATTTCGAAGAAGCTTATTTGCTACGTTATCAAGTTTGCCGCTCGAAGAGTTAATCGCACTGAAATATGTTATTTTCGTAGACTATTATTTAGCAATTTCTCAATTGTTAGCTTAGTGCCAACTTATTCTAATCAAAATTAACCAGGGACTAATAATAACCATTATTTTTAAAAATTGAACCAAAAAGGTCTCAATAAATTAACCAAAAAAATAAAAATCTTGCATTTAACCATTATAATTGAGAAGAAATATTTTGGTCATATTTAACCATTATTTTGACCAAAAACTTATATTGGTCATATTTAACCATTATTCTGACCAAAAACTTATATTGGTCATATTTAACCATTATTCTAACCAAAAAATTATATTGGTCATATTTAACCATTATTCTGACCAAAAAATTATATTGGTCACCAAAGACCTTTATATATATATATATTTTTTTTGGTCAGCCAAAGACCTTTATAATTTTTTTTTTTTTATACTCGATACCGAAGGTAAAGAGTATATTGGTTTTGTGCAATGTCCGTCATGGTGTCTGTCCGTCTGTCCGTCTGTCCGTCCGTATGTGTGCAAGTTTTTTCCACACCCTTCAAGCTAGAGACTTGAAACTTTCCAATTCTCTTTATCCATGGGATAGTATATTAAAGTGTCAAGATTGGGGTTCTACGATAACTGGGGGGCTGGCAAATCGATAAATTCGATAACTCAAAAACGATAAGTCCGCATATTTCACACACCCTTACAGCTAGAACTACCAAATTTGGTAAGAAGATAGCTACTAGCAACCCCCAAAAAACTGCATCAAAAATTTTGGAGCCACGCTCCCCCATTCCGCCCCCAGACCCCCCGCATTTTAAAGTCAAAAAAGCCTATATCTCCAACAGTTTTTGAGCTAGAGCCACCAAATTTGGTGCCAATTTAGCTGATGATGACCCAACGCTTCGTAAAAAACGGGAATGCGTGTATCTTCCAGAGTAGTGGAGCTAGAGCCACCAAATTTGGTAGGAAGATAGCTGGCAACAACCCCAAAAGAATTGCATCAAAGTTTTGGAGCCACGCCCACCCATTCCGCCCCCAGCCGCCCCGCATTTTGAAATCAGAAAAGCCTATATCTCCCACAGTTTTTTAGCTAGAGTCACCGAATTTGGTGCCAAGATAGGTGATGATGACCCCCCAAAAACTGCATCAAAAGTTTGGATGCCACGCCTACCAATACCGCCCTAGCCACCCCCATCTGCCCCAACGCTTCGTCAAAAACGGGAATGCGTGTATCTTCCAGAGTAGTGGAGCTAGAGCAACCAAATTTGGTAGGAAGATAGCTGGCAACGACCCCCAACAATCTGCATCAAAGTTTTGGAGCCTAGCCCATCCATTCCGCCCCCCTTTCCCCACCTTATACAAACTTTGAGCTAGAGTCACCAAATTTGGTATGAAGGTAGCATTTGACATTCCACAAGGATCTGCAGCAAAAATTTGGATGCCACGCCCAACCATACCGCCCCCAGCCCCCCTTTCCCCACTTTATACAAACTTCGAGCTAGAGTCACCAAATTTGGTATGAAGGTAGCAATTGACATCCCACATGGATCGACAGCAAAAATTTGAATGCCACGCCCACCCATACCGCCCCAAGAGCCATAGCCCCCCTATCACCACGTTTTACATGCTTCGAACTAGAGTCACCAAATTTGGTATGAAGATAGCATTTGACATTCCACAAGGATCTGCAGAAAAAATTTGGATGCCACGCCCAACCATACCGCCCCCAGCCCCCCTTTCCCCACTTTAAACAATTTTCGAGCTAGAGTCACCAAATTTGGTATGAAGATGGCAATTGACATTCCACAAAGATCTGCATGAAAACTTTGGATGCCACGCCCAGCCATACTGCCCCCAGCCCCTCTATCAACAGCTCTTACTAACTTTCAGCTAGACTCACCAAATTTGGTAGGAAGATAGTTGGTGGCATCCCCATCTGCATCGGAGAATCTTTAAGGCAGCGTACACCCCTGCCCCATCCGTACCCCTTTGCAATCAGGCCTCTTTTTACATGTTTTAATACTGGTATCGAGTATGCCGCAGTCGGTTGCGTCCGACTGCAACGTTTCCACTTGTTTTTATGTTATTTTTTATTATATAAACCTTTTTAAACTATCGATTACATATGTATGCAAGAAAGCGTATAAAAGCATGTCTTCAAAATTTTTTTTTGATTTACTTGTTGTATTAACAAAACAAAACAAAACACATGCACATTTTTTTTTTTTTTTTTATTAGTTCATGTATATTTACAATCTGTCTCTAATGACAATAAGCAAATGTTGTGAAGGTGTAACATAACATTTGGAAAGGACGTCACAGTTTTACTATTTATGGGTGAAAAAGACTATTTACAATATAAAAATAGGGTGAGATGGGTCACCAAAGCGGCTCGGGTCTGAATGGCAGGTCCAGAGGATGGCTCCTTTTTAGCCGCCTTGGGTGTTGGCTGTTGTCCAGCAGGCTTATTGCCAAATGGTTGCTGTGGCGTTCCAGTCTGGATGTGTGACGAGTTCCGAGTTTACGGATTTCACTTCTGACTGAGGGTACATCCAGGTCCCTGTGTATCACTGAGTTTCTTACGTAGGTAGGCGCACCAAGAATCCTTCGGAGCAGCTTGCTCTGGAAGCGCTGGATGATTTCGATGTTGGACTCGGCTGCCGTCCCCCAGAGTTGGATGCCGTATGTCCAGATTGGTTTTATCAGCGCTTTGTAAAGCAACACTTTGTTGCGTGTGCTTAGCTGTGAGCGTTTACAGAGCAACCAGTTCATTTTGGCTACCTTAAGGTTTAACTGCGTCCTTTTGGTTTTGAGATGTGCCTGCCAGTTCAGCCGCCTGTCAAGGGTGAGGCCCAGGTACCTCACCTTGTCCGCAACTGGGATGGGTGAACCGAGTAAGCTTACTGGTGGGCAGTTGAGCCTACGATTCGCAAAAGTCATGTGGAGTGACTTCTCTGTATTCACTGCGATGTTCCATCTTAGTAGCCATGGTTGCAGCAAGTCAAGCTGCATTTGTACGATTTCCGATGCCTCTGCGCGGTTCGTTGCTGAGGCGATGAAGGCTGTGTCATCGGCGTAGGAGGCAGCAAGGAGTTGGTCGTGTTGGAGCACGGGTAGATCTGCAGTGTATAGAGTGTATAAAATCGGACCCAGCACGCTGCCTTGTGGAACGCCAGCCTGAACTCGTTCTATCCTCGATTGAGAGCTTTCACACCTTACATAAAAGCATCTGTCCGTTAGGTAGGATTTAAGGGTTAGGTAGAGTGGTGCTGGGAGATGGAGCTTGATTTTGTGGAGAAGGCCGGCGTGCCATACCCGATCGAACGCCTGCTTGACATCCAGGAATACCGCAGAACAATATTTCTTTTCCTCAATCGAGCACAGGATCTCTTGGACAATGCGATGGCATTGCTCTGGTGTGCCGTGATGCTGCCGGAATCCAAATTGGTGGTCTTGGATTAACTTGCCTTCGTCCAGTAGTGGCAACACTCTAGCCAAAAGTAGTCTTTCGAATACCTTGGAGAGTATTGCCAGCAGACTGATTGGACGGTAGGAGGCAACTTCATGTTCCGGTTTCCCAGGTTTCGGAATCATAATAACCTCTGCACACTTCCATTGGGATGGAAAGTGGTAGAGGTCAAAGATTCTATTGAAGATGTTAGCCAGCAGCTGTATCACTTTCGGTGGAAGGCACTTAAGGGTGACAGAGTCAATTCCGTCATATCCTGGGCTTTTTGTTGTTTTTAGGCGGTCAATTTCGCTTTGCACCTCTTCGGGCGTGACTCTGGAGATGGGGAGAGCCATTTGGCATGGAGTGTCCAAATAGGATTGTGTGGCGTCAGCTTCTTCAGCGCAGCATGTGTTGAAGGGGGTGAAGGTATTTGCCAGATGTGAAACAAACTCCTCAGCCTTTTCAGCACTCGACGTACACCATGTGCCATTAGAGCTCCGGATGGGAACTTTCCTCATGGTTGGCCTTTTGAGGTATTTGGTGGCGATCCAGAGGCTGTGATCCGGTTTGTTGGGCTCCAGGTTTCGTAGAAAATCAGCTGTGGCGTCGTTTCGGAGATTGTAGTAAAGTGCTTTCAACTCCTTGATGGAGCGGTTGAAAGCCCTTTTATCCAGCGGGTTGCGGGTTTGCTGCCAAACTCTTCGAAGGCGTCTCTTCTCTCTCAGCGCGTTTGTTATTTCGTCTGACCTGGTAAATATGTCTTTCCGACTTACTGAGGCTCGACAGATCCGTGCAGGAGGTGTGCAGGCGAAAGCGGAGTGGCAGATGTCACGCGTGAGCTTCTCCACAGTTTTGTCGATGTCCTCTCCGCTGTTGAGGCTGGCGTTGGGCTCAGTAATCGCTTCAAGCATTGTTTAAAAGAGTCAATGTTGGAGCTCTTACTGAGTAGCCTGGTGGTGCGCTTGATCAGCTCGACTGGGGTGTCCAGCCAGACTTTGACCGCAGTGTGGTCGGAGGTGAAGGTCAAAATCGGCTTCAGTGTGGACTCTGCTGTGGTTTATTCCTCGGGATATTGCAATATCCAGGACGTCAGGGCTCTTCTGGGGATCCGTTGGCCAGTATGTTGGTTGGCCGGACAAGTGGGTGGTCAAGTTGAGTATGCCTATGCAAGGCAAAAGGGCAACTCCTTTTGGGTTATTACACCTAGAGCCCCACCACGAGTGTTTAGCGTTAAAGTCGCCTCCGATGATGAATCTGGAGCCAAACGAGCGTAGAATCTGCAGAAAAGATTGAGTGTCGACTGTGTGTCTGGGAGGAGCATAGCAGGAGGCTATCGTAAGGTTTCCGAGGGGGATGAAAATGCTCAGGGATGCCGCTTGGAGCCACGGAAGTAGGGTTGGCGAGTTTTCTGCACACTTCAGCTTCGATTTTATGATGATGGCAGCTCCACCTCTGGCGTTGCCGCTGGGGTGGTTTGCCTGGAGAAGGTCGTATCCGCTGATTTTGAAAAACGATTGCGTGGTAAGGTGGGTCTCTGAGACGAGCATGATGTCAACGTTGTTCCGTTTAAGGTATAAGTCGATCTCGGGCCTACTCTTGCATAGGCCGTTAGCATTCCATATGACAAGCTTGAGACCTACTTGCATAATTGGGCCAGGATCGTGTTCATCATGAGTGTCATTTGCTCCATTTGGGCCTGCAGAAGTTTATTATTTGTTCCAAGTGAGCATAGGAGGAGCCGATTTGCTGCGTTGGTGGAGCATTGGGGTTGTCGTAAGAGGGAGCGTTGAGGGTTGCAGAGTTTTTGGCAACTCCAGCATACGTCATACCCGGCTGCGTGTAGGATGAGGGGGGATTTTGCAACATTGGGTTGACGAACCCGGTGCCCGAGCGGTTGCGTACTGTGGCAGGGCGAGTTTGAGTCTTACCTTGGTCTCGTTGCTTGACTCTTTCCTTGTATACTCTGCAGCCTCTGTAGGAAGCGGTGTGGCGTTCGTTGCAGTTCGCGCACTCTGGGGGCAGGTCCTTGCTTTTTAAGCACTTGTTTGTCTCGTGATTGCCAGAGCACTTGACACATCTCCAGGGTTTGTTGCAAAAGTTTTGGGTGTGGTTGAACTCTTGGCATCTGTGGCATTGTACGAGCTCATTCCTTTTCCTGGGAGGCTCGATGACAACGACGGCGTTGCACAGGCGAGTGATGGAGAAAACATCTTTGTTGTTCACTGCTGGCTCCAAGTCAATGAAGAACATAGGCAATGGCGATTTGGTTATCCTATGTTTTGCATTGGTGAGATGGCGCACGTTGTGACCAAGCTTGATTATTTCGTCGCGGATGCGACTTAGAGGGGTACTGTGGTGCAGATGCCTGATGACAGCTCTGTACGCTCTTTCGTTTTTTCGTTGATAGCTGTGAAATTCAACCTTGCTTGACTCTAGTGCACGGATTAACTTTTTGTAGTCGTCGATGCTGGTGGTCATGACACGAACCTGACCGTCTCTACCTGCTTTATACGAGAAGTTGTCGCTTTTTATTGTGTCAATTATAAAGATTAGCATGTCGGAGATGTCGCCAACAGAAGAGATAAAGATGGGGGGAGTCTTGGGTGCAGAGGTGCTGGGCTCTGCTGCGGCGGTTGCAGCATTTGACTGAGAGTCGTCGTTCTGGGCGAGTAGCGCAAACTTGTTGAAGCTTAGAGCTGCACTTGCGGCTGGCTTGCGTCGGGTTGCGCAGTCCTCAGTTGAGCTCACTTCGGATCCAGATGATGCCGACTCAGTTGATGAGTGGGCTGAAAGATTTTTAGAGTTAGCAGATTTCATGCGCTTCACTGCATGAGACGTCTGCTTTCTCCGGAGGGAAGTTGACTTCCGGGAGACGATCTGCCACGAGACGGGTCCCGCAGCACTGCCACTCGGTGCGTCTTCAATATCCATTCTGCTGGCCAAGGTTGGCCGCGAAGGGATTCAATTCCCTAGTGGGACGATAACTTAATTTTCGGGAGCAGCCTCAAAGTAAGCACCACGAAAATTTTGTTTTGAACAGTGCCCAAGAGTAGGCAACACTTCACTAATATTCTGAAGCCCGAAAGTGTGCAATGGTATTTTGCCTTTTTCTGATTGGCTGACCGGCCAGAAAAGTCTACAGGTACCTGCTGAACGTTATCAGCAAGTTGCCGAACGCTGGTAATTGTTTTGTTTTGTCTTTGTTTGTCTTTGTTTGTTGATGAGAACAAATCCACAGGCACATGCGTACACTTTGACCGTCACGATGCGAGTGACATGCAAATTAAAAGGCTTTCTATAACCTTCTCATTCGCACATACATTACCTATTTAGCTCACATGTAAGAGACTTAAGCAAAGAGAGATGCTTTGCTTAAATTCACACGTACACGCGGCTGCGAGCAGCATGCTGCACGTGTATATACCGCATAAGTCTGCTCTCTCAAATGATAAATGTAATTATTATCTTTTAATTTTAGCTCTTAATATTTATATGTGCTCTTCGATGCTTTCTCTATATCAACGCAGTTTAGGTGTGCTATTGGTAGGATTTTGTTATCAATTTAAATGTCTCCCAATAAAAATTTACCCAGATCGAACAGCCAAGCAATGATAAGGATTTTAAGTAAACATAAATCTGGTCTTAAAATATGTCACTTAAATGGTCAGAGTCTATGTAATAAGATGGAGGAGTTTAGCTATATGTTTGTAAATTCAAATGTTGGTATTGTGTGTGTTTCAGAAATGTGGTTTGTCCCTGAGTTGGAGAATTCGTCTTTTGTCTGTCCTGGTTACAACTTGTATCGTTCTGATCGTGTCTGTCACGCAGGGGGAGTTGCAATATTTGCACAAATAGACTAAAATGTTAAGTTGTATGTAAACAGCCAGTTGACAGTCCAATAGAGTACATTTTTATTAACATTACTAATTCAATATGTGATAAAAACTGCTTGTTGGTTGTATTTATAGACCACACAAGAATATTGAATACTCTAGCCTTATAGATTTGTTATCGAATTGAACACTGAGGTATACTGACGTTATATTAACAGGTGACTTGAACAGTAATGTTCTAAAGGAACAACATCTAACTGATGAAATGCTGTCACTTGGCTTGTCACTAGTAAACTCGACGATACCAACGCATTACTCACGCAATACAAGTACGCTACTTGACGTTATATTTGTTAATAATAAAGACAACATATTACTATATGACCAACTATCTGTACCGGTGTTCTCTAAGCATGACCTTATTTTCCTGACTTACGATATGCATTTCATATATTCAAAACAAACAATTACTTTTAGAGATTTTAAAAACATTCAGCAACAATCCCTATTTGAAGCATGCTGCATTTGTGACTGGGATGGCATTTACCGCCTCCCATCCGTTGACACCCAAATAACCCTGCTGCAGCATAACGTTGATTATATTATCTCTTCAATAAGTTTATTCCACTGAGAACTAAAATTGCAAAACCAACTCCCAAGTCCTGGTTTAATAATGATATTAAAAGTGCAATAAAAAAGAGGGATAAATGGAAACGATACAGGATGGACTATTACTATCGACTCTTTAAAACTAACAGACGAAACGTTAATGAATCTATTAAAAATGCTAAGCGAAATTTCTTAAGTAATAAGTTTAGTAGTGCAATATCTACCAAACAAACCTGGAAGACATTAAGCAATATGGGTGTTGGAAAAGGAAAATCTGTGATATTTGATGACGAAGATGTAGATGTATTTACCAACAAATTTGTTAACTTAATGTTCTAATAACTGTGAGTAATCCGTACGTAAACTGTGTGCCGTTAATCAACTGTAGCAATTGTTTTGAATTTGTATGTGTCAACCAATGTGATGTCCTGCATGCAATGCTAAAAATTAAATCAAACGCTATAGGCTTAGACCCCTTTTACACGATGAAGTTTTTTCATGAAGTTTTTTTTTCATTCTGTTTTAAAACATCTTCGCAAATCTGGTCGCATTTACACGATGAAGTTTTTTCATTCAGCATTTTCTTTGTAAATGCAACTCTGATTTAAATTTATGGTCGATAAACATATATCTTTGCCTTCGATTGTTTTATTTGTTAACATATAATTGATTTAAGAAGTAACAAGTAAATAAAATGGATTCAGTGAACATTTCTATTAATAATTTCTTAACCAAAACAATATATTTACTAATGGCGCTAATATTTGCTTGTGCGATATTTCGTATCGATAACTTTATTATTCACATCAAACACTGTGCAATTCTGTATTTACATGCAATCGGAATAAGGCAAAGCAAAATGAGAAAAATAAATCATTGCTTCACAAGTCATGAAGCATTGCTTGCAGCTGTAACCCCATTACACCCTTTGCCTACAAACGAGTGCTTCAGACGCAAAAACATAATCGTGTAAAAGGGGTCTTAGACAACACAACCCCAAAATTCATAACATTAATTTTGCCACACATAATCGGTCACATAACACACGTTATAAATACTGCCATTGCATCCTCCACTTTCCCAGAGCATTATTATTATTAAGGGAGAAGCCCCAATCTCGGACACTGTACAGAAGTCGGACACCCTCCTTTATTTTGCGAGTTTTGATGCTAGCGCGGTCTAATTACTGTGACAGATAGCTTTCAGTGCCGGCTTTCTTTTGACATGGTCTACAGGTGTTAATACCTAGTTTTGGCTAATTCAGAGACAAAAATTAAAATACCGATATTCCGACCTAAACTTTTTAAAATTTTGACGCTTATGTAATTGAATTATTCCCTGATTCAGCAAAGGTTAATAAATTTTTTCTTATTCGTTTCATCATGCTCTTTCATATTCTGCAATCAAACATTTTTTTTTTTCAATATTTTGGGTTTTACATTCAAAAATGTTAAAACCGTGCTTTCTTCTAATCTGGACACTGTTGATGTTTCACAATTGAACACGATTAATTGTAATCGATATTTTCATTCAATTGTATCAATGATCGTGTCATCTTCACATAAATGTATCAAAATGAGCGCGCAACAAGAAATGGAAATTGAAATTTTATGGTTTAAATGAAAAAAACCAAATAAAGAAACTTTAAGTTGAATTTCATAGTTAATTGAATAAATAATTTCATAATAAATGGTTTTGATGAAAAAAAAACACAAAAAAAAGAATAATTAGTTTGTTTACATATTTCGCGCCCTATTAATAAGGTATGTGAGCAATGATGAGCATGCGATGTATATATCGATACATCAATCGATATATCGGTACATTACTTGCGATACTGCTCATTACGAGTAATAATAATTAATAAAATAATAAATTCGTTTGATTTTCATTGTTTAATTGCATAAAAAACAAAATCTTACATAAAAACAATGATTTGGCACTTTATTTTATTTTATTAGCTGAATTTTTTTGAAAATCGTGATTTTGAGTTTTTTCATTAAATGTGAAATATATCATTAAACATGAATGAAATGTGTATAATGCCTTATACCAATCGATGCGCAATTGAACAAGCTTTTCAACGATACTAACAGATAAGCTGTACGTTGATTTTGGACAGTCTTATGTCACAAAAACCAAAGGGGTGTCCAACACTAGGGCTTCTCCCTTATTATTATTATATTGGGGGCAGAGATGTCCACTCCTTTTTATTACAGAGGTGAACTTGAAACTTTTGGCCGAACATGTGTTCGACTTTCATTTCGTTCCTTGGCTGTGTAGTAGGGGAAGTTCACCCGATAGCATATCTGCCTCTACTCGACTAAGAATGTGTCCTCTCCCAACTCCTTCAACGGACATTCTTAAGAGGGTTGCCTTCTGTTGTAGCCTAATTGTGTGATGGAGTGGTGTTATCTCCAATAGAACCTCAGCCCTGATGTGGGACAGGTCCTCATCGCTCCCGTGATTCCTACACATGCCATTCTTTGTAGCTTTTGAAGCTGCTTCTGCACAGTGATTTGCTGTGCCTTATCCCCCCATGCAATCACTCCATACGTGAGTATGGGCCTTACTACCATAAGGTATAGCCATCTTATTATCTTTGGTGATGTTCCCCATGACTTCCCGGCTATGCTACGACACGTATGCAGCGCTCTGCAGCACTTTGCGATCATATTCTGAACATGGGTGCCAAAGTTTAATTTACTGTCGAAATTGACCCCAAGGTACTTAACTTCCTTGCTTGTTTCTATTGGACTCCCCGCGAGCCTAATCTCCCTCATCCTTTGTAGCTTGTATCTTCTGGTGACCAAGGCTTTTATTTTCTCCACTGTGACCACCGACTTGGCATATGCCCAGTCAATGGCCGTTGGTCTGTGTTGACCTCCTGTTTCAAGCGATTCACATCGTTGCCAGGGGATACTTCCTGGGAAGTGCGTCTCAAACAGAAGCTCTAACCTTTGCATATTGGTGCTCGTATATGTATTATCTTTACGCTTCAGGGCTAAATTAGCCTCCGGCGCCCGCTTTGATAATGCTCTATGGAGCCGGGCACCTTCACTCGTGCTTGTTATCGGCAGACATTCATCCATCCCTTCCAGCTCTGCTGGACCGAGCGTCATCTCCGCCAGGTCCTCATCCTCGGCCAGATCCTCTGATAAATCAGAGACACCTGCCAGATGAGCACTCGGAACAGTGGCGTCGGGAGGTGTGGGGACCGAGCCTGCAGCTCCCTGGTCCCTCAGCAGAACCAACAAGGATTCGGTTGACCGAACCGCGCTTCTTGGGAAGAAGATGGTGATGTTGTGGGATGATGGAATATCATCACCCACCTTGCAGTGCAGTGGAGACGACTGCAGTCTTGACGCCACGGTCCTCAGCCACTCCGCTGAATGATCGTCGGAACATTCAATGACCAGGTAGCCAACCCGGAAATGAATGCCCGCGAACGCGACCGCAGTGTCCCATCCTGTGAGGATAACCTCATCCAGGATGGCCTCCTCCAATGCGGACAAGTCCCCATGGCTGAGCATTACCTGCGGGTATTCCACAGGTAACACGGCCACCTTGACTTTTTTGCAATCGCTGCATACGATATGCGAGTCTCAGTGGACAATGGAGAGGAAGACCTCACTGCTGTTGCTACGGCGGATGCCGACGAGCTGGGACGCTCCTCTGGGCACGCCCTCTTGTAGGTGGCAGTGGGTGGCGTCAAATTACTGCTCAGGCGTTTGGGGGCTGGTCCCCGTACCTGGCTCGCCGAGTCTCTTCCAGACGTTGCCATGCGCAGTGCCTCAGCAGGGGGTAGTCCCTGAGGTACCATTTGGTTTTTTAGCCGTTCAGCGTTTTTCGGTTTGGGTCATCCAAACCGCCCGGCTCTCCCAATTTTGGCAGCTGCGCCTTTGGCTGCTGGTGCTGCACGCCATGTCGCCTAACAGCGCTAAGGCTCGGTCGCATCGGCTGAGATGGTCCAGCCTTGCTTCCTCCTCCTGCTGGGGCGACACGGTGACGTGGGGCTTCCCTCGTCGTAGGTGCGCGCGCTGTATTTATTGCCGCATGCGGATTTCTTGTTTGCTGCGCCTGGTTAGGGCGCCGTGGGGCTGGTTCCACATTGGAGGGCCGCTCCCCGTCAAGGAGGCGGTCCTCAAAGTGTCTCGCGACACTGGCAACAGGGGTATCCTGCTGCACACCTAAATACTTTTTATTTTTATTATTTCCTGTCATGTTCCCACGAGTTGCGGAGAAATATGGGGTCCACCCGGGCAGAGATCCGCAGTACCCGGGTAAGGCTAATTAGAACAGGCGGTCGCCATCTGCCTGAGCTCACCGTTAGCGACTGGGCTAGTTTTTAATCCGGGCCCCCGGCCAGGTTGACTTTCGGCACGGTTCGAATGACACCTTAGTCCAGCCCGGAGTGAGATATTGGGGAAGGGATGAAGAAGGGTACGTGTGAGGGAGTTGGGAGTGTGTGAGGCTATGCTTTGAAGACGGCGACACAAGCGTCTTGTCGATACGGTGAACGGTATCGTACCCGCTGTTTGTCCGGGACTGCTTATTTGCAAGGATTCTCGCTTATTCGCAGCTAACCTCATAAAGAGGCCGTTCGCTATCCGCAACCCGCGACCCGCCTGGTGGCCTCAGCTTAGCCCCCTCTGAACTATCCCACAAGTTCTTTAAACCAGGTTCCCAGAGCATTGGAAACTGGCAAAAATTATACCCATTCTAAAACTAAACAACGAGTTTAGGCCAATTGCTATACTACCATTCTTATCTAAGGTATTTGAAAAACTATTGGCAAGACAAATTAATAGCTTCATTAATACAAACTCGCTTTTGAACAAAAAGCAATCTGGCTTTAGGGTGAATATGAGTTGTACAACAGCGATTTTAAAGGTAGTTGAGGACATTCGGGCAAAAATGGATTATAGTGATGTGACGCTGCTTACACTTCTAGACTATAGCAAAGCATTCGACACGGTAAATCACGAAATTTTATTGACAAAGCTAAGCAATAAGTTTTATTTTTCGCAAACCGCAATTAAACTAATGTCCTCATACCTAGGGACACGATATCGAATGTAAAGTATCGATCATGTACTCATGAGTAGTATAAAAAAAAAAGCATCGTAATTATAAAAATATCGAAACGAAAGTCTCGATGCTGCAAATGTTTTTTTGCTTTAAATAAAAGTAAATTTCAAATTACGTATACTAGTAGCTTTGATTAAACATTAAAACATTATTATAAATATCCCACTCCTCCTCCGAACAATCGCTTAAAAAAAGCAGTTTGTCAAGCCGTTTCGGTGAAAGTCGGTTGCGAGTTTTTGTAATAGTACTCCCAGCTTTAGATGTCGCAGGAATTCCCAAACACTCCTGTGCCAGGTTGTATAGTTTTGGATATACTACTTTCATGTCTTCCCATTGTTAAAGGGTCAATATAAAGTGGTGAAACCTGGGCAGACAGGTAATGACTTAATTCGTCATTGTATGAAAAGTTTGTTGCAAAACTTGATTTTTTGTTCCGCTTCTCATTGTGCGCCAACTGCTTATGATGACTCCAAAAATCGTATGTTAATTCTATGGAAGAATCGCTGTCATTTTCACTCGAGTGACCACTAGGACTGGATGTTATATATTGTCTTATTAAATTAATTGATTTTGCACAAGCTATCTTATCTTTAAAATGGATGTTTTTGAATCTCGGGTCCAGAAAACAAGAAATTGCAATTAATTGGTTTTCTTCAATGCATCCGAATCGGCGTTCTATTTGTTTAATCATTTCTTTTTTTTCCGCATGTATGACTGTCATACCATCGGCGTCCGCACCTACAGCCACAGATACATCATTAATCTGCGCCTTCAGGCAGTTCACCATCGGTATAATTTTGCTTATGGTCACATATTGTTCACCCGACAGCTCTTTGGTAACATACTCTAATGGTTTCAAAATACTCATCAATGTTTTAATATTTTGAATTTCTAAAGCTGAGAGTGTGGGCGGTGCTTTAACATTCAACATTAAAACTTGATAAATGATAGGCGTTAGCTCAATAAATCTCTGGAGCATATAATAAACGGAATTTCTCCGTGTATTTACATCCAAAATCAGCTTAAGAGGTTGAGAGCGAGCTTGCTTTTCTCGTAACGCATCGCTGGCAATAACACTGCTCTTAAAGAATTTCACAATGTCACGCACTTTGCTTATTAATAAATTCAAGTCATTAACTGACATTGAGGATTCAGCAATGAGATTGATTGTGTGGGCAAAGCACGGCAAGTGTTTGTTTTTCCCAATTAAAATAGTTGTAGCTTCTGCTATGTTCGCGCCGTTGTCGGTCACTAACGCAGTAATTTTTTCGGTATTGATGTGCATGCTTGAACAAACTTCATTCAATTTTGCAGCTATGTTTTCACCAGTATGCCTTTCATCTAGAACAACGGTGCCTATGCAACGCTAAATAAGACTATTATTATGCATATGATAAGCAGTAACTCCTAAATAACTGGTAACAGTCATCATCTCGCTCCAAACATCAAATGTTAGTGCCACGTGAGCTACATTTTCAAATGTGCATTGGGTTTTACTATGCATTATAGTATAAAAATCGTCCAATTGAGCTTTTAGCGTATCAACGCTTGGAATTTTGAATGATGGACACGCATTCTTCATAAATTTTTAAAATCCACGCCCTTTAACGATATCAAACGGTCTTTTGTCAGCGCAAATAAAGTAAAGCACGCACTTGCAGAGTTTTGAATGATCTTTTCCGCCATCCAAACACGAAAGTTTGCGTTCCATTGATGTATAATGGACAGTTGTCTTACTTTTTTTTTTAGGTGTCTCATATATATTTTCCTCATCGCGGTCATTTTCGGCATCAACTGGTGTATGAGCTTTTACAAATTTTTCCACTGCAGATGTTTTCGATGAACTTGTTGATAGTTGCGGCTCAGTTCCATGTCTTAATGGACTCGCCAGATCAAGATCTCTTGTCAAAGTTGTTTGTTTTTTTCCAGTTTCTTTTGCACTAAAAAAAATAAAAACAGCATAATTTGTTTTGTGCACATACTATGAGGCAATAATATTAATATAGATATATGGCACTAATTACATACCTCGCATCGGGGTGGCTCTTTATATGCTTATGCATGTTTGAGGTGTTTCCTGATGTTTTAAGAATTTTAAAGCAAATCTTGCACCTCACCTCGTCGTTGCATATTTTGGTAAAATATTGCCAAACATTGCTTCGGCTTGGCGGCATTCTTCTAAAGGCACAAATTTCAATAAACTGCACAGAATAATAGCTTTAATACTTACTTAAACTATAAATCAAATTTACTTCAATCGCAAACTTTCTGGCGTTGTTAACGTGGGAATCCTGCCTTTTTTTTTTATTCGATACCGCTCAAGAGATACTTGTTGAGTACAAATATCGAAACAAAAGTATCAAGTATAAAATATCGGTATCAATCACGAACATACTCGATACCACCAAGTATCGATATTTATTTCGTGTAACTCAGAGTGCTACTTCAAGCTTAATGTCAGTAACACGTGGTGTTCCGCAGGGCTCTATACTAGGACCTCTCCTTTTCTCAATTTATATTAATGACTAGTAAGTGGCCCGCTTACTTCGCTGCGCGGATTGCTTATATACATTTTTGCAATAGAAGATAGATACAAAATAAATAAATTAGAAAATATTTCACATTCACGCCACCATTGAGGAAGAGAATAAGGCGCGTCATTTTTTATTGTGGTTTCCCCAGTAGGCCTTATCCTTTTATGGAATTTAATTTGCAATTATTAACAATTGTTAAGAGCTCTCTGTAAACGACATTGGTTTTTTTTCCGTCAGGTGCTATAACAAATAAACTTTTTGGTGAACTGACTCTTGAGCAGGCTACATAAAATTGGCCATAAGAGAAACAATCGTGTCTTAAGTCTAGTCCGGCTAATTTAAGAGTTTGTCCCTGTAATTTATTAATTGGTAAGGCAAAGCAAACTTTTAAACGAAATTGCAATCTTTTAAATTTAATTAGGCAATTCAGAATTCTCGGTATAAAAACCGTTTCCCCAATACCATTGCCAGTAAAGATAATTGCTTCGACCACATTCTTATGAAGGACTTTAACTTGCAAGCTTGTACCATTGTAAAGTTTTGGCGGTTTCAAGTTGCGAATCAACATTACAGGTGAACCAATCTTTAAATTAATTTATGTTGAGGCAGGCCAGCCGGATTTAATGAATTAAGAAACTCGACGGGGTAATGAACTGCATCTTCGACTTCAGTCACAGAATCAATAGAGTTATATGTCATTTCTTCACTTTGAAATGATTTTAATAAAAACTCGTTTATTTCCAATGCATTGTATTGTAATATCCGGAAATATTTTTAGAGTTAGCTCTTCAATACTTTTCAAAACATGACACAAAGTTGATGGTAAAGTTATTTTGCCATCATGGGTTGGAAATAATCCATTTCCTATTTGAAGAAGCATTTCTGCAAATTCACCAGCTATGCTATCACCTTTTAATTGCACTCGCATATTTTTCGTTAATGCAATTTTCTGTATTTTTGGCCACAAAATTGAAGACTTTAAGCACGCATTTATTTCATCTGCTCTTGTTCCTCTGGGGATCACTGGAAGAGTTTGTAAAAAATCACCAGCTAAGAGAACAGTTATGCCACCCATTAAGTATTCACTATCTCGAATGTCTTTCAAAGATTGATCTACAGCTTCAAAAGCACCTTTATGGGCCATAGTACACTCATCCCAAACAATAAGCTTGCAATCTTTGAGCACAGCAGCAATATTAGATTCCTTTGAAATTGAGCAATGTGGTGCTTCTAAATGAAACAAATTAAATGGAATCTTTAGAGTAGAATGCGCTGTGCGACCACTATTAAGTAAAGTGGTTGCGATGCCGTATCTTTGCCACTAATAAATTTAAAAGATACGTTTTACCTGTTCCACCAGGTGCATCTAAAAAATAGATTTCTTCAATTTCTGCTTCAACGCTATGTAGTATCTTTTCATATACTTGTTTTTGCTCAGCAGTAAGGAGTAGCTCATTATTAACAACAAAATTATCGCAATATGTTCAATATTTGGAACAAATTCCTCGGATCTAATTGTAGTGGAAGTCCATAATAAGTCAAGTTTTGACCAATAGACAGTACAATATCTTCAATGTAAATAAGACATTTATTTAATACATTATTCACAATACTTTCATCAATATCATCTGAACCATCTGAAATTTGACAAAATACTAACATTATTGCAAAAAGTTCGCTCAGTTTTGTAGGATTTTGACATATGACAGCTTCGGCTATAGTTGAATCCCAGTGCTTATCATCTTCTAGTAGTCCTAGAGCTTTACACGCCAATTGAAATGATGCGTATGCTATACCATTAACGGTTTTTAAATTTAAAAATGAAGTTTGGCCCCTGCAAAATGTAATAAAAGTCTTAAATAAAAAAATTCTGTATTATTGGGATGAATAGTGTAAGCTCTTCCCAAAGCTGAATCTCTTTTAACACCAGGAAAATTTGGCACATCATGCCCTCGTTTTCTTCTTTTGTTCCATGTAAAATGCGATTGAACTTCACAATATAGAAGCGTTCTTGCAAACTCATCACGTGTGCATAGCTAAAAGGAGGCTAGCAAAGTTGTTTTGGGTGTAATGCTTAATCTGTCAAGTAATTATTGCGGATTATTGGGGTTAAAATATATCCGTTGACCATTTTCTAAAGGAACAGCTAAGTGTGAAGTAGCCGGAAAACGTTCATATATGGGAAATGCAAAGATTCTCCATACCGCTTCTGAGCTACTTATATAACGGCCATTTTCGTACATACTAATTTCATTACGTTGGTCTTCAAGAGTAAATGATGCTTGATCACTGCCCTTGTTAACATATTTACAAATGTATTTAATAGACTTTACAGAACTACAATACTCAACATTTATGTGAGCTTCAAATGTTCTCAATAGTACACAGTTATAAGGCACAACCCAACGATTATCTATGCAATTACCATTTATATTAATTGCATTCCCAACATCTTCTATCGCTCTTCTACGATATAGAGGGTAACTATGTTTTCCAGTCACAAATTCTTTAAGTAATTCTCGAGGAAACCTTTTGGTACATTTTAAATTTTAAATGAATGGTGATTTATTATTAAATGCACTGCAAGGACCATGAATCATATTTGACTTAACAATGTTAAATAACAAAGGATCCTCATCTGCGTTTGGTATTTCGGTTTGATCGATTTTATCTGGTCTTATTTTATTTTCTAACCAAAGTAGAATATATATATGTGGTAAACCCCGCTTTTGCCATTCCACAGAGTACATGAAACATTGCATGCTTCCAAACAAAGAACCTTTTGTCAATAGTGACATTAAAGCTTTAACTTTTAAATGAAAATCTCGAGCTATAATATCGTGACGATCATGCAGTTTTTGACCCGGTAATAACACCCTTTTTATGTCATACCATAGTGGATTATATGTGAATGTTATGAAAAGATCTAGTCGCCCATAATGGCGAACATATGTCATAGCATCTTGAGTCTTTTCATGCATATATCGTGCAGAGCTTGTAAAAGAAGATGGTAAAATCTGACCAAGTTGAGCTGCGACAACATCTTGTTGGCCTATGCATCTTGTAGATGTATATAGCTATCTGCTCTGAGTTTCGCTTGATTGTAGCGAAGTAGTAGGGGATTGCCGGTTCTGCGTCAATTTATGACTTTTCATTTTGACAGTTTAATTACCCCCCATTAATTTTATGACCCTTTTATCGCCCCCTTGATCTTTGACCCTTTTTTTAACACTTTTATTACCTCCTTCCATATCATAATTTATGACCCTTTTTCCCACGATCGTATCCCTCCTTTGATTAGCCTAATGTGGAGAACAAAGGATTTACATTCCTAGGCCACCACTTTACCAGCAGCATCTGTGAGAATTAGTGATCAAAGGATTTGGAGTCAAGTGCGCGCCTGTTAAACCTGCGTTGCATTATACACCTGCAAACAGGTGAACAGATTTGGCTATTTACCTAACTAGTGTTAGAGTCAATTGTGCGCCTCTTTGACGTGCGTGGCATTGTAAACCTGTTTATGGTCATGAGGTGCAGTGTGCACAGGAAGAAAGGATAGATAAGAGAGAGTC
>JARNME010000053.1:471424-486632 GCA_030179655.1 Scaptomyza flava | reverse complement strand
TCTGTTCACTGTTTGCAGGTTGTATACTGCCCGCCGGTTGAACCGGCGCGCCCGCCTCCCACCCGTGCTCCCTATTATTCTCCCGCTTGCGCTGGTTCCGTGGTGGCCTCGGAGTCCATCCTTTGTTCTCCACATTCGGCTACTCACCGGGGGCTAGCTCGTGGGCAACCGGGTCTAAATTATGCTCTGGAAGGGGGTATAAACCGTGTTTCCACACCCCGGCCGCTCACCAAGATCAACGGCCCGCCCCCCCCACGCCGCTCCACGGGGACCCCTCAATACTGGGGGGTACGTAAACTGTCCAAAACTGAAACAAGTCATAAATTGACGCAGAACCGGCAATCCCCTACTACTTAGCGAATATAATTTAACCTCTCTGTTTCAATTTTAGTATACATATCAACCAAAAACTGACTAAAAAGGGAACGACAATAAATTAATTGATTTATCTTGGATTGACGAATCATTATTTTATAGCTGTAAAAGCTTAACGCAGATATCTTTTTTTTTTGGTTCCTCTTTTTTTTAATAATGGATTCCATTCTGGTATATCCACTGAATAGCCATCTTCGCCATAAGGAAATAGCAAAGGGTACTGTAAGGCATCGTATGATTGATGCACCTCACTTATACGATGTAATTTATTATTATGACTTATAATGACAATAATAATATCGCGCTTTTCAAATTGCTGACCAACAATAACTATAGCTAGTTCGCTTGATAGAGGTGCATTGTAAAGCCCTTTTTGAGCACCAGCGGGTGTTCGGTCAGCATGTATAATCAGTTTATAGTCTTTAGTATTTGTTGGTATTTTATTGAGAGCCATTTTTAGATCTTTAACATAACGATTATGCTGATGAAACATGCATTGAAGATCCTTTACTACGCTACAATCAACATTTAAAATATTTTTGCAACGCAGTTGAGCTTCCTTTTCATCATCACCAACAAAATAAATTTGAAGAAACTGCATTTCTTCATTTGGCAAAGGTCGGACACTAGCAATTAAGTGATACACTTGTCCATGGACTTTAAAGGTTGACCAACTTTCATTTATAACTTTTGTACTACCAAAAGAATTCATTTGAAAGCAGCTGTTACACTTTCTCATACGATCAATGAAATGATCATGCTTGGGATGTCCACCAATTATTAAGCTTTTAAGTGGATCAGGCAAACTTTCATTTTGGGAAAGCTTAACTTTTCCTGCCTTGCAACAGATACCCAAAGGCTCACTTTTTCATTTTAAAGCATTACAATAATTGCATATCAAATTCATACTACCAAGTTGAGTAATTTTAAAAACGCCTTTCTTGACGTGCTTCAGGATTATTAGCCTGATCTCTTCTCACTACAACTCTAATAACATCAGGATTATTAACACGATATGTTTTTGATGCTTCTATGCGCTTACCCTGATATCACGATTTTTCAAATGAACGTTTTTCTTACCTTTTTTTCTGTTTTGCAGGTGAATCGACAACATCTTTTAACAGGATTTTTAACATTTTCAGTTATACATTTACTTGACGTATCAGAATCTTGAGTTAATACTTCCTCTAAAGGAATATAAACATCAAAATGTCCATTCATTAATGGACCGGTAAAACGCAGTTTTTTTACCGGATGCATATTATTTCCGAATGCTTGTAATAAATTTCCATTCTGAAAAACTTGAAAATTAACAGCATAAACTTCTGCTGCTGCTTGAAGCTCACATGCAGTACCATAAGTATTTGAATTTGACATATCGCACTCATATTGTTCAGAAGAGCTATATTTAAGTTTTTGCTGAAGGCCTCTACGCAGATGCTAGTAAATCGCCCGTACCGTAGAAACTTCATATAAAAAAAAACAGTCTCGTACATCACCCGTACCGTATTACGAAACTCTAGTATGCAGCTCTATTAGTTACAAGCAGTAGCTTAGTGTTGAACAATGAAAATGTTAAATAAAAGCTGTGCTGTTGTTACTGATGGAATCAATGTTCAGCGATTGTTTACGGGCCTTAAAAGTGAAACAAGATGTCGGCAAACTAAAGTACATTCGAAAATTTTATGCACTTTAATAACGTAATCGTTCAATGCGCGTGGGAGGAAATTGGAAATTGTCGGGCAAGAGCTAGCATATAAATTTTTCGGAAAATTTTAACAAAGTTGCCCTAGTTCAGGCTACAATAGAGCCATGCTTATTGTTTTGGCAGTCAATGCTGCGCAAGAAGTATTTAATAAAAATATATTAACTAATTAATAAGATACAATTTAAACAACATATAAACTAGATTGTACTGGCACTGATCTATTATAGGGTATAGATCAGTAAGGTGAATTTGCTTTGAGTCTTTTGAGTGGTTTCAGTTATGTATGGTAATCTCAGCTCTGCCCATCAAATATGGGTTCACTAAAATGCTTTTTGGTTTTGCAGCCTGCCTCTTTTTAACAACCGCCAGCAGCAGGGCGTTAGCTGCACCAATAAGTATATAGTTATTGGTTGTACTCAATCACAAAAGTAGCGCGCTTTGGAAGTGAATCATTATTTTGAATTTAAGTGCACAAAACACAGTTGCACTTGCGATGAGTTTAGAAAAAGTTATCAACCAACCGCCACAATATGTGCATTTTTTAGCACTGCTCGTTAAGGTCCGTAAAACTCATGTATACGGTACGGGAGCTGTACGGGGCTCATGCGTACAGGCCTTGAAGCAAGCAAAAGTTTCCCAGTTGGTTACAACATGTTCAACAATATTTTGACGTATGGTGCCAAGGAAACCTTGCCTACCAAATAAAAGGTAGGAAATAGATCTAAAAAGGCAGGCTCCATCACCAATTATGTTAACAACTGAATGCGGCACCAAAACACCACTTATATCTAAAGTTTCAATAGACATATTTTAATTTGGCTGTGAGTCAATTGACTTCACTGTAAATCGATTGTTACAACGTTACAGTGTCTACACGTAAGTATAGAATTCAATAAAATTGAATATACCAACTTATATTAATTTAATAGAACATTCAGATTGCTTAGTTTAATTTGATTTTTAAATGCACTAAAGCAGCGTCTATATAACTATTATATAATATGCAAAATAGAAGACAACTATATATAATGTTGCTTCAATTATTAAGTTGCTATCACGTTTAGAAATGAAATGAAGCAATACGCAAATGGCACTTGAAAAAACAATTGTAAAATTCCCTGAGAGCTGAGAGATTTAAAGTTATTTATGCGAATTGATCTCATCTACAGAACAATATCACATTTTCATGCTCTTAAGCCAATCGCATTCCTCTTAGTCCTCCCTTGTTGTTTCAAATTCGTGTGTGCATACAACGGCTCATGATACAATCAATAAGGTAGTGTCATGCGAGCCCAGCCCGTACTTGCCATATAATGTGCGAGTGCGAAGGAGAGCGCTAAGCTGCTCTCTTAATTTTACTCTCTTGAGTCTGTTAAAGGGCTGTTTTGCAAGTGCGATAGAGTTAGGTATAGAAAGTGTTTTGTTGTATGCAAGGCATACTTAATAAGTATTCCTTGGTTGTATGTATGCGGCCGTTACATTTTGGTTGTTTTGTTGTGATATTTAAATTAAATAAAAAAATAAGTAAAACGCTTTCGATTCATATAACATTATAACATTTTAATAAATATTCATATTCAAATAAACAACATATAATATTATTATATTAAAGTAATACGGCAATTTGATTAGTCAGCTGTAAACAAACAACAAAAATAACAAACAGAAAAAAATCGTCCGCATCAACATCTTACCTCAACGACAAGCACTTAGCGACTGGCAACTAGTACCGAAAAAAGAGGGCACAGTCTCGCATGACACTACCTTTAGTAATTGTATCATGCAACGGCTTATAATAAGCCTGAAGCGATAGACAAAAACATCAAAAACAAATCTTTTGCATTCCCAGTTATATTTATACCCTGAAATGGGTAAAAAGGGTATAATTGTTTTGTGCAAAAGTATGTAACAGGCAAAAAGATGCATCTCCATATAATGTATATATATTCTTGATCAGCATCAACAGCCGAGACGATATAGCCATGTCCGTCTGTCCGTCCGTCTGTCCGTCTGTCTGTCTGTATGAACGCGTGGATCTCAGAGACTACAAGAGCTAGAGACTTCTGATTTTGTATTTAAGTTCTCCTATACCATGAGCAGAACAAGTTTGCTTCAAATTATCGATAACTATTCTGGTTTCCGATATACACATGGAATCGATAACAAAAAATATCGAATTTGGAAAATGTAAAAATGAGGGTTGAAGTAATGGGTAATGATATAACTTTTCTGAAAATTTCACCAAATCGGTTGAGAAACACCGGAGATATCGAATTTTATCGCTTGAAGCTAAGTCAGTATACCAAAGTCTTACATAAATTTAATTTACATATTTATTGCAACTTGGTTCAGGGTATCTTCTAGTCGGGCTCTCCCGACTAGAGCCTTCCTACTTGTTCATGACTTTGCTTGTGCGACGCGAAGGCGTCACTGCGCATTTGTTTTGTTTTTGTATTCTCGCTCTCGATCAAACTCTTAGCTTGTGCGACAATCAGGCGACAGTAGTGGAATGGGTACTTGTTGTAATTGTAATTTGTTTTTTAAAATGGGTAAAAAGTGCTCCAAATCGTATGGGAGGTACTTGAAGGAGTTGTCCAAAAAAAAAATTCCCTACTTAGTGCTCACCTCATACCTGCATGGAAAATTGTGTAAAAATTTCATCCTTCTAGCTCTTTTCGTTTAGGCTGTGGCTCTTCCATTATCATCAGGACAAACTCTTTTATATATATAGAGATTTGGCGAGTGCCGTGTCCAATTGTGAAGTACATATGCATGTATGCTGATGATGTTCAAATGTATGTTAGTCGTCCCATTTATCAAATAAATTAATGTATTGAAATGTGTAATGCTGATCTGTTACGTATTAGTGTGTGGGCTAAGGAAAATGGTTTGTGTATAAATCCGTCAAAATCTAAGTGTTTAGTTATGTATAAAAAGCACCTGAGTACTGATTATCTAACTAAACTTAGAGTCGACAACAAATCTATAGATTTTGTTGACAAGGCCGTTAATATCGGGATAAAGTTTAATAGAACCCTTGCCTGGAGTGACCAGGTAAATAAAGCTGTGGGGAAAACCTATGGAGCCCTCCGACAACTTCCCCGACCCAGCAATTTTTACCAATTAAAATAAGAACAATGATCGCAAAAGCCTTACTGATACCCATCCTGTTATACGGTATTGAAATGTTTGGCAAATGCGATGCAGCTAGCCTACATAAACTCAAAGTCACATTTAATAATATTGCTCGGTTCGTGTATGGGCTGAAAAAAAACTGACCACATAACTGACTATGCGAAGAAGCTTGCTGATCTTGATTTTGTGCATCTAATAGATTTTAAAATACTCGTCCTCCTTAATAAAATTATCTTTACCAAAAAGCCAGACTATTTATATGACTTTTTAAGATTTACTTCATCACAAAGAGTTAACGACCTAATAAGTATACGAACCAAATTGTCATGCTCAAATAGGCAATTTTATGTCTCTGCTGTTCGACTCTGGAATAAATTACCATCAGATTTAAAATGTACCAAAAGCGCATCTTTGTTTAGTAATAAGTTAAAAGCACACTTTAGCAGATAAAATAAACAAAACAGCTAGATCTATAAGACACATTATATTAGATAAACCATAAATTCAAATTCAAAGCCAGTGTAATAATAAATATATTCAATCAGAAAATTAGACAAATACTAAGACCCCTTTTACACGATTAAGTTTTTTGCGTCTGAAGCATTCGTTTGTAGGCAAAGGGAGGGAGAGAGGTTACAGCTGTAGGGAGAGAGGTTACAGCTGCAAGCAATGCTTCATGACTTTTGAAGCAATGATTTATTTTTCTCATTTTGCTTTGCCTCATTCCGATTGCATGTAAACACAGAGTTGCACAGTGATTGATGTGAATAATAAAGTTATCGATACGAAATATCGCACAAGCAAATATTAGCGCCAATAGTAAATACATTGTTTTGGCTAAGAAATTATTAGTAGAAATGTTCACTGAATCCATTTTATTTACTTGTTACTTCTTCAATCAATTATATGTTAACAAATAAAACAATCGAAGGCAAAGATATATGTTTATCGACCATAAATTTAAATCAGAGTTGCATTTACAAAGAAAATGCTGCATGAAAAAACTTCATCGTGTAAATGCGACCAGATTTGCGAAGATATTTTAAAACAGAATGAAAAAAAAAACTTCATGAAAAAACTTTATCGTGTACAAGGTGTCTAACACGGCAAATATTTTATAGCTTCTGCTTGTAAAAGAAGTTTTTTCAAGTAGAGTTTGCCAAAATTTCAACTCAAGGCAAAAAACCATAAACTTACAAAAGACAGCAGCTACCCACGTCGCCCCCACCTCCCTCCCAGAACACCTTGTCAAAAAAATGGCTTTGACAATTGCACGCTGTTGCTTTTTTCTTGTGACGCGGCAAAGAATTTGCTTCAAATGTGAAAAATCGTGCTCTCGCTTCGCTCTCGTGTTCCGTGCAACTTGATTGATGACTGCACGAAATTCCACTTTGCTCCCAACCGCTCAGCTCCCTCCATCTCACTTTCCACCCTCAAGCGCGTTTTATCCGTTTACTCGTTGTCAACACAAGTTTTGTTGTGCTACTTTGTCGTGCTGCTTTGTCGTCGACGTCGCTGTCGTTGTCGGTGCGTTTTCGCCGCATGCCTTTGCGATTGGACTTTTTATGCTATTTTTAGGTCATCAAATTTGTGCCCAGCTCTCGCCGCTACTCGCCGCAGCAACACAAACAGCAGGATCATGTGAGTAACAGCTTAAACCACACTGGTAGAAGTTGGAAACACAGTTGGCACCAGCCTGACTGGGCCTTAACCATTCTGGCAGCCGCAACCAAAAGGCCTATAAAAATAGCACAGCTATTATCACAAATCATTATGACCTGCTGATCCGATTTTTTTTCCATTGAGCTGCCATAAATTTTGGGTCATGTTGGAAATTTACATTTTGATTTTATAACTCCACTACTTTTTCCATAAAACAATTAATAGAATCCATAACTTTTAAGCCATACGAAATTATTTTGAGATGTCTTAAAATTAAATAAAATTGGTATGACAATAATTTTATTATAAAAAAAAAAAATGTTGTCAGTTGAAACATGTTTAAAAGTAATTAAAGTACAAAGAGAAACAAGTAAGAAGGCTCTAGTCGGGAGAACCCCACTAGAAGATACCCTGAACCCAGTTGCAATAAATAAACTAAATTTATAATTGACTTTGGTTTACTGACTTAGTTTCAATCGATTAAATTCGATATCTCCGGTGTTTCTCAACCGATTTGGATGAAATTTTCAGAAAAGTTATATCGTTACTCATTACTTCAACCCTCATTTTTACGTTTTCCAAATTCGATATTTTTTGTTATCGATTGCATGTGTATATCGGAAACCAGAATAGTTATCGATAATTTGAAGCAAACTTGTTCTGCTCATGGTATAGGAAAACTTAAATACAAAATCTGAAGTCTCTAGCTCTTGTAGTCTCTGAGATCCACGCGTTCATACAGACGGATAGACGGAGGGACAGAGGGACATGGCTATTATGGTCTCGGCTGTTGATGCTGATCAAGAATATATATCCGTCATGGTGTCTGTCCGTCCGCATGGTTGCAAGTTTTTCCACACCCTTCAAGCTAGATTCTTGAAACTTTAAAATTCTCTTTATCTATGGGATAGTAAATTAAAGTGTCAAAATGGGGGTTCTACGAAAACTGGGGGGGCTGGCAAATCGATAATTTCGATAACGCAAAACCGAGAAGTCCACATATTTCGCACAACTTTTCACTTAGAACTACCAAATTTGGCAAGAAGATAGCTACTAGCTACCCCAAAAAAACTACATTAAAATTTTTGTTCCCACGCCCACCCATTCCGCCCAAGCCCCCCCCCCCCAAAAAATTGAAAGTTAATAAAGCCCATATCTCCCACAGTTTTAGAGCTATAGCCACCAAGTTTGTTGCCAAGATAGGTGATGATGAACCCCCCAACAACTGCATCAAAAGTTTGAATACCAAGCCCACCAATAATGCCCTAGCCGCCCTCATCCGCCACTAAGCTTCGTCAAAAACGGGAATGCGTGTATCTTCCAGATCTGTGGAGCTAGAGCCACCACATTTTGTAAGAAGATAGCTGGCAACGACCCCCAAAAATCTGCGCCAAAGTTTTGGAGCCACGCCCATCCATTCCGCCCCCCTTTCCCCACTTTTTAAACTTTGAGCTAGAGTCACAAAATTTAGTATGAAGATAGCAATTGACATCCCACAAAGATCTGCAGCAAAGATTTGGGTACCACACCCACCCAATCCGCCCCCAGCCCCCTTTTAGCTGGGCTAACTCTCGCGGTGCTGAGGGTACGTGCCAACAAATTTATATTTGTGGCGGCTGCGGCAATAATAACACAATTAGGTTTTGCTTTTTATACATATATTTTAAAACTGCACTCTCTGCTAGTTTTCACGTTGGGTTTTACAATTGAGCTGTGCACTTAATGGTATTTCTTATTAGAGTTTAGTAAATCGTACGGCTCTTGTGTCGTGGTTTTACTTGCAATGCTGGCGCTCTCGTTGCACAAAATATGCATAGTCAATGTTTCGCCTACTAATCGAGGTTTTAGCTAGCAACGCCCGAATTCGCCAGGCTCTACTATGGCCTCCTTGTTACCACAAGGATTTTGCCAATAGTGTCGCCTACTCTCAGGCTCTGGCTTTAGCTTCAACTGTCCTTCGCCAGGCTCACTTGTCTGATACTTGGTTTTAATTTGAGGTTGCTTTGCAAATGCAACGCACCCCAAGGCTTGCTAAATTCCGCGTATCGATTTCTTAGTAAAGTATTTGTTAATCGCTAAGGACACGATCTGCTTTGTCCTGATTGCGATATGAATCCTTTTAATTCTTAAATTATCCTTTCGCGTAGGATTTCTTGCCCTTTGAGTCCTTGGTTCACTTTATGTTTCGCGCTCACTTTCCACTTCGCACTCACTCTAACTTTGGGTTCACTCTTGTCTCAACTCTTGTACTCTTGAACTGCCTCTTGAACTAACTTGCCGCTCTGTCAAAGTCGGCTCTTTTTATACCCTTGTGCTGTCTCGCTGGACCGGGCCCTCTCAGCGCTGCCAATGTCGCGCCAAGGGCAAAGGTGGCGTGATCGTTCCAGTGAGATTTGCCTAGCAACAACGGTTCCTCGTTGCTGATCACGCCTGTCGTTGGTGTGACGGTGATCACTACATCTCGTGGATGCACCGCTCGCACTCCAACGGCACTTTGCCACGACTTTTACGGTACGTGCTTGGCGGCTCCCATGTGCCAAACACGTACCTTAGCGCTGACATCCTGTGTCAGAGCGAGACAGCATGCGAATTCGCGAATTGCGAATATGGCTCCTCACACAGTCACGCCCACCCATTCCACCCCCAGCCCCCCCCGCTTTTTAAAATCAGAAAAGCTTATATCTCCCACAGTTTTTGAGTTAGAGCCACCAAATTTGGTGCCAAGATAGGTGATGATGACCCCCCAAAAACTGCATAAAAAGTTTAGATGCCACGCCCACCAATACCACCCTAGCCGCCCCCAGATGACTAGATGACAACGCTTCGTTAAAAAAGGGAATGCGTGTATCTTCCAGAGTTGTGGAGCTAAGGCCACCAAATTTGGTAGGAAGATAGCTGGCAACGACCCCCAAAAATCTACATCAAAGTTTTGGAGCCACGCGCACCCCTTCCACCCCCTTTCCACACCTTTTTCAATCTTTGAGCTAGAGTCACCAAATTTAGTATGAAGGTAGCAATTGACATTCCACATGGATCTGCATCAAAAATTTGGATGCCACGCCCACCCATACCGCCCCCAGCCCCCCTTTCCCTACTTTTTACAAACTTTGAGCTAGAGTCACCAAATTTGGAAGGAAGATAGAAATTGACATTCCACATAGATCTGCATCAAAAATTTGAATGCCACGCCCAGCCATACTGCCCCCAGCCCCCCTTTCCCGACTTTTTACAAACTTCGAGCTGGAGTCACCAAATTTGGTATGAAGATAGCAATTGACATTTCACAAAGATCTGCAGTAAAAATTTGATCGCCACGCCCACCCATACCGCCCCCAGTCCCTCTTTCCCCACCTTTTACAAACTTCGAGCTGGAGTCACCAAATTTGGTATGAAGATAGCAATTGACATTCCACAAAGATCTGCATGAAAACTTTGGATGCCACGCCCAGCCATACTGCCCCCAGCCCCCCTACCAACAGCTCTTACAAACTTTCAGCTAGAGTCATCAAATTTGGAATGAAGATAGTTGGTGGCATCCCTATCTGCATCGGATAATCTTTAAGGCTGCGTACACCCCTGCCCCATCCGTACCCCTTTGCAATCAGGCCTCTTTTTATCTGTTTTAATACTGGTATCGAGTATGCCGCAGTCGGTTGCGTCCGACTGCAACGTTTCCACTTGTTTATTATTATTCCTTCAACCATGCGCGTACGTGTTTTTTCAATATTCTCTTTCTAGAAAATGTCTTTAAGTTCGGTACCTTCATCGCCATTCAACATGTATGTTATAGGGATTTTATATTGTATTTCAATTATTGTAAAGTTTAAGTTTTCCGGTTTGGTGAGTAGCTCTTCTCATTTAAATATTATGTTTGCTTATTATATCATTTGCAAAGGCTTTTATATGACTAATGACAATGTCTTAAAACATTTTAACAATTACAGGATTTACTTTTATGAATGTAATTTTAGCTGTCCTATTATATTGCTGATTGTTCTAACTAAACAATAGATTGAACATTACCTGCATAATGTCTTTTTAACGTATCTTTGATTGAGTTTTCGGTAATCTTTACTTATATAATTTTCTAGATCGTACCCGAGTCACTTTAATATAGTAGGGTACGACAAAATAAGCACGCAAGCAAGATTGAGGGCAGAGACACTAATAAAAGGGTTTGAGTCGAAGTGCGACGTAGAAAAAGGTACAATAAGGTAGGAGCTACCGAACAGCGAGAGTCTTTAGCGGGAAGCGAGCTGAACGAAGACATCTCATCTCAGGCAAGACAAATGTTTATCGGGAGAGAGAATCATCCTTTCACATTATAGCAGTACGCGTAGCCTTAACAAGGAAACGAAGTTTCTTTTCTTAGAACAACATATCAACCGTATTAAAGGCTAACTCATCATAAATACTTGATCTCGTACAGTTTCCATGTCCGGTGTATGTATGTTTTTATTAATTCTCTCATTTGCTTTACTGCTAGGTCGACGCATTATGGTGCATTTACACTAGTTGATAAACAAGTCAACGTTGATATCAACTTTATCAATCCTAGTGTGAACAGCTGTCAACTTGGTCAACTGTTGCGTTGACAGTAGATTGACAATGCGAAAATCATCAATTGTTGCTCTGAGTGTAAACATAGTGTAAACACTTTGTGTCAACAGTTGAAGTCACAATCGGCGCGTTGACAACACAAAATTAAGTTGAGCTCATGTACATTCTTTTGCTGTGTGTTGACAAACTTTATGTACATATTAAAGGTGGCAGCACTTCGCTTCTCCATCCGTTTTTATTGATGTTGTCTGCTTTTTCAACTGTGCAGTCTATAAAAAACAAAAATTAGTAATAAAAAGCTATTTAAAATACAATTTTATTTATTTTATGCATATTTATTGAACCATATTCTAATATCGAAAGTAGACCTGCTTCAGTTGCTGGCGATAGCTATCGATTAACTCAAGAGCGAGAACCAAAACCACTGCTGATTTTATTCTAATGTAAACAAATTGCATATCAATTAGTTTTAAGTTACATATGCATTAGTACATACCACTTTTTTTCTTTTCTCAATTAACAAAACAACACAATATCGCTAATCAGTTTCGATACATTCACAATATCGACCTCAACGAAAAATGCATAGCAACGTGAATGTCAACGAATGTGGATATCAACTGGTGTACATTACTCTCAACTTCTATATCAACGCGTTAGCATCTTGCGCGTTGCTCAACTCGAAAATTAGTGGGCAACCCGGTTTTTTTGTCAACTCAATCAACTAATGTAAACACAACAAATGCGTTGACGTTGGATATCAATTCTTGATATAGCTAGAATTGACGCTGCAACAACTAGTGTAAATGCACCATTAAGATAAGCAATAAAATAAGCGCACATAAAGAATACAAGGAAAAAAATGGGGGTACAGCAATTGAAGAAGCCACTGCGCGCTTGAAAATCGCTGGCTAGCGGCGCATACACACAGTATGGCTGGCTGCTTGTGCTCTCAACAAAAATGTTGTAGCAAAGTTAGCAAGAGAAGTGGCTGGCGAAACACTCACGAAACACGAGAAACGCACGAAATGCGCTCTCAGAGCGAGTGGTAGCTTCGCTTGCCAGTTCCAACTGGTGATTGGACTATCGGTCGTTGGCGACTCTATTTAGTGTATTCTTGTTGATATAGTATCTATGAACTTAGCCAGATTATATGCAAGCTAACAACACTAACTCTAATACAATTAGGGTGTTCACTTTGTGTTGCAAATGTGCAAAAGTGTAACTTTGCAACACCGCTGTCGTGAACACCCAATGGAACGAAACAAGTCTGTTAACTTTGCACAATAAGCTGTTCGCTATCGTTTGAGATGAGTTTGCCATATGTGATATTTAATTTGCTGCTTGCAATAAATTAATATATTTAAAAATGCCCTTATAAAACGTGAAAGCATCACTCCTAGAACGGACAGCATCCCATAAACTCGTTTATTTTAGAAAATTAGCAAACCAACCCTCATTTACCTTAAGCAGCTGGTCACAATAAACAGCTGTTTGTTTTGATTTAGCACCTAAAGCACAAAATTACACCAAAAAAATACCAGAAAATTGTTTGTATTGTGCAACACGTTTTCACTTTTGTATCATTGTTTAACACTGAAATCGTTGCAAAGTTACAACGATATTTTAGTCATAGGCTGATGTCAGAGTGCGCGCCAGAAGCGAAGAGCAAAGCGAGAAGATGTCAGAGTGAGAGCTTTGCGAGAAGCGAACTGCTTTGCTCTCTTGTAGTTATTAATGTAAACGTGCTGGATCCGAACGAGGATTTTTTTCCTTTTTCCAATTTTTTTTTGTTAAAATTCTATTCTGATAGTTTTTGCTCTTTTGGTCCCATAGCGCTGGGCGTTCTGGTGCTCTCTCACAAATGGCACACAAAAGACAACAAAATTGCCGCACACACAAAAAAAAATCGGTTAAAATCAACCAATTTTGTTGGTTGAAAATGCGCCAACCGATAAAATAGTAAAATCAACCGTTATTTACAGTATAATTTGATGTAACAAATTACGTAAAACTTACTGTTAATACTGTAAAAATCAACCAAAATAATTGTTAAAAACGCGCCAACTGTCAAAAAAATTAAAAATGACTGTTGATTACAGTACAATTACTATTTTTACATTAAAGTTACAATTTTACAGTAATGCTCATATTTTACTGTAAAGTTACTAATTTACAGTAAAGTAACTAATTTTTCTGTGATGTTACTACAACATGTGTTATTTTACATTTTTTCGGTGAATTTACTATTTTTATTGTAATGTTACTATTAATATGGCAAATTTACAATTTAAATAGTAAATGTACTCTTAGTCGGGTAAATTGAAAAGTTTTTGGTAGGCGTAATAAAGAATCACAAAAGCTGGAAGAAGACAAAAACTGTTACAAAATTGATCATCTTGATATATTGTTTTAAACATAATTTTATTTAAATAAGAAAACTGTTTTCAAAGTTTTTAAATCTTACAAGTAGATAATTTTATAATACAAAAACACTTAAAATTAAATTTACAATGCAAACAGTTTCATGGTATATCGCCAAATATGCTAAAAGTATTTTGGTCTAACATAAGTATTTCCATTTGGCAAGATATTTAAATGTATTGGACTCTTAAAACATTCGAAAGGCCTCACAAAATAAATTTGGGGTTCCTTTAGGGAAACTAAAAATGATTGAAAATGTTTAACAAATGAATTAACTGTATATTTAACGCAAATGAAAACTATATCTGAATTATCTAGTATAATAATGTCAATTATTTCAAATACATCCATTTTTTTTGAAAAGTTTGGTAGTGAAATTATATTCTTTATTTATTGATATGGTTTTATCTGTATCTTTTATATTATTTAAATAGGGCTTATTAAGTAATTTGTCACTCTTAATGTTACTAAAAATTGTTTTGTTAGTTAAACTTTTTTCAAATAAAAGACGACATGAAAATTTAAGCAAACATTTTGTGGAAAGCGAAATGGGTACATTTTTTCTAGAATTAATTGAATTGGTATACATTTTTAGTTCTCTATGCTTTGACTCGTACTTAAAGCACCAAAGAGGTTTAAGTGGACCGACATTCCTTATAATTGTGGGATAGTGAACCAAAAAATGATACTTTGGTTTTAACGTATTTCCAAAGAGTTTAATATAAAGTTTATGGTGCGCTTCAATTTTAGATTGTAGCATTTTCAAGAGATTTTCATCAAATTCTGTCCTTTAGACTATATCAATTATTTCTATTAGCGTACAAAGAAGGGTCCAGTAACTGTTTCCTTTTGGAATTAAATCACCTATAATCAAAGGTAAAAAGTGACAAAAAGTCCATGTTTGCCGAGCAGACATATTTAATTTTTGCTTTTTTAAATGAGTTATAGCAATTAAAGAAGAATTATGGCTGCATTCAGATTCACCATACTTGAACAAATTTTTTCTTTCATTCAAAATAGGTAAAGTTATAATTTTTTCTTTTTCAATAAAGTTGAGAAGCATTTGGGTTACATCGTATTGACAAATCCCTTCAAATAAATCGTGCATTATATCGATATATAGATTATTTGTGACATGAAAAGAACTAATTGAATTAAATATTGAGTTTTCGGAAATTCCAGTTAATTTAAGTCTATTGTCAGTAATATTATATGATTTTTCGTAATTTAATTCATTGCGAAGATCTTCTTCTGCCTCATTACATAACTGAGAACATTGTATTTTACTAGATTGACAATGCCTGCAATAAAAGTTTGAATTAAAGCTTTTAGTGTAACCCAGCA